>JAKELH010000019.1:0-407639 GCA_021525015.1 Lactarius pseudohatsudake
ATTATGTGTCGGCATGTGACTCGTACTACTGACTGAGATTTGTCCATGACACATAAGCACTTACAAACGAGGTCATCACCATATAGTAAGCGTCCACTTCGATCGATCCGTGACAGTTGGGAGAACACTTGATTGAAGTCGAAGGGTGAATTTGAATGGTGAGGCCTGTAGGTATCAGGCCGAGAATCTTGAAGCGTGTGGTCGTTCTTGTTGATGACCCAGAGTCGAAGGAAGACAAAAAAAGAGCATGTGTAGACGAGTGCGGTACGAAAACGAGTTAAATGATGGATGTGGTGGTCGCTGCCGTTGTCGCTGGCGCCGGCGCCATTGTCATGCTCACAATCGCTGTCTTGCTCACCACTGCCGTTGCCATTGTGCTCGCCTTGTTATGCTCACCGTCACCATATTGTGCTTGCTGTCGCCGTCACCTCGTCATGCTCACCATTGTGCCGTTGCAGCTGTGCTCGCCTTATAGGTTGTTGCTGTCTCGTTGCCCTGTTGTGCCTACCGTTGCTGTCTCATCACCTCGTCATCACTCATGTCTTCCTCACCGTCGGAGTCTGTACAGGTTCCATCTTTTCTTGCGGAGCGCCCTAGTGGTGGTGGCATAGTGTTACGGTTCCACCCTCACCAGCACATGACTCGCCACGTGAGTACACGCCGACCGCCGATATACCCTTTGTGGCGTCGGCCAACACACCTGAAGACCCTTGGTGGGATTGGCAAGCCGAAGAAGATCCACGCGTACAGGAGAGAGTGTGGGCAGCAATAGAAGCCCTAGAGGATACCGCGAGAGTGGGACATCTGGTGAGCGATCGATCTCCCTCCCCGTCTCAGAACCGCTGCCAGGACCCTTGGGAATAGGTCCTGAGGAACGGCCGTCACGTGACCCTGGCATGTGACCTGCCTCGACTTGTCCAGAAGGGCTCAGATGAGCTTGAGCCCGGGCTGGTCTAGCCTCTGACGCAATATGGTACGAATCGGGATTCGGATGACTGATATTACATAGCGGATGACTGATGACCGCTGACTACTGTATGGACTGATGACTGATGCTGTTCGAGGGCCTTATGCCATTGGCCACTCGTATTAGGGTTTCGGAGTTGGGGCTGGACTTCAAAGCTCCCCCAGTGTGTATAAGTAGAGGGCTACTTGCGCCCTACAGCGGTAGCTTTGATATCTTGTGTAATACCTACCCAAACGCCGGAGTCGAGCCAGTAGTACTGCGCTATCCAGTGGGCCGTATAACAACTTGATCACCTCTCTGCTCGTTGGTGTGACCTCGGAGACCCGTCCCTCCACCATCTTCCTCTTCAGTGCGCCTTCGGAGCCTGTCCAGCCACTGTTCACTCTTCCCTCTATCTGCCATTATCGATGACTATCGATCGCCCCTACGATTCGCAACGTAGTTGCAGCAGCAAACAGGCAGACGAGACCCAAGTCGGGTACCACATCCGGTAGGAACGTAACACATAGTGGCGGTAGTCGGGGTCAGAGTAGTATGTAGCTGTGTCGTCGTCGTGGTTGAGGTCAGACGCAGCATGTGTTGGTGGGGTCACCAGCGGCATCGGGACAGAGCCATTGTCATGGTTAGGGGACCCACGCTGACGTCGTCTGCGTCTTATGTGGCTACGTCGTCGTCGTCAAAATGGTAGAATCAACACATTACACAACAACGAGAAGACAGCGAGCACGATGGTGCCAAAGAAGGCACCTGGCGTAGCTAGTCAGCTTTGGCCTGCGTGTAGGGTGTAGGTGTGGTGCTAGTGAACACCGGCGCTGTACAGATTTAGACTTTTGTTGCAGCAATAGTAGCAGTAACTTACAAAGGACAGTACGGAAAAAAGATGTCACATAATTTTTGATTGGTTCGATCATGTGAAGCTTTTTCCCGCCCTCCCTTCAGTCTTACCAGCTCCTAGGTGGCACCACCTTTCAAATTTCAAACCCCAGAAAGTGAGCTTTTCATCTGATTCCCCCCTACTATCGCGCTTTTCTTTCTTTCTCGACATGACTCTTTTCACAGCGGATGTTATTGACAGAACCTTCATAATTATGAAGTCACGCTAGTCTGTTCATGATCGCTACCACGCAATCACCTTCTCATGAACTACTCTTCAAATCGGGTTTTGTAGGACGAGATGGCTGCTGCCTCTCTTGACATCAATTTAAAAGAGGAACTCAGTTTCGTTGAGCCATGTAGGTTCGATACCCCTTCCTTTCATCCTGATGATCTCACTCGGTCGCTTTCCCAGGGTTCAAGGTTCTCTCTGAAGCAGAGCATGCAGCCGCTCTGTACAGTCTTCTACAACATTCCACTCCAGTACAGATCCACTTCTTCATCACCGCCCTGCAACAAATGACCATGACCGACCCCATGACTGCTCTTCTGAGCTCAGCTGTCAGGGGCTCTATGCAGAGCCCGATGGAAGTTAAGCTTGCAAGTATGAACCTCAAATCACCCAGACTCAAGTCTACCATGCCCGGTTTCCCATCCGCCCACACTTTTAACACCAGTGCCACGAACCGCCAGTCACTTGCCTTTGAGGCTTCGACTCCTCTTCCTCTTTCATATCTCCAGATACCGCCAATACCGTCGGCGACCCAAATGATGCCGCCACCACGCTCACCCAACATCGCACCAAAACCAAGGCCGCCAGTAACGCCGCGCGTATTTCGCTTTGTACCATAGTGCTACGACGTACTGACCTCGATGGCAGGCCCTTTCACCGACACACAGCCATCATGGCAATACTCTCCACGACCGCAGGTGACGACTATGTCTTTTGACGCTACCCGCCTAGTTGACAACCACCTCAGCCGACCATCCTGAGTGGAGTCGTAACACAAAGGCACAAGTGAGACACCGCACAAACCGAAAGGCCTACATCGAACAAGTAAGCCCACCTTGGACTCGCCGCAAACTCGATCTCCAACTCATGTCTCTTTATGCAGCTCGAGCGTGCCATGATCAAGTCTCAAACCGTGCTTGCACTCTCTCCGAGTCCAGAACACGCCACACTGCCACCACCAACTCTGCACATCTGTGAGCTCAATCAAGAAAACCAGCTGCTCTGCGAGGACAACGGACTGCGGCGCCAACTACACATGCGCAGACTAGACCGCCATCCTTCTTGACGGACCATGGCCTGCCACGGCTCCTTCCAGTTGTCCGTCTTTACAGACTACCCACTGAAGTATTTGTTTTTTTTCCCTTCGTATTCCATTCACATGCATGTGCGTCCCCAGCCAGATTCAGAGTCTGCTCATCGCTACTGCCACACGGCGGTTAACTGCCTTCATCAAGCACCACCGCGTCGGGCACATGCTGCAAGAGCAGGGTCAACCTCACCCCCACAGCTGAGTCGGTCGCCAAGATCGGAATGGAGTATTGGCTCAGGGCTGCGAAGTGGGGAGGAAAAGGAAAAGGAGGCCTCACATTACCCATGACCATGAGCACGAGGATGGGTTTCGCGTGGGTGCAGGTACGGGTAGAGTAGCTGTAGGACTCCTGTAATTTGTTTTAGATTTTTAGAAATGTTTTTGGATTTTCTGTGCACGTTTGGGGTTCGGTTTGGGGTTCGGCCCCCTCTGAGCCCGAACCGGACCTGAACCAGACTGGACCTCTGAGAGGTTCAAGGTTCGGCCTGAGAGCCCGAACCGGACCGCACCGGACCACGGCAATGCATAAATCACTCATAAACCTCACACCCGGGCCCCGGCCCGGCTACAGCGAGTCTGATACCTATTTTCTCCTGCTGTCTGACATTATTCCGAGTAGTTACCCGATTAGCTACCCTGAATAAATCGCCTTCCAAAAAAAAAAAAAAAAAGTTAGCATTTGAGTACCCGATGGGTGCGCAATGTGCATAAATGCATTTTTCCCCGTTCTCGAGCAATTCTCGAGCCTCCAAGGATCGCTTCAGCGCGTTAGATAGGACGGTTAGGTAACCTAGTTACTATCTTTTGCTATCTAACACATCGCTTTTCCAAAAAAAAAAAAAGGTTATTCCAAGGTTCTCGCGTGAAATTGCACCATAAAAGCTCTCATATTGCTCCAACCATTCCAGTACTTTGGACTTCAGGCCACCTCACAGACTCATTGTGTCGCAGACACCATCTCGCCAACCCTCCGTAATCATGCGCTACCATTGTATATCTGTGCTCTCTGTCCTCGCCATCGGTCTCCTTGGCGGTCTTCAAGTTGCGAAGCCCCTCTCACCACCTTGGGACCACATGCACATCAAGCACTCCTGGAACGCCGTCCCGAGGAACTGGGAGAGCCTAGGTCATCCGCCTTCTGGCACCACAATCGACCTTTACATTGCCCTCAAGCCTCGGCGTGAGAACGCCTTAGTTGACGCGCTCCACGAGGTCAGTGAACCTAGCCATCCAAGGTACGTCCATCACCACTCCTCCGCTAACCCATGTTCTCACGAGTGTCATCGCTCCGATGCAGATATCGTTCATACCTGACTAAGGAGCAGGTGGCCGAACTCGTCGCACCGCGTCCAGAGACGCTCGAGCTCGTGAATTCCTGGCTCGAACACCACGGCATATCCTCTTCGTCCATTTCTATGACGCATGGCGGCAATACATTGATGCTCAAAGACGTGTCCGTGACCCAAGCCAACACACTCCTCGGCGCATCGTACCAGCTCTACAGGCACACCAAGAGGGGCGAGACCATTGTCCGCACTGTCGGTTATTCGCTTCCCGTGGCGCTGCACTGGCACGTGTTGACTGTGGTGCCTACAACGTCCTTTGTCTCCCCGCGCACGCAATGGCAGACACCGCGGAATCGCTCTGACAGGGCAGTGAAGTCGACATCGGGAGAGACTGCGACGATGCTATCGAGCCGTGCAAAAGTCAATTACGTCACGCCGTCGTTCCTGCGCTGGCTGTACGACACGGAAACCTATACACCCAATGCTCCGGGCGAGAATATGCTCGGGATCGTGGGATTCTTAGGGGATTACCCGAGCCCGGCGGACCTGACGGCGTACATGCAGAAATATCGCTCTGAAGCCAATGATGCGACGTTCACCGTCGTAGAGGTCAACGACGGGGGGTACGACCCGACCCACCCGAACGGAGAGGCAAACATGGACATCCAATACACTGAGGCCATGGCGTATCCGACCCCTCACATCTTCTACAGCACCGGCCAAGGGCCAGACACCGACAATCTCGTGGCCTGGCTGGAATACGTCCTTGACCAGGAGAACATCCCTCAGACCATCAGCATATCGTACAGCCAGGAAGAGTATTTCATCCCGTTGGAATATGCAATCTATGTGTGTGACCAGTTCGCGACGCTCGGTGTACGTGGCGTCAGCGTCCTCCAGTCGAGTGGTAACGACGGCATCGGCGAAGGGACCTGCCAGAGAGACGGCGGCACCGTCCGGTTCGAACCCACGTTTCCCGGAACCTGTACGTGTGGCGATTTTTCTCAGATTGGACGTAGTACACGGGTCCAGGACGCTCACCGCATCGCCACGCTCTTGCAGGTCCCTATGTCACCGTTGTCGGCGGAACGATGGACTACGAGCCGGAGGTCGCAGCGGTGTACCCCAACGGCTTCTCCGGCGGCGGCTTCTCGGACTTATTTAAGCGCCCGCCGTACCAGGAGGAAGCCGTGTCCACCTTCCTCCATGACCTCGGGAACCGGTATCAAGGCTTTTACAAGTATGTTCGCTTCTGTGACCTGATCTAACCCATTCGTAATTTGTACTTGGTGCAGCGCTTCTGGCCGCGGCATCCCCGACATCGCCGCGCAGGCCATCGGACGGATTATTCTCAACGGCAAAGATTACAGGGTGAGCGGTACAAGTGTATCAACTCCCGTGCGTCTCTCTCCCCCTCCTCCTATTTGGGTCGTCCGTCCTTGAGCGCCCAGTTGACTGCCAATTTACAGATTGTGGCAGGCATAATCTCGCTGCTTAATGACTGGCTGATTTCGACAGGTCAGGAACCTCTCGGCTTCCTCAACCCCTGGCTGTATGGAAGAGGCTCCCGGGGTCTCACCGATATCACAGAGGGCTCGAATCCGGGCTGCAACATAGATGGATTCTCCGCCATCGTTGGATGGGACCCTGTGCGTTCCACCAGACTTGAAACTTCTTCACTTTCGACGTTGGATGACCCTGGGCTACGCAGGTCACGGGTCTTGGAACGCCTAACTTCCGCAGAATGCTGGCAGTTATTCCGAGATAGTAGAGTTTACGTTTCTGAACCCAGCCAGCCAATTGCTTGGGGAAATGGCACTATACATGTGCCGTGAAAGGCCACTTACCCACTCACCCACGCAAAGTCAAGGTCGAAACCGGCAACCGAAGACATTCGACCTCAAATGTGGTCTCGCTTCGGTGCACGACGCACTCCATCCTACGACTCCTGGGAACCCGAATGAGGAAGTTATTTATTGAAAATGAGCAGACTTATACTCATGGGGTGACTCACCCATCAGGGTGTCCATGTAGGTCACGGTGGCACAGTACGGTTTTTGTTTGTTTTTCGAATCCATTTGAGTGCGCCTTGGGGTACATGGCGCTATGATAACACGGATGCTTCCCGTCCCAATCGCACTGTACGGTTTTTCACCGCTACAGTACCGCGGAAGTTGCAGACTCGGACGGTGTTGACTAAATGATAGTTCCCACGTTCACTTCTTGCAGCACACCGCACCGTTCACCCTGATGCCCACATCAGTACCGCAAAAGCCAACAGCAACCGATTCGGAAGACCTCGGTGATTCCCCAGTCACTGTTATTGACAACTTATTGTTGGCGGTTGTCAGCTGTCAGCTACTCCACTACAAGCACCCCTTCGTGCTGAAACATCCATTCGCTTCGTCTCATGGATTGTGTGATGGGGCAACTGCCGTTTTTGCATCTTCGAACACGCACACTGGGCACGGCAGGAAAGCGAACTGCTTGCAAGTGGGGTCGCAAAGCCAGAAGAGTGGAGCGTCGAGGATGAGCCTGAGGGGTAGCCAGACGACGTCGCCCGGCGTGGCCCGGCCGGGGTACGACGGTCGGATCCGTCACATCATCCGTGTGCTAGCCTCGACAATGCCTCATTCTGCCATGGTCCCCCACCCTCGATTCTGAACTTGGACAACGTGGGCCAGAGCCAGCGGAGCCGTCGGGTGACTCGGGTGACTCAAGGAACTCAGGCGTTGTACTGGGAAGGCATCCAGTTTGGATACCAACAAGGGTGTCCTCACTGTGGTGGTGATTGCAGATTCATTGCACCGCCCGAGGGAGACAGTAAATTTTGTCTGCAGCACCAGCCTGATGAGGTAGACTCGAAAGTAGGCATATAAAGGGCCTCAAGTGAGTACGTTTTCCTCACCCTCTTTATTGGTTCATTGCTCTTCTCATCGAATATTATTGGTATTATTGGTGAGTTCAAGGCTCACTTCCGAGTCGTCTGGGGCTACCAGATTATGAGTTTGGCGTGGACCATGCCCTCGGACGGCGATGTCGTTTTGACCGTCAATATGCCCATAGATGTTCCAATCATGTTTGTATCTGACCCATACCTCCGGAATCCTCCTCCTCGATAATACGGCCAGGTAAAACATCCAAGGGTGTGTCTGCCGTAGCGTATGCGTGCACGGGCGCAGGCTACCCGTTGTTATAGAGCGTGTGAAGCTCCGTTTCCTTGCTGATGTACTCTTCAGCAGTAGCCTTGATGGAGACAAGGTCTGCTAGGTAAAGCTTCAGGAAGAAGATGCTGTCCTTTCCTGTTTCCTTCTTGAGCTCTTCGATCGCCTTTTGTGACTTCTCCTCTGAGCGCGTGGCGATATACACCCTGGCGCCTTTTGAGAGTAGCACCTATGATCGCTCTTCATCAGCAAAACGCCACGATGGGGTGCCAGTAAGCGAAGACTCACCCGTGCTGTCTCCCTCCCTATACCACCATTGCCGCCCGTCACGATGACGGTTTTCCCTATCTGATCAGGGACATCCGCAGCAGTCCAGGTTGGCTTTGGAGGAAAGAATTGACCGATGGTCCCAATATTTTTCTCGGCCATGGTTCAGAGAATGGCGGATAACGGTGGAGCCTTGAAGGTAACGAGCTATTGTAGGGGGAAAGTAAGGAGACTACGACTTGTAGAGCGTAGGGCGGCGCATCGTAGCGCTATGTACCCCAAGGTGCACTCAAATGGATTCGAAAAAAAAAGAAAAACCGTACTGTGCTACCTTAGCCTACCTACATGGACACCCTGATGTGAGTCACCCCATGGATATAAGTCTAGACCCCCCTGCTCATTTTCAATACACAACTTCCTCATTCGGGTTCCCAGCAGTCGCATCGGGAGAGGTATAGGACGGAGTGCGTCGTGCACCGAAGCGAGACCACATTTGAGGCCGAATGTCTTCGGTTGCCCGTTTCGACCTTGACTTTGAGTGGATGAGTACTATGAGTGGGTAAGTGGCCTTTCATGGCACATGTATATGTATAGTGCTATTTCCTCAAGCAATAGGCTGGTTGGTTCGGAAACATGAACTTTACTAGGACTTCCTTTCTCGGCAACCACCACCACCTAAGCCACGTCACACTGACTTAAGGGTAGAGGTAGCACAATTCACCGCAGAAAGGAATAAACACACACACATCATACACATATCCGCACTAGCACTACCTGATCCCCCTCACTGCCCTAAAAGCTTCACTCAGAAGCAAAAAATCCGCGCACCGCTGGAAGGTATGACCCTAAAAGGAAATACCAATCCGGGACCCGCAGGGCGCTCCCCTCCAGTCCCCCCCCCCCTCAGAAACACCAGATCGGCGGCTAAAGCAAACACACAGCCTAGCACTCCCGTCGCCGCAACTAGTGTTTAAAAGTCCAGTCATGTGAACTGCGAAAAACCGGAACTGGACCGGACCGAAACCGATTGCAACCGGACTTCCGGTTGCAGTTCTCGGAATCTGAGTAATCAGCCGGTTTCGGTTCATCGGAATCCGGTGCCCGGAAAAACCGCTAAAGGCCGGTTGGGACCGGTCTCAACCGGTCTTTTGCAACCGGTCTTTGATTGGTCATTCACACGCGTGAGCCTCGAGCCACGTACTTCCCGCTAGCAACTACGACGACAACAGTAGCGTCGTTGGGCTCCTCTGCCCATTAGAGCTTGGACCCCAGACGACAACGACCTCAGTAACAGCAGCAGCCGCAATGGCGACTGCAGGTGCTCTGCCAACGCAGCCCCGCAACAACCACTGCGACGACTCAGAACCCGGTCGTCGCACTTCCACCGCCGCTGACGCACTGACGACTCATATCTTTGTATGTCCTCACCACTTTCTTTCTTCCGCTCTCTGCTACGATGTCCCAGACAGACTCAAGCTCACTAATATTATGCCGGCGTCGACGACGACGACGGCGGCAGGCTCTCCATCAACCCGTCCTCAAGCTGCGTGCACCGCCATCCATGGCGACGACGGTGGGCACGCCCCTCACGCAGCTGCGAGGTACGTGACCCATTGACCACGGCGGCACTCTTCCACTCACAACAGTGGCCCTGAGCTGCCCCTTCCACCACCACCGCCACCGCCACCGTCCAATCGCCCCAGCCTCAACTACACCAACAACGACAACGGCGGCAGCGGGCAGTCAACCCACGCAGCGCTCCGCCGCCGACTATTACCGTCACTCTGCCAACGACGACGGCCGTGATCATGACAAGGCGACAACAAATCCTGGCGAGGATGCGACGACAACAACAACAGTTGCACCAACAACTACGCTGACGACGGTGACGGGGCAGTCGGTACACCGCCAACTACGACCACTACGCCAGCGACGCCGACAGCCACGACGTCGACGAGGCAATGACGACGACATGCCGACGACGACGACGACGACGACGACTGCCGTGGCGATGACGGCCACGACAAGTCGTCGACAACCACCATGAGGACAACGAGGACAACAACTCGACGGAGGCGGTGGCGGGCCTGACCCCGCCTAGCTTTTCCGTCGGTTTTCAGTCCCGGATGAGCGGTGTCGTCGCCAGCGGCAGCAGCAGTGGTAGCATGTGCCCCACAGACGCAGCTGCAAGCTATGCAATTCCATGTATGGAGTAGAGTAATTAGATGGTATTGCCACTAGATACTTAGACTATGTTAGGGTTCTCGACATGTACAGTAGCTTTTTTTTTTTTTTTTTTTTTAAATCCATTTACGTGCGCCTTGGTGCCGAATACACTATGTAGCACGAAATCTTACATGTCCCTACTGTTCAATTAACAACTACTGCCTGCTGGGTACTGTGCATCGTAAGCTCCTCCGTGTGGGTCACGGAATGTACCGGTCAAGTGGCGAGAGTTGAGGGGCGACTGGGCGCCTTATCATCTGGAGACTGCTATTTGCGGCGGGAGGACTGGCGCGTGTTAGGTGGTGGCGGTCTTCCAATGAATTCCTCTTCCTCTTCCATTTCTTGAATGGACTCTTGGGGCAGTCCGGCCGGGCTCGGAGTGGGTCGGAGGCCTTGGAGGATGTCGGCCGACAGCTGTTGGAAGCTGGTGTTGAGGGGGTCTGTGGGTGAGTCGGGAGGTGATGGCGATTCTGCGGGCGGTGTGGGAACTTTGTCTTTGGAGGGGTGGGTGCGTTGCTTCCACTTTCTGAGGGTGGCGCAATGCCCAAAAATAAAGAGTGTCTTACTGGCCATGAGGCCACGCGCCAGGGAGCCGTCCGGGTCCTCGAACGCCACCACGAGGGAGGACAGCGCATTATCGGAGTATGAGGTGGGGCTGCGGACCCAACTGGGTCTCTGTGTGACTGTGAGAGCTGCATAGGAGGGGTTCTCCGAGACAAGGGCCGCATGGCATTCGTCAGGGGTGCGAGCGAGTGTTGAGGGGGTAACTCCGGTCGGGACGCTGTTGATGAGAATTTTTGACCATTTGAGGTTTGGTCTGATGGGGATGGGGGTGGGATCGTGAGAGCGGGAAAGCTTCTCGGTGAAGTGCTTGCGGATGGTGGGAATAGAGAGCTGGAGTTGGTGCGCCGTGGTGTTGGGCCCCCCCATCAGGATCAGGTTGTCTCTTGCAGTCCACCGGGCGGCGGAGATGCGGACCTGTTCGTGCTGGGAGTCAGCCAGGGCGGCGTTGATGCTGGAGCAGACCTGAGCCGGAGTGGGCCTTCGGTCATTCCAGTCCGTGGTGGCAAGGCTGATGACCACGCTGGGGCGGGGTGGCAGGGCAGCAGTGCCGGCATATGAGGGGGCTTTGGCCTCAGCCTTGGGTTTAGCTGAGGGTCCTGATTGCGGAGTGTTGGTCTGGGAGGGGGGTTTGCCAGATTTTGCACTGGCTGGCGTCACCTTCTGGAGGGCGGCGAGGGACTTCTTGATGGCAGCGATGTCATCGAGGAGGTTCTTGGGAATGTTGGTGGGGGAGGGGAGGGGGGGAGGCGGACCCCCGATGATGGATTTGACGGTGGGGTGTGCGAGGAAGGCTTGGATGTGTTGTCTCAGAGCGTCTGACTGATCGGGAGAGGAGGCCAGGAGCTGTTCCAGCCCGGAGGAGACAGAGGAGAGGACACCTGCTATTTGTTGCGAGGTGATAGGGATGGGGGGGGGTGTAGGTTTGGGTTTGGGTGGCATGGTGGTGGTTGAGAAGAAAGGAGTTTTCCTGTACAGTAGCTTATTACATCAATACATAGTCGGTTGCAGTTGGTTTATGGAGGTTGTGGTCGGCTCAGGGTGAACCAGTTCAGACCGAGAGAGTCGGTCTTAGTGAAACATTGCAACCGGCAACAACCGGTTGTTGCAGGTTCAGTCCGGTTTTGGGCAAAAGAGGTAAAATCGAAAACCGGTTCCGGTCCGGTTTGTCCAGATTAGGGCAAAAAACCGGACCGAGTCGGACTTTTAAACACTAGCCGCAACAAGCACGGAACAGACGAAGCCCAAAACTTTGAACGCCTCGATAGAAGCCAAAAAGACACTGAAAGACGATGGATGCTACGTAGATGAAAACCCCATCACGCCATCTACTCTCCTTCGTATCCTCACGCTAATTATTATGAAGCACAGCGCCTCCGCCCCCAAGGGTCTGACCAGATCCCTTCAAGCATTGGTAGCGCTCATGCACGAAAACAACGTGCAAGCGCAACAAGCACCCCACGTAGTGGACGCCCTCGCACTGAAAGTGTGCGAACGTCTTGAGACCTCGCTACAGAAGGAGATGGAAAAGATGAGTGACGTAGTCAAAAGCTCACTAGCTGAACACAACACGTTACAGAGCGCCATCACCACTCTAGGGGTAACTGCGGCCTCCCTAGAGAAGGCGGCCTCCGACATGGCAACAAGCATTACAGAAGCCACGACAGTTACCACCCAGGCAGCTAGCACCGCTCGCTCTTACAAGGAAGCCCTCACCAGCACGCAGTTCAACGTGGAGCAAAACCCAGTCCCCACCACCCTACCTCCAACACGCGCAGTCGGAGGTCGCTCCCCACAAGACATCCTTGCCGGCGTTGAATGGAGCAGGGACAAAAAATCCAGACAAGTTATTTTCGACTCGGAGAAAGGAGAAGACTCTTACCTGAACACCTTCGAAATCCAAGAACAAGCAGACAAAGTCCTGGCGGGAATCCTCCCTCCCCCACCCGAAGGCGCTAAAGTCGAGGAGGTCATCAAATTGAGGAACGGGAGCCTCATCCTCCAACTCGCATCAAAGGAGGCGGCAGACTGGTTTAGAACCCCCATCAACGAACTAGAGTTCACCAGGAAGTTCGACTCGGACCTCTCAGTCAGAGAAGCGGCCTTCCCCATCATAGTCCCCAGAATCCCGATCACATTCGACCCATCCAACGCTAAACACCTCAGAGAAGTAGAAGAAGTCAACCGTCTCCCAGAGAAAGCACTGCGCAAGGCCAAATGGATCAAACCGGAGCTAAGGCGCTCACAGGGCCAAAGATTTGCCTACGCCGTCTTTACATTTTCCTCCGCCGCACTAGCTAACAAAATAATCAAGGACGGCCTATATGTATGCAGCACCAGAACCTTCCCCAAGAAGATGAAGCACGAGCCCAAGCAATGCATGAAATGTAGAAAATGGGGCCACTTCGCAACCAACTGTCATGCCGTGCACGACACATGCGGCACCTGTGGGGAACAACACAAGACCAGGGACTGCAAGACAGAAGGGAAACGCCATTGCGTTTCCTGCAAGTCGGACACACATGCCAGCTGGGACCGCAACTGCCCAACGTTCCTCAGCAAATGCAACGACTACAACGGGTACCACCCCGAAAACAACCTAGTATTCTTCCCAACTGACGAGGACTGGACGTTAACCCTTCAACCCGACAGACTCCCCCTCGAAGATAAGTTCCCCGAGAAATACCAAGTAGGATCACTCCCCACTCTTCACCGCGGCAACCGTCCCCCACCAACTCGTCAAATTGAGAGGAACAAGAAGCGTCCGGCCAACGACAAGGCGGAAGACCAAGCAATACTAGAGGACTTCTTCGAGAGGATGGTGGACTCCCACCCACGGACACAGCACCCCCTCCCGCCCAAGCCAGACGCGGACGAAGAAGACTACGACATTCACTTCAAGGGAGACATCTATGACCTGCCAGCGGACTTCCTCCAGCCCCACAAACTATGAATTTACATGACTTAACCAAGGACCGCAAGAACCTGGCAATCTGGCAGCAAAACGTAAACAAATCCCCGACATGCCAACACGGACTTATCAGCAGCGGCAAGCTGGCAAGTCTCGGCATCGACATCATAGCGTTACAAGAACCATCTATCAACTTCCTCAACAAATCCATCGCATCAAAAGACTGGATCCCCGTATACCCCACAATGCACGGAGAGCAACCGAATAAGACTCGATCAATCATACTATTACGAGGCGATGTACTCACAGAAACTTGGGAACAGATCGATTTTCCGTCCGGTGACGTCACGGCGATACGCGTAAGAGAGAAATGGGGAACGTTATCAATATTCAACATATACAATGATTGCGAACATGACGACACCCTCAAAGCGTTAGCCGCCTACCACAAGAAAAACGAAAAGCTCATCCTGGGTAGCGACGCCTCCAGTCAAGACCACCATTTAATATGGCTAGAAGACTTCAACCGTCACCACCCGTACTGGGACAACCCGGAGGACAGCAGACTCTTCACGCCAGACGCTACCCGCGCGGCGGAACTGTTACTCAAAACCGTAGCTAACCTGGGTATGGACATGGCGCTAACCAAGGGCACCCCAACCCACATCCATCACGTCACGAAAAAATGGACAAGGCTAGACAACTGTGTTCATGACGGAGCACAGCCTGGACGCGGTCATCACCTGCGACACTCTCCCAGAGGCACAGGGAGTAAACTCAGATCACGTTCCCATCGTCACAGTTATAGACATCGAGCTGACCAAATCCCCCGCACAGGCCACCAGGAACTTCAGAGACGTCGACTGGGACAACTTCCACAAAACCCTGGAGAAAAAGATCGCAAACATGGGCGTCCCAAACCCGATAACATCTCAATCACGTCTAGACGCTGAATGTGACAGGCTGACGCTCGCTATACAGGAAACCATCACGGCCGAAGTCCCTATTACGGACATCAATATAAGAACAAAGCGCTGGTGGACGAAAGAGCTCAAGCTCCTTCGGAAGGAAACGGAGAAGCTCGGAAGAGCAGCCTACAAGCACAGAGAACGCCCAGACCACCAAGTCCACGCCTCATACAAACTCGCACGCAGAAAATACGACAAAGCCATACAATACACGAAGCAACACCACTGGAGGGACTGGCTGGAGAAAGCGACCGACCCAGACATCTGGACGGCACACCGTTACATCTCAGCACCGGCAAGCGACGGAGGAAAGACAAGAATCCCTAGCCTAAAGATACAAGACGAACTGGGCGAAAGAACCATCAGCCAGAACTCGGACAAAAGCGCAGTCCTGGCCAAGGCGTTCTTCCCCAGCAAACCACCAGAACCGGTCGCCGACCCAAACAGCCCAGACTTCCCCCCTCCAATCGACACGCTCAAGGCTATCACCAAGGAACAAATCCGCAAACATATAGCACGGCTAAGACCCTACAAGGCCCCAGGCCCTGACGGGATTCCAAACATAGTACTAATCAAATGCGCTAACGTACTCGTCAACAGGCTATGGACAATATACAACGCCATCGTCAACAAAGGCTGGTACTACAGCCCCTGGAAGACATTCACGACAGTTGTACTCAGAAAACCGGGCAAGCCGAGATACGATATCCCCAAGGCCTACAGGCCTATCGCTCTCCTTAACACGCTCGCAAAAGTACTAACGTCCATTATGGCAGAACAACTATCCTACTACTCCGAAAAACACCAGCTTCTCCCGCAACACCACTACGGTGGACGCCCAGCCCGCACAACCACGGACGCAATGCACATGCTCACGCTCCGGATCAAAGACGCGTGGAGAAGAAAAGAAGTGACCTCAGTACTCTTCCTAGACATAGAAGGCGCCTTCCCCAACGCCGTCAACGAGAGATTGCTACACAACATGAGAAAGCGTCGAGTACCGGACAAACTGGTGAAGTTCACGCGTAACCTACTCCGGAACCGCTTCACTATGTTAAAATTCGACGATTACATTTCAGATAGCATTCCGATCAACAACGGAATAGGACAGGGAGACCCCTTGTCCATGATACTATATCAATACTACAACGCAGACATCCTCGACATCCCAAACAAAGATAGCGAATCAGCAATAGCCTATGTGGACGACGCAATCCTAATCGCCACCGGCGAAAACTTCACAGCTACACACGCAACGCTAACGGACATGATGACAAGGGAAGGCGGCGCGATCGATTGGTCCAACGCCCATAACTCTCGCTTCGAGTTCAGTAAACTTGCACTGATTGACTTCGCTCACCAGAACTGCAAGAAACAAAGAAATCCCATGGAGCTGCTCGACACCGTCCTCACCCCGTCAAAGAACGCAAAGTACCTAGGAGTCTATTTCGACCAACACCTCACCTGGGGCGCACAATACAACCACGCGCTGGAAAAGGGCACGAACTGGGCCGGCCAGATCAGGAGGGCGGCCGCCCCGAGCTGGGGCATCACACCGAAATACGCAAGAAGACTCTACATAAGCGTCGCAATACCCCGTATTCTATACGCGGTTGACGTCTGGGGAAGCGCGGAAGGACGCAACAAGTCGGAAGGAAAAACCGACAGAATATCAAGACGCGGGAACAAGTTCACGACCATTCAAAGAGCCGGTGCCCTGGCAATCACAGGAGGCCTCAGGACGTCGCCCACGGATATCCTGGACGCGCACGCTTACATCCTGCCGTTAAAACTAGAAGCTGAAAAACACCTCCACAGGGCGGCAACTCGCATCGCTACGCTCCCAAAGGAGCACCCGCTCCACAGCCCCGCGAAAAGATGCGCAAACGGCAGAGTAAAGAAGCACAAATCCCCACTTCACTATCTCATGCAGACGTTCACAATAAAGCCGCAATCTTTCGAGAAGATCCCCACTGTACTACAAAACCCGGCTCTCTCCCACAAACGCCCCTTCGGACTGGACGTAGCCAAGGATAAAAAGGCTTCAATCAAAGCCGACGAGGAAGGGGTCGAGGCAATAAAAGTATACTCCGACGGCTCAGCCCACGACGGAGAGGTGGGAGCAGCAGCGATACTCGTTAGGGCGGACAAAGAAACGAGAACGCTACACTACCACCTAGGCTCACTGGAGCAACACACGGTCTTCGAGGCGGAGCTGGTGGGACTCCTACTAGGACTCCATCTCATCAAGACCGAGAAGGACAACAAGACCAGCATTGTGATAGGGGTGGACAACCAGGCAGCGATCTCAGCGATCACTTCCCCGGGTAGCAGCTCAGGTCACTCACTAGCGGAACTCTTCCGCACAACAGCGTCGAAGATACGCAAAGCGGGGGGAAACAAGCTTTCGCTCACAATCCGCTGGACAGCAGGACACGTAAACATTCAAGGTAACGAAAGAGCAGACGAGGAGGCGAAAGCAGCCGCAAGTGGCAAGACATCGCCGCCCGCCACCCTCCCACCGCACCTCCGCAAAACGCTCAAGATCAACAAATCCGCAGCAAGACAACACTTCAAAGGCAAGCTCAAAACCTGGTGGAAGAAAGATTGGCAGACGTCAACACGGTCACACAGACTTACACAAATAGACGTATCGCTACCTTCTCTAAAATTCATGAAACTGACGAGCAACCCCAAGCTTACTAGGCAAGGAGCAAGTTGGCTATTCCAGCTTAGATCGGGACATTTCCCCCTCAACGCCTACCTGTTCAGATTCAAAAGAACGGAGAGCGCAAACTGCCCAGCATGCGGTCATAGCCCAGAAACACCGCAACATTTCATCCTCGACTGCCCGGCGTTCGCACATGAACGCTGGACCCTCTTCAAGAAAAAGAGAGCGACGAAAAGAATGTTTGGGAAGCTACTACAAGATCCCAAGTCGCTCATCCCACTGGTCAAATACATTCAAGATACAGGAAGATTTGCGCAGGGAGGCACAGCGCAAAGCAAAGGAGGCAGGAAACAGGGAAAGGCAGGAAAGGAGTACGATAAAAAGAGACACAGGATACCGAACACCGACCCACACACCGTCACCCCACACCCGCCACATATCACACCCCAATCACTCACACCACCTCCTCTCATCCCCACGACTCGCCGGGTCTCATAGACCCATTCAAGACACGCTGAGCAAAGCGGAAGACGTAGGAGCGAGCCCCATAGCATGCCAACAGGACCGCCCAAGATCCACAACACGGCTCGCAACCCACGACAAGGCGGTATTTCCGCCCCTCTTTATTTAGCGCTTGACGGGAAGCCAAGCCACTCCCACCCGGGAGTGGGGGGGACATATGATGCACAGTCAATGCTACGGACGCAAATTTCATGCATGTATCAGTTCTACAGACTCGTGCTACATAGGGTATTAGGCCCCAAGGCGCACGTAAATGGATTCAAAAAAAAAAAAAAAAAAATGAACTTTACTATCTCAAAATAACTGTTCCAGCATTTTGCGGAAGTTGGGCGTTCCGAGACCCGTGACCTGCGTAGCCCAGGGTCATCCAACGTCGAAGTATCTAGTCTGGTGGAACGCACAGGATCCCACCCAGCGATAGCGGAGAATCCATCCGTGCCGCAACCCAGATTCGAGCCCTCCGTGATGTCGTTGAGAGCAGCGAGGCCCCTACCGTACAGACAAGGGTTGAGGAAGTCGAGCGGGTCCTGGCCTGTCGAAATCAGCCAGTCATTAAGCAGCGGGATTATGCCTGCCACAACCTATAGACTGGCAGTCAGCTGGGCGGACAAGGGCGGACGACCCGAATCGGAGGTGAGGGGAGAGAGACGCACGGGAGTTGCTAAACTTGTACCGCTTTCCTCTCGCTCGTTGCCGTTGAGAAAGATCCGTGCTCCGACGGCCTGCGCGGCGATGTCGGGGATGCCGCGGCCAGAAGCGCTGCACCAAGTACAAATTACGAATGGGTTAGATCAGGTCACTGAAGCGAACATACTTGTAAAGGCCCTGATACCGGTTCCCGAGGTCATGGAGGAGGGTGGACACGGCCTCCTCCTGGTACGGCGGGCGCTCAAAGTAGTCGGAGAAACCGCCGCCAGAGAACACCGCTGCGACCTCCGGCTCGTAGTCCGTCGTTCTGCCGACAACGGTGACATAGGGACCTGCAAGGGCGTGGGGATGCGGTGAGCGTCCTGGACCCGCACTCGTGTACTACGTCCAATCCGAGAAAAATCGCCACACGTACAGGTTCCGGGAAACGTGGGTCCGAACCGGACGGTGCCGTCGTCTCTCAGGCAGGTCCCTTTGCCGATGCCGTCGTTACCACTCGACTGGGGGACGCTGACGCCACGTACACCGAGCCTGGCGAACTGGTTGCACACGTAGATTGCATAGTCCCTCGGGGTGAAATGCTCTTCATTGCTGTCTGAGGGATGTTCTCCTGGTCGAGGATGTATATCAGCCAGGACACGAGATCGTCACGTCATGATGTCCGACGGCCCTCTGCCGGTGCTGTAGAAGACGTGAGGGGTTGGATACGCCATAGCCTCAGCGTATTGAATGACCATGTTTGCTTCTTCGCTCGGGTGGGTCGGGTCGTACCCCCCCCCCCGTTGTTGACCTCTACGACGGTGAACGTCGCATCATTGGCTTCAGAGCGGTATTTCTGCATGAACGCCGTCAGGTCCGCCGGGCTTGGGTAATCCCCTAAGAATCCCACGATCCCGAGCACATTCTCGCCCCGAGTATCGGGTACTGTATATAGGTTTCCGTGTCGTACAGCCAGCGCAGGAACGACGGCGTGACGTAATTGACTATTGCACGGCTTCGATAGCATCGTCGCAGGCTCTCCCGATGTCGACTTCACTGCCCTGTCATTCCGCGGTGTCTGCCATTGCGTGCGCGGGGAGACAAAGGACGCCGTAGGCGCCACAATCAACACGTGCCAGTGCAGCGCCATGGGAAACGAAAGGTGTTGGCTTGGGTCACGGGCACGTCTTTGAGCATCAGTGTATTGCCGCCGCGGGTCGAAATGGACGAAGAGGATATGCCGTGGTGTTCGAGCCAGGAATTTACGAGCTCGAGCGTCTCTGGACGCGGTGCGACGAGTTCGGCCACCTGCTCCTTAGTCAGGTATGAACGATATCTGCATCGGAGCGGTGGCACTCGTGAGAACATGCGCTAGGGGAGGAGTGGTAATGGACGTACCTTGAATGCCCGGGTTCACTGACCTCGTGGAGCGCGTCGACCAAGGCGTTCTCACGCTGAGGCTTGAGAGAAATGTAAAGGTCGATTGTGGTGCCAGAAGGCGGATGACCTAGGCTCTCCCAGTTCCTCGGGACGGCGTTCCAGGAGTGCTTGATGTGCATGTGGTCCCAAGGTGGTGAGAGGGGCTTCGCAACTTGAAGACCGCCAAGGAGACCGATGGCGAGGACAGAGAGCACAGATATACAATGGTAGCGCATGATTACGGAAGGTTGGCGAGATGGTGTCTGCGACACAATGAGTCTGTGAGGTGGCCTGAAGTCCAAAGTGCTGGAATGGTCGGAGCAATGTGAGAGCTTTTATGATGCAATTTCACGCGAGAACCTTGGAATGACCTTGGCGAGAACAGAACCCTTGATCTGCAGGCCGAGGTAACAGCGATTGCGACCGACTCAGGTCCGAGGCCAGGGGTTGCTTTAGGCTGTGATGAATAGGACACGACCATTGACTGGACGGATTGGGCAGGGGTGAAGCTTGGTGAAGTTTGACCAATAATACTACGTGGGTCGGGCTATCCAGAGCAATTGTGATCAAGGGTGCATGATCGCTCAGGCTAAGTGCCGACTACGGGACTTGGATATACCGTCGGCTCGTTATATAACAAGTTGCAGCCAAAGGCATGCGGCTGCTTACGTAAGCACCCCTATTTCATATGTCAGATAAAATTTCCGTTCTGCGTCCGCGTACAGCACCCCTTGGTGGGATAGAGTAATCCCCCGCCCCGTGGTTGCCCCGATTGCGGGGATTCAAGTTATAATGCTGGCTGTCGTGCCTGCGTTTTTTTTGTTTCAAAAACTGGAACCTTCGATCATGTCGTTGAACCTAAATGATCACCTCCCACTACCTGACGAACTTATCTCGTACATATTGGAGCACACTGATTACAAGGCAGTGATTGCCTGTCGAAGAGTAGGCCCGCCTCGCCTCCTTCCCTTGCAGTCATTAAGCCATCGCTAGTCATGTCGCCGTCTCAAAGACATAGTGGATGACTCCTCGGCCCTCCAATACCTCGTGGAGTTGAGCGCTGCCAGGATGTGCGATGGGGCGCCGAGTACCGTCGGGCCTGCAGAGCGGCTAACCAGATTACAGAAGGCCCAGACTGCGTGGAGGAGCTCTTCGTGGTCTCCGGTAGATCACTTCCCTTACTCGGAAGAGATGTCCCCGTTCCCCGTGACGGCATCGGGAAACCTGGTAGCATTTCGGAGCGACAGGAGTCGCATGGGCGAGCTGCTCATGCTGCGATTTCCTTCTGATTTGCGTGGCATCCCAGAGCAACTTTGGTACTTGGACCTGGACTGCGATCGCCTGGAATCGATCTGCCTAGACGATACCCAAGATCTCCTTGTTTTTTCATCGTGAGTTCCCCAAATATCAGGTCTCTGCACTCAGTGGGAACATGTTTCTCTAGTTCACATTGCATCCACATTCGGACGCTCTCCACCGGAGGAGTCCACCCTCTGACAAGAACCTCTGGCACTATACCCTCTCACTCAGACCACGAGGCGTTCGATCTGCATCTCCACGGAGACCTCCTCTCCTTCGTCGGAACATCGCACATCCTCGTCTGGAATTGGAAGACCGGTGATCGCCTGGCAGAAATCGCAAGCGTCTCTCCTTCGTGTCCCTATTGAAGGATGCGGTTTTCGCTGACTATTTTTTAGCCTTTAACCACCAGCGCGCCGTGCTGTGCATTCCTCGACGACAGACACATCGTCTTTACGCACTACAACCCCACGCGGGAGCCGCGCACGATCAGCTTCCAGGTGACGACCCTCCCCGAAAGCAACACCGGCCCGACGGCGCCGAGTTCCTACCGCTTCGCGCTGGACCTGCCGATGCACTCCCCGCCGTACTTCACCGAGCTGCACGTGAACACGCCGCCGCCGCGCCCGCCGGGCGCGCACGGGCGCGGGCTGTTCTACCCCGACCCGCGCCGCAAGCTGCTGGCGCTCGAGGTCGGCGCGATCACGGTCGAGGGGTTCACGGCGGTGTTCACGCTGCACACGCTGTACGTCCCGCACGACGCATTCCTGTCGTACATCGCGGCGCACCCCGCGCCCCTGCCCCCGCAGCAACCCGGAGACCCGCTCCCCATCGACGTGCCGTGGGAGGCGTGGGGCCCCGGCCACACCCGCCTCGTGACCGTCCCGAACGTCGCGCACAGCCGCTACCTCGGCTTGTACAAGGTCTGTGGCATGCAAGCGCTCTGCGAGCCGCCCATCCTTTTCGATGACGGCATACTCTGCATCATGGACTACCTCCTGCCCCGTGCGCCGCCGCCCTCAGACGGCAGCGCGCATGATGAACAAGCACTTCCTTTACCGAACGGCAGCGCCACCGAGGAGCCGCGGGCTTCGGGTTCTTCCGGTGACGGTGCCATAGCGGAGCACCGAGAGCTGCAGCGTGTGCCGCCACCACCGACGCCGCCGGACACGTCGATCCCGTATAGCATGAAGGACGTCTCGCTCCCGGAGGGACTGGAGTCTGATAGTGTCCGTTGCGTGCTCTGTGAGGACGTGGTCGTGCTGTTTGAGGTGGGTACCATTCATCTCATACCCGCCCAGCCGGC
Source organism: Lactarius pseudohatsudake (assembly GCA_021525015.1). Taxonomy (NCBI): domain Eukaryota; kingdom Fungi; phylum Basidiomycota; class Agaricomycetes; order Russulales; family Russulaceae; genus Lactarius; species Lactarius pseudohatsudake. The sequence continues at coordinate 22,390 of JAKELH010000019.1, forward strand.
GTGGCTGACCACCTGGTCACGCAGTTCTCTGTGGGCAACCCCGAACGGCCCAGCCAAAGGATAGACAGGATGTTCTATCATCCTATCTAACTATCGAGCTCGCTTCACCGAGGCCCGGAAAATTGCGAGTCTGGAGGCTTCTAAATGAGTCGTCGAAACAGGTGTGGTTCCGGGTCGAGGTCTCGACTACCCCCATCTTAAAATATAGTTGTTCGGAACCAGGAGATCTGCGTAGTGAAGTTTTTTAAAATCTGTTACCTCAACGGCAATGCGCATTTAGACAGTTTCACTCAGATTATGAAGGTAGGGCTGAAGCACTGTGTATCGTCATGAAGTATGGATGTGGGTTGTGTATGTACAAAAATATGCTGGTGACAATTACAAATCCGAAGAGATCCGTGACGACCTAAGTCATCTATCCGTCGTTCCTCCGGGGAACAATCGTTTTGGGAAATCGTCGTCTCGAGGAGGGGCTCTGACGGGCCACGGCAGACGACGCGCGTTACAAGGAACCCCACGAGTAGCAGCGACAGCTGCTCCCGCTCCTGTTGCCCCATCGCAGCCTCGAAGGGCCGAACCCAGGGGTGACAAGTGGAGTAGTCGTGAGTGCGCCCCGTGGCGCTCACCCGCCGCACGCTCCCCAAGAGAAAAGAAAAAAAAGAAGGAAGGGTGTAAAAGTAGAGCGCCTTTGGCTCCGCGCAGTTCCAGCAGTCCTGCCGCCTCATCCCGCACGCATGGCCGAAATGCCCTTCACCCACCGCCTTCTCCAACCTCCCTCTTTCTGCGCGCGTCCGTCTCTGGGAGGGCCGTTTTTAGCACCACTGGGGTACACGAGGCGGCGAGCGACGACAAGCACAGCTCGAGATTTTTGAGACCAGCGTTCCCGCCTGACCCCCAGTGACGACGACCGACGCAGTGCCCTGCTAACCCGCTACGTCCGATGGTCCGTCCGTCCCCAGTTCAACTGGCTCGGAGAAGCGGGGGGGTGGCGAGCGTTAGAAACGCACCTTGACCTCCCCCCGGGGAACCACCATAGGCGTCGGTATTGCTGCTACTCCAGCGCCGGCCCGGAGCTTCTGCTGCTGCTGCCACTCCTCGGAGAACACCCGGGTCATGCGCGGGACGGCGGCGGAAGCGATGCTCTGCGCCCGTGTACGTGTGCGCGCAGCCTCCGCCTCCTTCTGCGCGATCTCCTTGCGGGTGCGAGCCTCCCATGCGCGGACTTGCTGCTCGCGCTGCTCCGCCTCACGGATGCGCCGCGTCGCCTCCTCGTTCTTACGCCGGGCGTTCTCCTCGTGGCGTGCGGCAACCTCCTCCCGCCGACGGGCCTCCTCTGCGTAGCGCAGTGCGGCAGCCTCCTTCCGCTGGACCTCCTGCTCCCGCTTCTGCACAGCGGCGCGGTGCTCCTCGTAGCGCCGGTCCATCTCCTTGTCGTGCGTAGAACCGACCAATGATGTTTCGGACGGGCTCGAGACGGACGGAAGTGAGGACGCGGGTGAGGGGACTGGAGACTGGAAAGGCCGGGCCGAGGCATGCTGCGTGATGGAATCACGGCGTACCGAAGGGAACGCACGAGGCGAAGATGACGACGAGGACGCGATCGGCCCATTTCCGATAGAGACGGACCGCCCTCCCACGGAGCTTCCCCTGGGAACGCCGTTGCGGGAGCTGTTGCGTTGGATCGGAATGGGGATGGGCTGTGATTTCCGGGAAAGGTGTGGCTGCGGCTGCGCTGGGTGCGACGGAAGAGAAGAACTCGAGCTCGAGGGGGGAGAATGGGATACGTCTCTACGTCGCAAGATATTGTCCATGATGTTATGCTGCTCTGCAACGAGGGCGGCCTTGCCGTGAAAATTTCCAAGCAGGCGGCGCTCACGCTCGGCCTCGACCCGGCGCTGGAGCTCGGCGCGTGCCAGCGCACGGATGTCGGCCATGCTCTCGTCAAACTCGCGTTGGATAGCCACCTTCTCTTCCGGCGTAGTCGCAGAGGCAAGCGAAGCGTCCTTTACTGCCTTCACGTCGTCGACGAGGGAAAGGTTAAACTCGGCCTCGACGTCTTCCTTGAGCGCATCGACCCACGGCTCTGGGCTATGGCGAGGTGCAACAATAGGGATGGATTGAGGTGATGGCGTTTGGGAGTGGCGCGTGGGAATCGGGACAGCTGAGGAGGGATGAAGGGATGGGGTGTGAGAGCGGGGAACGGATGAAGAAGCTTGCGACGGAGTTCGTTCATGAGCTGGCGGGGAGGCGCGCTGGACCAGCCTGGGTGCGTAAGTGAACATCGATGATAGGAAATGGTGTGAGAAAGGTGGAAGGAAAAAAAGATGTCGCCGAGTCCGACCGATAAGAAAGAGGGAATGGTGTAACCGCAGGAAGTCGTCGGAGAGAGAACGGAAGAGCTCGTAAGGGGTGGGGACGAGCACTGCGGGACACAATAGGGCTTATCGGCGGTCGGGGGGGGACAGAGGTGAGATATATAGAAAAGAAAGGGATGACGACCCCCGAGTGCCGTATCGAGTATCACCCATCGGCCTCGTGGCAGACATGAGTCCCACGCCGACTCTGACCCGACCATCACTAATAGAACTGCATCCAGCAGTGCCTGTAATAGTTTCTTACGGATGCAGTTCCTACAAGTCACGACGACCCTTCCGTGCCATTCTTGCCATATCCTCCGTCGGGGATGAAGAAGTTCGGGGTCCAGCCTCCCTCCTTGACCACGCCCGCTCCTTGGACAACAACTAACAGCTACGGTGCTAGAAAGCTTGATAACCGTATCAGACTCCTAAACGATACTATCAGATGAGCGCTAGGTGCCACGATTGACCCTAATAACTTGAAGTTGCCCGTGTGATGGCGGAGAGGGTGGTACCCTTAATGAATGGGCGCAGGGTCTGGGCAGATAATTAGGCTTAGGCTTGAAACTAGAGCCACTAATCGATTACCAGGCGAAATTCAATCCGAACACGCTTTGTTGACCCTGTAAGATCTACCCAGATATCACAGAATTGGCCGTTGCCCTAACATCTTAAGTCCAACCGTGCGTACGGTTTCATCGCCGGGAACACGAGACGCTGTGAGGCCCGATCATTAAAACGATCTAGCCGGGGCGTCGTTACGGCTCCGCCATGCTTCAGGCCATTCGTGTTCCCGAAATTGTTCAGGCCGCCAGTAATAGCCAGGATTGGGCGAATGCCTTCAATTTATCGTCTTGCTTCTCCACAGATATTGCCTGCCAACTGCCACTGCTCCACCTATTTCTCCAATAGTCCGAATGGTGCCCAACTCATAACCATGATAGCGACGAAACCCGTGACCACGGGGTGTTGCCCGTGCCCGTCTCGTGGCTGGGTCCTTCACCCTGCTGGAGACACGGTCGACAAGAAGTTGCCGAGAACTCCTTGGAGACCAGCACACATGTTGTGACTGGGCGCTTCACCCCAGCGTGCGACCGAATAGTCCGCGAAATTGTCCACGGCGAACAGTGGGCTTCCCAATACGCACAGCGGATACACGTGTCGATCGATACACGTGTTGTTCAAACACGAGGGGAAAGGCTTGAAACGCACCTCAGATGTCAAACGCGGCGTACGCACTGGTTTTGCCATTCTCAGTCGTTGCGAACTGCGACCGAGATCATACTGGGTGAGGTCATCATCATCACAGCCACCGCATCTAGAAATGAAAACCTCTCGCTTTAAAAAACGATATCGCATTCGCATACGTGTGCCTATGAATGTCTTCCACGGAACATGGATAGCGATCATGCCGCCCCATGGCATCCAGCCGCTGCATCAGTAATGGGCAGTGACAGCTAGGAGCCTGAGTCACCCAACAAGCTGCAAAGACAGCACCCGTGTTCAGCATTCATGCGTCCAGGGCAGCAAAACGAAAACGGATGTACGAGGTTTCCCGCCAAATATATCGGCATGCACTGCGCGATGACGTCGTGCGGCTACCTCGTGGAGGTTAACAGGCACAAAGCATGCCCAAAGCAGTTTGAGGTCCCCGAAGCCGAGTCCCCTTAGTCCAGGCTCAACCAGAAAACGGCAAATACGGTCCATGAGATTTGTCGAGTCTTTCCCAAAAAGAAAACGTGATGTGATCTCGGGGCTCTGGAGTCTAAAGTCAATAGCAACTAATAATGATAACATTTAGCCGAGAAAATGGCAACGGTCTACTACACCCAGTAGATAAAGACGGAACATAATTAGGACACTTGCGCCATGTCGGTGTTGACTCCGCGGGCGAGGGCGCTCCCTTTGGTGGCATAGATCGGTCGACAGCCCCATTTTGGGCGCACCACAAAAATGATGAACAAGCCTTCAGAGATCCGACGAGAGGGGTCAAGTTTCCGCCCCGCCGATATCAAACACGGACGCGAGTTATGGACGAGAGATCCGCCCTCCCTTGAATGTTTGTGCCAGCAGACAGGCAATGAAGATGTCTCGACCTGCTCCCGAATAATTCTGGCTCGCAGTGCAAAAGAAACTACGGCCGGATCCGAATCGTCGTCGTACACAAAAGTACGAACATCGCCCTGCCCGAACGGTCGGGTTTACCTGAAATGGATTCCTGACATGAAACGGAGGCCATCCTTCGATCGGTATTTTCGTTCCATTTCGGGGGGCGATCCTCTAGCCCCAAAATGAAGAAGAGGCGCTAGAATTTATACTGGCGGCGGGCACGACATAGGGGGATGTCGAAAATCGAAGAGAAGGCACCGCCGCGTGATGCGAACAAATAGGAGTGACCCAAGGGCTCGTTCCAACGGCGCGCCGACGGGCACGCACAGCTATGGATGTGGATCAGAACGTCCTCTTGGAAAACGTCGAAGTTCAAGACGAACTTTCGAAAAGTGCAATCGTTTTAGCTCAGCGCTGGCATCAGCATCGCCGGGAATTGCCGTTGGTGGGGTGGTTTTCCACGTGACCGAGTGATCCATTGTTGGCGAGCCTGGGCTCTTTTCCCACCTCCCTAGGCCTCCTTGGAACTAGGTAGGCCTCCTCGGAAATACTGTATGAATGGACTGAAACCCGGGGGTTCGAAGAAATCTGATTGGTGTGTGCGTTTTGTACGAGGTTTGGCACTCTACTAATTCACAGCTTGCGGAATTCTGTTGAATTGTTTTCATCGTGCTTCACCTCCTCGGTTCCATTTTGTATATATGGACTTTCAGTGCTTCCATGAGAACGGTGCGATATACGTCCAGGTGTGTGCGCCACTCTACCGACGACCCACCGTATTTCTTTCATCCAAGCCGTGTTACTACCGCGTACTGTCGCAAAACTACAAGACTCTGTACTGTGATCGTGATATCAACCATCAGACGGGCGGTGGTGAGTTTCACATCCCGAGATACACAAGGACATCCATGATCCAAAGAGCTGTTACTCGAGTGCAAAACGTTCAGTCAACTTTGTCCCTCGCTACCTCGATGGGGGCCCGGCCACGAGTGTCGGCAGTGATCAACTAACGGGGTCAGTTTATTGAGGGCTCCCGGTTTCTCGTCATCAGCGAGCCGCTTGTTCATCACTGGTCTTGACACTGGGTCCGAGTTGGGTGCTTGCCGTCGAAGAGCAGCGTTATCTGGTTTCTAAAAAAAGGAAGGGCCTTTCAATGCACGATATTCCCTAATCACGTCCGAGTCTCGGAGCAGGATGGTTAAACGCTAAGCGCTGATCATGGACGGCACTCGGCGAAAATCTTATGCAACTGTACAGCTGCGCAAGATCCATCCGTATCAGCAGTTGTTGATCCAAACGCCGGGACGTTCTACACGTGGCACAAATTTTATCCGGAAGCCTCTCGTTTGGTCAACCCTTCCAGGTGCATTTGCTGATGATCTTTCTTGTATCGCTTCCTCGCATTCCTTCTGTGGCTTTGTTCTGGTCTATCCGATCTGGCCGTTGTTGCTCCGAATGGTTGCGCTGCGGCCCTTCAGAACGAATCCCAGACAGCCAGAGCGTGTACGATTTTCTCCCTTCTCCCCCATTTGTCCTGCCTGCTTACGCGTGTACAGGGAAGACAAAGACTTTCCTGAATTCTTTTAGCTGTCTCAATGCAAGATATGTCTGATGCCATGGGCATTGTACAGGCATGGCAGCCTTCAGGACGACGTCGGCGGTGGAGGAGGGTGGAATGACTAAAAAGTAACTTTGCTGCAGCCAAGTCACTTTCCAGGTGCATGTACCGTGGTTTCTACACCTTCATCTTGACCGGGTTGACCCATGCACGGATGACGTCCCACCTGGCCACCCCCCTTCTGACCCCCACTCCCGCCTCTCATAACGACATTCTTGAAGCCTTGCATCTGAACAGAATCCCAGGGGACATCGATACCAACACATCTTGAGGGAGTGCGCACATGTGTTCGTGTGCTTACCCGCGTTCTTGCCCCGGGCCAGTTGCTACTGCTTCCTAGACAACAATGTTCCTTTTTTTTTTTTTGATCAATTTATATTCCGGGATACTCATCATGGATACAGACCGGTCGCACAACAATGTTCCTTCCCATCCTCCTGTGTTGAACGACGATCCTTCTTTCGTGTGTTCGTCGTGCCGCTCAACTTCTGGATCGGACGCGAATTATGTTATGTGTAGGTGTAAGCCATGCGATAGTATAGTAGATCACATGATATGGCTTTTGATCTTCGCTTCGTCCCCGTTCCCAACATCACCTTTTCAAGCGAGCAACGTATTCCTAAGCCCACAGCTATTCGATCTGTCTTACATAACACACGCCGGTATCCGACTAAGCAAAAGGAAGCTACTTGGGCGCGGCAGCAGCAGAGGCGGCAGCTGCGAGTTCTGCGGCCAGTTTGGTCACGGTGTCGATAAATTCTTGGATGGCAGTGATCTGGATATTGTCTCCGGAACTGAGCGTGAAGATGTAGATAGATTCGATGTTGAACGCGACGCCATTGGGAAGATCACCGTACAGCCTTGACTGTATGAGGCAAGAGGTGTCAGTGATGCACGTGTATATGCACTGAAAAAAGTGTGCTGGGCGTACGTGAACCCAGATGCTCCCTGGAGCCTCACTCAATTGGAAGATCTCGTACTGTGGCACAGGACATGATTACGACTCCAGTTGATGAATGCGCGACGTGACGTACCTTTAAGTTGGCGTAACCAATTAATTTCCCGAGGGATTTCGCATATTCTATGCCCTCGGTCTTATTTTTCGGCGGATCATTCGCAGTTGCGGGAAGGGTCTTGTGTATGTAGTCGTCCGAGAATAGTGCCTCAAGAACGTCGAATTTCCAGTTTGCGATGGCTTCGTAAAATTTCAACACGACACTGAGTTGTGCAGAAGGGTTGGAGGTGGCGGTAGACGCCATCTTGCCTGAACACGTCGCCACCATTAGGAAAAGCCTTTTCTATATCGCTGAAGCGAATATTTACATATAAGAAAGTGTGCCTCGTATGGCACCACACTGTAGGGCGCACGTTAATGCATCATACATCGGGGTGTGATGACGATTCGTGGGGCCATGATGCCGACAAAACGCGTAATGCGTAGTTTTTGATGATAATATAACGGCGTTTAATCGGAAGTGCTATTCAATTGCTATGCTCCAATCATGTCGTAGGTTGGTCATCTGATGAGATTTCACTTCTGCTGCGGAAAGCGACCGTGTATTCGTATCGACTGGCGCGGAGAGATGATTGAGAGTACTGATTACAACTGATGCTACTGTATACGGTCCGATCCACCGAAAGACAACAGATGCAGATATTACGGCATATACAGTATCGCATCAAAGGTTCTTTGGCAGGGGAGGGAAGGGGGGGATGCATGATTCTATGTAACCTACTACTACTAGACTCGAAAAATAAGTTACCCGCAAGCGTATACAACAAGCACCACAGGGTACTCCGATGGAGGAGGAAAGAGCAGACAGAGAAAAAGTTGAATCATCGAATCACATCATCATCATCATGACGTCCTCCTGCCACCGCGGGAGTAATACGTTGACCGCGGCCTTGTGGCGGCGGCGACGCCGATTGACCAGCGCCGGTCCGTGAGCCGTCGCAGGCGTTCCATAACGTCCCGTGCGAGAAAGACGGTGCCTTTGTCGGCCTCGTCTAACACGCTCTGTTCGTCGAGCCACTCGAGTATCCGGATGTCCGACGGGTGGAGTACGGCAGGGTGTGAGTACCGGAAGATGGTGATGAATTCGTGCGCGTATATCTGCGCCTCGACGGCGCTGAGCGCGGAGTGACAGCTCTCGTGTGCGAGGGAAGAGCACACTGAAAGAAGAAAGGAAAGGGGCACCCGTTTTAGAAGGCCACGACGAAAGGGGCGGGAGAGAGAGAGAGGACGCACCCTGTACGAGGCATACATCGTCATGGACTTGCGCGAGCGCGAACTTCCGTGGTTGCATTGTGATGGAGGAGGGTGGAGGTGATGTTGTGGAGGAGGGAGACAGCATCGCGTGCACCGCTGTGGCCATTATTTCAAGTGGAAGTGGCTTTGACCTTTAACCGAAAAGGGGGTCCTCAGGCTGAGTCGAGCAAGCGTCTGAGAGAGTTGTACTTATATAAGAGAGGGAATTGATTATAGGGGAGAAAAATGGAATGTAACACGCAACGGGGTTCTTGACCGAAGAGACCCGACAGTCCACTTGGCCCGGATTTCGCGTTTCCCACCGCCTTTCAAAAAAAAAAAAGAAAGGTGGGGCACGGCCATCATGGCATCGCATCAAACACGCACAACACGCTCAGATTGTCGAGCGTCCATGTGCGCTTCGAACTCACAGCGGGGATCGGAACAAGAACCTTTTCGGTTCTCAGCGCCCGGTATCCGACGGGTGGCTTTGCAGTTGTGTCATCCACTTTCCGTCGATTTCAAATTGTCCGCTCAGGCTTGGGTCCCGGCGCGACTCGCTCCAGTTCTCGCTCTTACACTCTTACTCTAGCCCCCCAGGGTCGCGCGGGGACCCTAATCTTATCACTCTGGCGCAGAGGGCGGCGCCGGAATGGTGAATGCACAGATCTGTTGACGGTGCCTAGACTTCATTTTGATGCCGCGGCGCGCTACGACCTGACAACGTTCAGTCCGAATCTACAAATTGTGTGAAACAAAGCAGCTAAAGTCGTTAGTTTTGCGCGAACCGATTTGCTTCATGTGTGCGAAGAAGAGTGAGTCGCCTGTCGTCGTTATTGCAAATGCGCTAAACATACTGTGCGCTTGCCTGGCGCAGACCATTGATAGAAGGGGGCCGAGAAGCCTTGCTAGAGGGTTCCCCGTAATAAGCAGATAACGAGAAGGGTAGATGAACTTTATTGGAACAACCCTACCTCTCATCTCTGTCCCTTTCGTTGTGCGCACTAACAGCGGGCGGACCATACAGTACGTGACCCCCTTGGTCTGAACAGAGCGTGTCTCGGTCGGATTACTCAAAGGAGCGGTGGCGCGCGCTCAGCTGATGCTGCGGTAACTACTATACATCTCGTGATCGGAGTCTTCCATTGTTCCATTTGTCCAAGTGATAAGGTAATTTCCTGAACTAGCCGAATATCACCGCGCAACAGGGAGATTGTAGATACAAGTTGACGGTATTCCCGTTATCGACCGATTCAGGACGCGGCCCTTCGTCAGTGGAAGTCACTTGCGCGTGGGTCACTCGTGGGGACACGTCAATTCCATGTCGCTACACGCCAGATCAAATCAAAATAGAATGCACCACGATGATGATATGAGTTGTTGATGATGCCAGTGACGAGGTTATTACTTTCGGCGAAAGCCGGGAGACTCAACCAAAACCAACTTGGTGTTCACTGTTCTGTATTCCTGTCCACGTGCCATACGAAGTGGATGGAGACAACGAGGTCACACGACCACGAGGGAAGCTCCATTGACGTATATGCGGGTGATTTGGGAACGCTGTAGAGAAAATGATACCCAGCCGAGTTCTCCCCGCTCCCCACACAACCTGTCGTGTTCTACTGTAATTTGTCATGCCCCGGGGTATCTGTCGCGTAGCCATATCACACCCGATTGATTACAGAGATGTGCCACTACGGTCTTATATATAAGCCGGACATGCTTCCACCCACCTACCCAACTACCTTGGGTTGTTGCGGCGTCAGAGGGTTCGGCACTGGAGAACCTCCCTTGAGAAGGGGCCTTTGCGAGCACCACCAGCAAGTCCGAACTTTTCCCATTAAGCCAAAGATACGGTCGTCGGGCTGAGCGCTGAGTGCTGATGAGAAGGACGGCTTCGACAACACTGATGATTTCAAAATTCCCTCTCTGAAATTGTACATGGGGGTTACGGCGAGATTACAGTTCGGGGAGGTGACCGAAGTCTTTTGTCATTGAGATTGGGAACGGAGCACCCAATGTCGAGGCCGAATGTCCGCGATGGCGCCCACAGCCACCAACTACCGCCAGGGTTGAATCAGGAGTCCAATGTGGCGCCACAAATGGTCCGCTAAGCTGTGAAGGTCGAGAGGTGGTCGGACAAGTTCAGGTGCCAGGATGAGCTCCATATCCCGCTGTCAAGGGTGCGGGGAGGAGGTTGATGTTGAGGTAACGCCATCCGCAGCAGGAATCATGAGTCTCGTCCACTGGCATGTGAAAAGTGGCTAGACAATACGAGCGTGACACATCGGCGTATCGAAACTGGATCACCGTAGCTTATCAGCATGGACGTACACGGTGCCAAGTGAACATCGTTGTGCTGATAAGCTGTATTCGGGTATGCGCTAGTCGGCATGAGCTGGTCGAAGTCGGAATAGTCGGTGCTCTACAGTAGGTTTCCTATTTAGGACGATCCAACCTACGGCTGCCTCCGCCCGCAGCTCCCTCTTCCAAGCCCTGTTCCAGTTGCGACGACTTCTGATCGAAACAAAACAATAGGCGGAACTACAGCCTGAGACCACAGTAGTCCTGTGATGACTTCGGTCACAAGCAATGGCTGTGCATTACGCCGCGATCCAAAACCCTAGGCCCTTCTTGACCGTTTTCGATTCGAACATAAACTAGACTAGCGTTGATTGTCGGCTCCAAGGTCGGTTCTAGCCCACCATCCTGGAGACCTGAAGCGCCGGAAACTCATACGAGAGAGCTTTCTCCAACGCTTTCTCTACTTACTCTAAAATTATTTGCTCTCCTATGAGTCATGAGCTCCAACCGGGGCCCCGAAGTGCAGGCTCGTGACTCTAGCTCCGCTTCGTACTAGTAAGACCTTCATCTTACGCCTAGTGGTTTCAGGACATTTTGAAAGTCTTATCGTGTCGTGGTCATAGTTTCTTTGAGTTTTACCATTTCAGACTGACCGACTGTCGTTCGGATGAATCAGAAAGGCCGTTGAGTCAAAAGCGCAGACATCACTCGCAAAGAATCGGCAGTGCGATTGTTCTGCATGGCCACCAGATGGCCGCGGTCTTTTTGACTGCAATCAATGGATGCCTTCTCGTCGCTTCTTTGCAAATTTCCCACATGTTCTAAACGAGGCGATTGCTATGTAGAGCGTGTCTTATACTGACCTTCCTTTCACAGAAGGTCGTTTGTCGTTTGTCTTCACCTCATCACCCCCTTTCCCCCCACAACAGCCCGTTACACTCCACCGTTATCCGCATCACCATGGCCGAGAAACGTGTTGGGCTCCTCAGCCAACTCTTTCCTCCAAAGCCGACCTGGACTGCTGCGGATGTCCCCGATCAAACGGGAAAAATCATTATTGTGACAGGCGGAAATGGTGGTATAGGGAGGGAGACAGCACGAGTGAGCCTTCGTTCGCTGGCGCCCTATCGTGGCATTTTGCTGACGAAGAGCGTTCATTCATAGGTGTTGCTCTCAAAAGGCGCTAAGGTGTATATCGCCACGCGCTCTGAGGAGAAGTCACAAAAGGCGATCGAAGAGCTCAAGAAGGAGACGGGGAAGGACAGCATCTTCTTCCTGAAGCTTGACCTAGCAGACCTTGTCTCCGTCAAGACCGCCGCCGAAGAGTATACCAGCAAGGAAACGGAGCTCCACACGCTCTATAACAACGGGTAAGGGTCTGCGCATGCACAGACCACGAGACACGCCTCTAACACGACCCAAGTGGCGTCATGTATACGCCAATTGATCACGTGACGACACAAGGTTTCGATATGCAATTCGGAACGAACGTTCTAGGTGGGGTGCAGGTTGACTTTGCAACCGTTATCACCTCCTCTCACATATCGAACCTGCAGGACACTTCTATCTTACCAAGTTACTCCTTCCCGTTCTCACAGCGACCGCAAAAAAAACTCCTGCGGGAACTGTACGCGTCGTCAACGTGAGCTCTCTAGGTCATCAGTATGGGCCGCCCGAGGGCATCAGGTGGGCCACGCTCGCCCCCGGAAATGATTCGCTCGAGGCGCGCAAGAAGCTTAACACGACCAAGTTATACGGCCAGAGCAAATTGGTGAGGTGTGCGAATTCCGCCCGGTGCCACCCGATGCTCATTTTCTTAGGGAAATGTCCTCTTTTCTAACGAGCTCGCTCGGCGTTACGGCGCCGAAGGTATAGTATCAACCTCGTTACACCCTGGGACCATCAACACGGATCTCACGCGTCATACGAGTCCACTCTTGCAACGCTTCGGGCGGATAGTGACATCTGATGTCTCTTATGGTGCAATCACTTCCCTGTATGCTGGCACTGCACCCGATGCGGGCGAGCTCAATGGCAAGGTGGGAACAGAATTCTGTCTGGGAATCTTCCCTTATGTGTGTGATCTTTCTAGTATCTCACGGCGTGGGCACGCGTCGTGGTTCCGAACAAGAAGGCGCTCGACGCCGAGCTCGCGAAGAAGCTGTGGGAGTGGTGTGAAGAGCAAGTCAAGGGTATCTAATCTGCCTCGTAAGCTCCATACTCCCCGTAGTCTCCCGAACGACAGTCGATTTACGATACTTTACGATACGGTGTTCGCTAAATGGACACCTTTCTGACCGTCTTGTGTTTAAATCCCCCGTAATGGCTTGCTTCACTTGTTCTCGTGCTTGTAAAATAGTAGTATATCCTCATTACTTGCTTGTTTGCTACTGTACTCTTCACAAAATTGCCTGCCACATGTCGTATTCCCTGACTCTGTGAAAGCTCGGTCTGTCCGGGTCCGTCCGAGTCTGCGGCTCACGTACGGGCCTCTGAAGGGCCTCTGAACGACATAACATCTGCCACAAGCTCCCCCAGAAAGTGCAGAGGCCATGGGCGTGGTATGAAGAGCAAATCAAGGATATCTAAACTGCCTCGTAAGCTCCATACTCTCCGTAGTCTCCCGAACAACAGTCGGTTTACGATACTTTAGATATGGTGTTCGCTAAATGGACACCTTTTTGACCGTCTTGTGCTTTGATCCCCCGTAATGCGTAATGGCATGCTTCACTTGTTCTCGTGCTTGTAAGATACTGGATGCCTTCCCGTAGCAATTTGGCGCACCAAATCTTCTCTAAATTCACGGGATAAGGCTGATCATGGCTTCGCTGGGGTAGTCGCTAGTGCCGCGAGTGGTAACGGCAGTTCGCGAAAATAGCATAAAGGCAGCGAAAGGCCAAAGGGCCAGACACGCAAAGCGCATGGGTAGTAGTGAGTAGCAGATGGCATTGATAAGTCAGCAATACTAGCATTGGCGAATGGCAAAATAGCAAAGGGGCGGTAATAGGGCCCATGATGGGGCACGCGTAGTGAACAGCTGGCAGAAAAAGTATTGTTGGGGTGTAGCAGAATGGCATTACAATGGTAGCAAGTGAGTAGCAGTTAGCAGGATTAGCGGGGAGGGCGAAGGTGCAACGTAAGGCAGTTGGCAGACTCAGACTGAACTACTCCCCCATCTCCGAGTTGGCTCTTTCGTGACACACGTGGCATGTGTCTGATGGACCGTTGACGAGCTGGGTTGTCTCTGCGCGTAGGGACACTGCCCAAAACAACCCGAGCTGCCGGTCGTGCAGGCCTCCGCGTGGCGTGTAACTAAGTAGTTGGTTCGCTTCGGCCGGCGATGCTTCGCTCTAAGATCGCTAAGGGTGCGCGAAAGTGCGAGGCGCTGTGGAACGCGAAGAACGGTGGTCAAACGACCCGGGCTCACGGCGAAGTGAAGCTGCGCTGCCGGTCGCACAGGCCGCCGCGGGTCGTATAACTTCGTAGGTCGGTTCGCTTCGGCGGGAGATGCGTCGCTCTAAGATTGCTAAGGGCGCGAAGGTGCGACGAAGGTGCGAGACGCTCGGGAATGCGAAGAACGGAGGAACTAAGCCCTACAGTGCTCAAAAGCCCTAAGAAAGGATTTGCTGTCTTAAAGCAGTAGATACAGGAAGGTTATATACTGGGAAGTGGGGCAATAGATCTAAAGATAAAGTGAGGTACAAAGAGCAACCAAGCGAGGTCGCAAATCACGGGGAAGTGGAGGGTGGCCGGTATTCACATGGGTATAAATAAAGCGTGATTGATACTGTGAACCGAGATAAGCAAGTAGCTCAGTAATCAGACAAATAGACAATCAAGAACAGGGCAGTCAAGGCCCAAATATGCCGAAGCACGGGAAGTCTGCAGTGTGGGAAAGTGCTCAACTCGGAAAAAGCGCAAAATGCGAGTTTTACCGGGCCAGCCGTGCGCTGGGCGTATTAGGCATGTGTCTGATGGACCGTTTTGCAGATAGAGGTGTAGGCTGTACTGAAGTGTATTTGACTACTGCTTCTCGAAATAGAACAAGCAATAAAAGTGTTTTGGTTCCTTGAACCAGTTGAGAGCTTGGGAGGATCCGTGTAGCACAAAACGAGCACGTGCCGCCTTGTCCGTTCACTGGCACTCGCTCTTTCATTTGCCGGTGCTCCTTCGTCGCGACGGGCCAAGTTTGGAGATGCATTTGTAGTACAGTATCTCCATCTGCAAAAATGGAGGCTGTCAAAGCTGTCAAAAGCTGTCAAGACCGGTCTGGACTGGTCTTGGCCTTGAGTTCAAGAGGCCAAGCTTCCCCAGAAAGTGCAGAGGTACGATAGGGTATTTTATTGAATAGTGGGGCTGAATATATCTGAGCTGCCAGATGAAACGAATATGCTGGCTGGATGGGCCTTGCAGCAGCCAAATTACGAGCCATGCTATGTGTTTTATGTAATGTCGCTTCGCAAGAAATCTCGCGTCCTTGCGTCCTTGCTCGGGGTCGGGTCGGATTATCAGAGAATCAGAGACCGAACAGGTTCCTCTTACTCTGTAATTGGGTGCTGACATGTTGACATGTTACGTGACCGTAACATATAGCGCTGCGATGCGCTGCCCTACAAGTACAGTCTTAGTCTCCCCTTTTCCCCCTTGCTTTTCCCCTACAATAGCTCATTACCTCCAAGGCACTACCGTTATTCTCTGAACCATGGCCGAGAAAACTTTTGGGACCATCGGTCAATTCTTTCCTCCCAAGCCAACCTGGACTAGTGCGGATGTCCCCGATCAGACGGGGAAAACTGTCATCGTGACTGGCGGCAATGGTGGTATAGGGAAGGAGACAGCACGGGTGAGTCTTCGCTTTCCGGCACCCCATCGTGGCATTTTGCTGATGAAGAGCGATCATAGGTGCTACTCTCAAAAGGCGCCAGGGTGTATATCGCCACGCGGTCAGAAGAGAAGTCACAAAAGGCGATCGAAGAGCTCAAAAAGGAAACAGGGAAGGACAGCATCTTCTTCCTGAAGCTTGACCTAGCAGACCTTGTCTCCATCAAGGCTGCCGCTGAAGAGTACATCAGCAAGGAAACGGAGCTCCACACGCTCTATAACAACGGGTAAGGGCCCGCGCACGCATACACCACGACAGACACACCTCTGACATGACGCAAGTGGCGTTATGAATACACCGATTGACCATGTGACAACACAAGGTTTCGATATGCAATTCGGAACGAACGTTCTAGGTAGGGTGCTGACTGACTTTGCAACTGTTATCACCTCTCACCTATCAAATCCGCAGGGCACTTCTATCTCACCAAGTTGCTCCTTCCTGTTCTAACGGCGACCGCCAAAAAAACTCCTGCAGGAACTGTACGCGTCGTCAACGTGAGCTCCATAGCACACCAGTATGGGGCACCTGAAGGCATCAGGTGGGCCACGCTCGCCCCCGGAAATGATTCGCTCGAGGCACGCAAGAAGCTTACCTCGGCCAAGTTATACGGCCAGAGCAAATTGGTGAGGTGTGCGAATGCTGCCCCTTGCCACCCGATATTCATTTTTGTAGGGAAATATCCTCTTTTCTAAGGAGCTCGCTCGGCGTTACGGCGCCGAAGGAATAGTATCGACCTCTTTGCACCCTGGAGTTATTAACACGGATCTCGCGCGTTCTTCGGGCTTATTCGTGAATTTCATCGGGCAGATGATAGGATATGATGTCTCTTATGGTGCAATCACTTCCCTGTATGCTGGCACTGCACCCGCTGCGGGTGAGCTCAATAGCAAGGTGGGTACAGAATTCTGTTGGGAATCTTCCCCTACGCCCTGACCCACGTGTGTGACCTTCTAGTATTTCACGGTGTGGGCACGCCTCGCGGTTCCAAGCAAGAAGGCGCTCGACGCCGAGCTCGGGAAGAAGCTGTGGGAGTGGTGTGAAGAGCAAGTCAAAGATATATAAGCTGCCTTGCAAACTCTATACTTTCCCAAGTCCCCCGGTGAATGGACACCTTTCTGACCGTCTTGTGCATTACCCCCCTGTAATGGTTTGCTTCACAAGTTTTCGCGCTTGTAAACTACTAGTAGTTTCTCATTGCTTGTTTTTTTTGCTGTACTCTTCACTAGTATGTAGCAAAACAGTAGCAACAGCAGAAGGAGCATATCGATAGGGTGGGTTATCAAACTTATAGACAAAGCACATCGTTGCAGCAGCTCTATCTAGATGTTAATTCAAGTACTCCAACTGTGACCATGCATGGAAGTAGAAAGGTCCAGGTGAGTTCGTGCAGTTCGTGCCCTGCCGTGCCAGGTATCTGGGCTCAAGTCTGGGCTGGAATGATGGACCACAAGATGGGCCATTGACATACACAACTTGAAGTTCAATGACGCAACGGCGCAGTGTTAGGGGGATCTGGCACACCAGAGTAAGATGAACAGCTAGGGTGCCAGGTGTGAGTAAAGCGTGCTTAAATACATCGTACGGACCGTAGGTAGATGTGTACAAACCGAATAGTAACAACAGTGCCAGTGAACAACAGGGATTGTCCCTGCCAGTGATCACACGCATAAACGTATCCGAAAACAAGTATCAGGATCTTGATCAGTATCCTAAGAAACTAAACGATCGTGTTACGAGTCCCTGCTCGTATCTCATCTCCCTCATCTCCCTTCGTAGCAGGCGCATTGATCAGGCATGATCCGATGATCGGATTCGGTGTACTCGGGCATTCAAGTACGGCATACAAGTACTCGTAGGCGATTCCCAAACGTCGAGACGTTGCACGCGTGAGCGCACAGTATCTCGACATCAATACGGTTATGCTTATCCACACAAGCTAATACGAGCTGGGCAAATGCACTAAGACGTCCGGGTAAAAGATTGGCTTTACCGTACGCATCACATGATCCCATTAGCCAGGTACAGTAATCAACGTCAATCAACAACGACGACCTGAAGGTGTAATCTGTAAGTTACCGTGCTATATGAAGGTTGACATCTCTGACGGGTGCCCTGACCGTAATATATTAAATTACAGTACTGTAAGCCCCATACGTCCCCCCCTTCCCCTTACGATAGCTCATTACCTCAACCCATTTTCTGAACTCTGAACCATGGCTGAGAAAAACATTGGGACCCTTAGCCTACTCTTTCCTCCGAAGCCAACCTGGACTGCTGCGGATGTCCCCGATCAAACGGGGAAAACTGTCATCGTGACAGGCGGCAATGGTGGTATAGGGAGGGAGACAGCACGGGTAAGTCTTCGTTCCTCATCATGGCATTTCACTGATGAAGAGCGCTCGTAGGTGCTACTTGCGAAGGGTGCCAGGGTGTATATCGCCACGCGCTCAGAGGAGAAGTCACAAAGGGTGATCGAAGAGCTCAAGAAGGAGACCGGAAAGGACAGCATCTTCTTCCTGAAGCTCGACCTAGCAGACCTTGTTTCCGTCAAGGCCGCCGCAGAAGAGTACATCACCAAGGAGACCGAGCTTCACACGCTCTATAACAACGCGTGAGGACATACTCGCGTTCACGCCATATGACACGCCTCTAACCCGACGCAAGTGGCATATATGCAGTGGTTGACAAGGTGACGACGCAAGGCTTCGATATGCAATTCGGAACGAACGTTCTAGGTAGGTTGCAGACGGACTCTGCGACCACTATCACACATCGAACCTCCAGGACACTTCTATCTTACCAAGTTACTTCTTCCCGTTCTCGCCGCTACCGCAAAAAAGACTCCTGCGGGAACTGTACGCGTCGTCAACGTGAGCTCTCTAGGTCATCAGTATGTGCCGCCCGAAGGTATTATATGGGCCACGCTCGGCCCCGGAAGTGATTCGTTCGAGGCACGCAAGAAGTTTAACGCGACCAAGTTATACGGCCAGAGCAAATTGGTGAGGTGTACGAATACTGCCCCTTAGCCACCCGATGTTCATCTTTGTAGGGAAATGTCCTCTTTTCCAATGAGTTCGCTCGGCGTTACGGTGCTGAAGGCATAGTATCGACCTCTTTGCACCCTGGGACCATCCACACGGATCTCACGCGTAATTCGAATTTTCTGGTACAATTCCTCATGCGGTTGGGAACACACGATGTCTCTTATGGTGCAATCACTTCCCTGTATGCTGGCACAGCACCCGCTGCGGGCGAGCTCAATGGCAAGGTGGGTACAGTATTCTGTCTGGGAAATCTCACCTTACGTCCTACGTCTATGATCTTTCTAGTATCTCACAGCGTGGGCACGCGTCGTGGTTCCGAGCGAGATGGCACTCGACGCCGAGCTCGCAAAGAAGCTGTGGGAGTGGTGTGAAGAGCAAGTCAAGGATATCTAGGTTACCTTGTAAATTCCGTACTCTCTGTGGTCTCCAAATAGCCAATGTGGTGTTTACTGAACGGACACCTTTCCGTTCTCTTACTTCACTAAAATACCCGTTACGATGACGTTTATTAGCGACTGCATTCGATAACATGTCACGTGTTCTCTAAGCTACAGTAAAGTTAGTACTAGCAACAAGTCCCATCTGCGGTCCATGTCGCACGAACACTGTACGTTCCGAACGATATCCACCTTTGCTAAAAGTAATTCCCAGCCCAAACCTAGCGAAATCTCAGTATGCTGCCGCATCTCGCGTGCCATTGATCCAATCTCCCAGTCTGCGCGTCCCAAAACACGTATGTCAACCTCCCTCTGCCTGCCCCATGAGCGCACTCTGCTCCAACTTACACTCCTCCTCTCGCGACGCCCGTCAGGTAGAGCTCCCTCCCGACATCCACCCGCTCCCCGAAAGCGTAAACCCATACGTAAGTTTCACCATCGCCGTGACCCCCTCCCGCACACACACCCCACTTCCAGTTCGTCTACCCGTTCACTCTCGAACCGCACGTCCTCACCGTCGAGTCCAACCGCCGCGCGACGCTCGCCGCACACGCCGCCCGGCGCGAGGCGCACCTCCGTGCGCGAGAGGACGAGAAACAGCGCCGCAAGCGCGAGGCCCTCCGCCGCATCGCCCCTGGATTCGAGCCGCGTGGCGCGCCGCTCGTGCCCGTTAAGACGGGTATAGCGCTGGACCAGCAGCAGAAGGAGGATGGGATGGGCGGTAACGCTGTTGCTGGTGGTGGCCAGGGAGGACACCCCCGAGACGTCATGGATGATCTTGTCGACAGGCTCGCTGCGCTGGAATCGGCTGCGGACTCCCACTGATCCGATGCGGCCTTTCCTTCTGGCCTTAGACCGGGGAATATCACTCCCGACCATGCTTGCAGAAGCGGCTTCAAAAAGAAGTCGCGGTGTCTATCGGTAGGATCAGTGGATGCACGATAGGTTCCATCCAGACTCCAAACTGCATGGCTGCTGCTTATTCTTATATTCCAACAATATTGTATTAATGGTACTCGTGGCAGTTTTTGTAGTCAAATGTACAAAGTCGTAAGAATACAAACATGTAGGCTACACCGTATGTTCTTCATCTAGCATACTACATGAACTCAGAGCGACAGAGGGGACAACTTGAAGAATGACTCGTGCTGAACCACTGGTAGCATCAGTCAGTCTCTGGGTTAGGACCTAGAATGTCGGAAAACGCATACCTTGTACAGACAGGAAGCGTGGAAACGATTCTTGCAGGTTTTGCATGGTTTTCGCGGCAGAGATCCGTCAGAAAGGCTGATGATACTGGGACAGAACGGGTGTCAGACCTCTCTCCCTCTTCCAATGCTGGCAGTGAAAGGGGAAAGGCTCTTACGAATAGCAGATCGCGCACTCAGTCTGGCCCTCGAAGTGCAGCGCGACATTTTTCTTAAAAAGGCTGATCGCATCGACAATCCGTCCATTCTGATGGGCTTAGTTAGCAGATGGCCGCCTGCTTGCGAGCCGCACACACGTACCTGGGACCAAACGATTTGC
This sequence comes from Lactarius pseudohatsudake, assembly GCA_021525015.1. Lineage (NCBI taxonomy): Eukaryota > Fungi > Basidiomycota > Agaricomycetes > Russulales > Russulaceae > Lactarius > Lactarius pseudohatsudake. The sequence goes on from JAKELH010000019.1 coordinate 42,919, forward strand.
TGCACCCCGAGTAGCCAGCCTCGCCAACGGTTTTCTGTGACCCCGATTCTTTTCGAATCTTTCACCGTGACTCGCTGTAGAGGCCAGTCACTCGGAATTTTCAGTGTAAGCTCCAATTGGTGCTCGTCGACGTTGTACGCCGCTGTGACTTCGTTCACAGCGCTAGCCACTTTGACCGTGAGGTTTTCTGAGTTCAGTTCTTCAAGGCCTTCGGGGCTTTTGAGGTGAGCGAGTTCGGTATCGATTATGACGGGGGAGAAGTGCGTGGCAGTGTAGGTTGTGACGGATGTGGACAGGTTCTTGTCCTTGCAGTCGAGTAGCCAAGAACGTACGAGGGATGGTATAGTCAAGAGTGCCCGGTAATATACGTGAGCAGCAAGGAGCCGGATGCTCAGAGGGTGTCCTGGTTCGTACACTAACGAATCGATGAGTTTGGGGTCGGAATAGTGTTCCAATATCCTACATTCGATATAAAATTGGTCTATTGACCACGCGTCCAGCTTGACCGCTTTCCCAACGCCTCCATAGAGTTGAAGCAAGTTGAGAACCAATGGGATCAAATGAGTGGTAACTAATTCGACTTCCTGTAGATGTTCCGAATACCCAGACTTGACCTTCATGGACTATAATTCTGGCTTGAATATTGACGTGGACGATAAGAAGATGATTTCGTACCGCGTTTGTATACAGGTCCAGAGTGATCATCCAGCAAAGCAAAGCCCCGAATGTTCTCTGCGATGACATTGATTACTGGCCAACGAGGGCTTCAACTACATCCGGGCGTACCTGGCTTGGGTCCTCCTCGATATCAACAATATCGAGGGTTTGTTGAAGCAGTGATATCAGCTCCAGAGGCAGCGAAGATCTGACAATGGACTCCGTGTCCACACCTGCTTCGATTACGAGGTGTTCGGTGCGTTTGTGGGCCGCCTCCCGTAACAACTCATAAGCCATCTTCTGAACACTTGGAGACGGATCGAACAAAAGATGCGACATCTAGACAGCGTCGAACGAAATGATCAGTACGCTTACTGTTACGTGTTGTGAGGACACTTGCCTTGGGTAAGGTTGTGTGATCCATCAAGGAAGAGGGTAAATTTTGCACGATTGATAGGGCCGCCTCACGACATACCGCGCGAGGAGTCGACGCGGGAACAGACCCTGTGAACCATGAGTGACGGAAGACCGGATGGGCAAATTAGCACATACTAGGTTCTGATGCCACGATATCCCGGAGGAGGGAGAGCACCGTTGTCTCACGTTGCTTCCAGTCGGCACGCAGAGCCTTGTTATAGAGAACTTGGTCTTGGATAACCTGAATGAGCTGGATAGTCCTCCAGAGGGTCGTGAGTGTCGTATCGTCCTCGAACGAGGTGTTCTGCGTAAACCCAATCAACGTGGCCCGCTAAAGACAACTACGGGGACGGCTCACCTCAAGATTGTTCTCGATCACATCAAAAATGAACTCCCAGTGCGATCCCGACACGTTTTGCAGGATGGGTACGAGGTGGAAGAACACGTTCGTGATCTCACTCTCGACGTCTTCGTCGATGTCCTCGTCCGATGAGACCCACCCTTGGCATGCCTTCACAAAGTTAACGGCACGGGGTTGTGGCAGGAATACTACCTCCGACTCTGGGTCCGGGGCAGTGGCGACCAAGCGACGCAACAGAAGGAGGCCATCCGTGTTCGCCTTGCTTGGAGGGATGCCCAAGATTCCTGCAGCTAACTCATTTCGGTATCTGTCAAGACGGGTGGGCTCGGAACCAAGCTGCGTAACGCAGGTCACGATGGCAAGCGAAAGCGCTAGGGCTTTTCAGCCCGTCAATTATGACTGGCCCTTGCAATAATTACGATAAGTAGACGCACAGTTCTTTTCTAACTTGCGAGCTAGAAGCATCCATTGGTCGGCTTCATCCCTCGTGGCGTCACGTAAAACGTGCCGCAGTACGGCATGAACGATCCTTGCGTGCAAGCCGTCATCCTCGTCTTGCGCGTGTTCGATTAATTCCACGGTGAAAGACGCTAGACCGTCCAAAGAATTCGCGCGCCTTCCATTCAGCAGCGACGTGATCGCGTTCACACGCCAGTTGTCGTCCGCAGCGGCGGTCATCAGGAGATAGGCTGTCAGCTGCTGCGCCTTGGCCGTAATGTCCCGCAAGACACTTTCGGGTGCCGTCCTTGAGAATGCTGGATTTGGTAGAGACGGCACTGCGAGCAATTCTTCCGCATACGTCGCTAGCGCGAGGAAGTGCCGAAGTGCCCACAGGTTGGCTCGTGCTAGTCCCCTGTTATCAGCGTAAGTGTACAACAGTGCCGTGACGCCCCGCGCATATGCACCCAGCCCTTGCTGGTCGGATTCGCAGTCGGGGCCTTCCGCGGTTTCGAAGGACGATTGTGGTGGAATGAGGGGGTCGAGGATTGCAAGACTAGCAGTCGCTGGATCGAGCCGAAGGTTGCAGAGCATGTCGTCGAGGGACCTTTTCGTGGGAAGCAACTCGTCCAATCCGCCAAGAAATCTATCCACACCACCATCTGTCGCGGCACGCAGGATATCCAAAGGGCTCGTCGCAGGGTGAGCGTCGTATGCCGCAGAAGATTCTGGGGTCTCACCTTACGAGGATTGAGGTATGAACGATAGCGTCTTGTAAGCGCACGGAGATTGCCGCGCCTAACTGTTTTTGTAAACCCACAGGCGCACTTTCCAACCAAGACGCCCATGTCTTCTGCGCCACAGGAAAGACGGCCGCCGGTAGAGCCCTTGGCAGCAAGAATGCTAGAGCAAAAATGTCAGGAAGAAGGGAAAGTGCTAGGTCCTCATAAAGTGCTCGTTCGGGTCCGCTTTCGAGGCAAGCAGCAATAACATCGATCAGCACGGCCAACTTGACTGGGTCCTCATCATCATCTCCTTGAAGGATACGCGAGAGGACCTCTCCAAAGGTGACGATCACCTGCTGAAATAACCCATCGAACGATTTTTCCGCGACAAAGTAACCTTCCGGTCTTGTCAGAAAATTGGAACAAGTTAGCACCTGGGCGCACCTGAGCACCGGACCACGCGTACGAGCAGAGGTAATGCGTCCGCATTAACGGACGCCATGGCATCAGCGAATATCGCACTGATCGATTTGTCAAACTCTTGTTGAGCGGGCTTCAGATGCTCTGGAAGAGCGCCTTGCTCAGTTGCATCTAAGAGAGGCGGAAGGACGACGTAGACGGGTTGTGTGGGTAGCGATTCCAGAAGCGAACGCCAGAGTTTAAGCGTTACCGCCTGGTCACCGCGACGCGAGAGGTAGGTTGTTAAAAGCTTTGGTGAGATACTCAATATCTTGCTAGAGTGTTCCAAAATCATCTCATCCAATGCCTCATAGAGTGTCGGTGTAAGCACAAGGGAAAATCGCTGGAAAATAGGCGTTCCTACCTCTGCATGTTCAAAGCCGACAAGAAGTGAATCCCCGAAAGTATCGATCATGTCGAGCAATACACCTAGCGTGCGCTGCGTCCCCTCATCCTGTGACTGCGAGCGGAGCGCATTCCGACTTTGGGCGAGTATGCCTTCTACAACCCACTGGAAGAGACTATCTGCGACTGAGAGAGGGTGACTGTTATTCGTAAACACGGTGCGGAAAGCTTTGAGAAAGGAGAAGAGTAGGTGCATGTGTTGTGCATCCGTGGAGGCCAGAAGTGCCTTGGTCCCGGGTAGGAGAGTGTCCCAAGCTGCGTCAAATAGCCCTACCCGACACGAGCCGCTTAGAAACGCACAGGTTAACATAGTAGAAGCACGAATACCTGGATCGATCTCGTTCAGTGTGACCATACTCTTTGCGATCAATTCTCCTGCGACGCCTTCCTCGACTCTGAGTCTCCTTGACGTGCTTTCTTCCAATACTCTCGCATACTGCGCACGCAAAAGTGCCTCTGCCGCATCGTCGTCGTATATACTGTTTCCCGTGCTGTCGCGAGAACCACGCACGCGTTGCGCCACGAATGCGGTGCACTCGAGCAGGGCTCTAAGGAACGCGGCGGACTTGGCGGCACGATCGAGAGCACTAAGCGCGCGCCCGTCGATAGCGGCCCAAAATGAGGAGAAGAATGGGCTGGCGGGGGTGTCAGAGTCGGAACGGAGTAAGATCTATCGTGGGAAAAGAGAGAAAGAATTCAGCATTACGGGGGAGTACGGAAGGGCGGCGGGTTGGGCACGAACGGAGGATGGGATGGAGTGGAGAAAGGCGAGAACGGCTGGGTAGCCTTGTAATGGCAAGCCCCCACAACCGAGCTCTAAGAACTGCAAGAAATCCGCGAAGCCTGGTGATCGACTGCTCTGTACTACAGGAGCTGCTGGTGGCCGTTTTAAGTTGTCTTCCGTATCAGAGTCTTCGTCTTCTTCGTCGGAGTCGCTCTCGGTCGCCTTGGGAATTTCAAAAGCGGCATCAATCTCCCAGGCGCGAGGGAACTCTACCATATAATGAGTGACATCAAGACCACAGAGCATAAGCCAGAGCGTACCCTTGAGAAACTTCAGCCACGGCCGCCACATCACTCCTCTGACCTGCACGCTTGGCTCAGCAAAAGAGGAGCGAAGAACGGCGACGCTGAGCAACGGCACCAAGCCAGCAGTCTCATCTGAATATCTACCCTGTCAATTATAATAATAAGTCCCGGTTGGCTGGAGGCGTACCTGGCCAGTTCTCTAGTAGCGCGAGGAGCAACGCCCAGGCATAACTTCGAACCCCGGGCTGTCCATAACCAAAGCTCTCGCCCTCCGCAAAAGGACACGTCTGTTCATGACAAAGAGAGCTCCACAGCCGCGCGTCAGATAAAATCTCGAGTAGGTTCTCAGGCAACTTGCGTCTCTGCGCACAAGCATCTGAACGTGCGTCGCTCGTGAGCCCCCCACGAATCCGAAGTAAATGCGCGCACGCACCCAAAACCCACCGCAACGCGCCGAGTGCCCCGATCCGCAACCGTGCCTTCCGATCCGCCTCGCTCTCCTCCTCGCTCTCCCCGCCTCTCGCCCGCGCAGAAGCCCCGTTCTCGTCCTCCGCTTTCCGCATCTGCGCCGCCACCGGGGGAGGGACCGGCCGCCCACGCACGATCCGTGGCACGACGATGTCAACGGGCACCTGCACGGGGTTCAAGTACGCGTGCAGCGCGAGGGGGTCGAGCAGCGCGCGCTGTGCGAACGCGAGCAGAGCGGCCATCTGCGTGTCGTCGAGTACGAGCCGGTCTGCGCTTCCGTTGGGCTCGTCTGTCGGTGCGGGCGAGGGAGAGGGAGAGGGAGAAGGTGCAGGTGCGACGGGGAGGAGGATGTGCGCGTCCCAGGAGCGCTGTGCGACGAGCGCGACTTGCCTCTCGGCGTCGCGTGCGGCCATGCACCAGCTGCCGAGGATGCATTCGACTTGCTCTGGGGACGCAACCTCGCGGAGGTGGAAGAGGGTCTGGGTGCGCAGGGGCTCCGCGCGCAGGATCTCGGCGTGGACCGTGAGCGCGAGTACACGCAGGCGGCGGGAAGGGTGCAGGAAAAGCGCGGGCGCGTGGTGCACCTACCAAAAAATAAAATAAAATAACAGCCGTGTGTGATAAGCCAGGGACGACAAGAGAGAGAGGAGATGGGGCGTACCCAGATCGGCAGCGAGAGCGAGAGTGCGTCGAGCCGTGCATATGCGTCTGCGTCCTGATCATCGTTATCGCTTAGGAGACGCATATGATCGATCCACCCCACACGCAACTCCTCCAGCGCCTTGGTTTTCGTCACCGTGTCCTTCTTGCTCAGCCCACGCAGCACGACGAGCAAGTCCGGCGGCAGGCGTTGCGCCAGCCCGAGAGCGTCGATCGGGTCCTGTTGCACAGGCTGCGGCTTGGCAGGTGGGACATACGCCTTCTTGCGCGGCGGCTCCTTGTTCTTTCCCCTATCCTTGCCCTTGGGTTTCTTGTCCTTGGGCAGGTTCGACACATCAGCGGGTGGGCCGTCATTGCCCCCTGCGGCCTTGCGTGCGTGCTTCTTACGCGTGGCAGACGACGCGGATGATTTTGAACCGCCCTTAACCATGGGACACGCTACGAAAAGGTGAGTGGTATAGTAAGTTGACTAGGGTCTCGACGTCGTCAATGGTGCTTAGTTGCTGAGTAATCAACGCAATCGACAATGCTAATCCACACAATACTGTAATCATTTTATCGGCATGATAGTAATGTAGACATAAGATAATGAAATGATGTCATGTATATCACTCTCGATCGCAATCGCAAGATACTCTGCCATTCACTCGCGTAATGCTCGAGTAAATGCTGTCACCAGGTCTGCTTGAAAGATACTCAGGGCAACAGAAGAAATACCTATCGCGATTCGCGGTTTTGTGTTGGCCTCGAAATGCATTCAGGCGAGTCTCAGCGAACGTAAGTTCTGCCGTAGGACGATATCTCGAACTTGGAAACAATTAGCAAGGTATCATTTAAGGATTAAGCACATTGAACCTACCACTCGCAAGGATGCCTGCCGTCGTCGTGCTTTCCTATATAGTTTCTATCAGGAGGGAGTTTGTCGTAGAGTAGTCGAGAGAAATTCCCACCGTGACGGACGTGCAATAACCATAAAATCGCCTCGGCGCTGGCGAATAGGTTCTTTGAATGGCGCTAAACTTCCCACGGAAGTCTAGTATACCCGAAACGACAATCAGTGAGAAAAGATCGCAAGGAGAGACAGACGCACATTTGGAAGCTGTCTCCATATCGTTCGGCCGATCGTCGTAGCTCTTCACATATCGTGCGAGACGAGTACCAGAATCAAGCTTGCGCTGGAGGATGTCGCACTTGTTGAGGAAGAGCACGAGATCGACTTTGGCTAGTAGCTTGTTTTGGCAAATACCTTTCCATAATAATACTGAGTCCTCCTATGAGGACGTAAAAGAATCAGGCCCAAGGAGTCGACCAATACAAGTAACGTGCCAGACGGTTCACTTTGGGATCTTCTGACAGAACTTGGTCGAATGCAGAGATGGGCGCTAGGAAGATGATGGCCTCCACTACGTATCCCGTCAACATGGAACGTGATGGCCACGAGCACCAGAAAAATGCGCGCACCATTATCAAAGAAAGGCACCCATGTAGCTATGTACACCAGCGCGCGAAAGAACGTAAGCATGTAAGAGACCGCGACAACCGGATGGAAGGATGGGGCACATACGCCGCTGCAGTCGAGCTGTCAGTAGTCTGGGTCATGAGGCAGGCCAGATGCATGCAGGCGCACTTGGAAACGTGATCCACCGACATCCACAATTCGCCATTGCGTTCCCTGATCTCCCGCCTCCATCTCGAATTTGTACTCTGAAACGCCGATTGTTTTCAACCTCGCCCTGAGCACGTCATCTGCTCAAAGCTTGTTAATCTAAGTGCACTGGCGTCCAAAGATAGGGTATCGCGCCGCGCACCGTCCGTGGGGACGTAATTGTACCCGGTTACACGGTCCAAATCATTAAGGAAACTGGAATGAGAGCAGGGAACTTCGTCAGTCCCACCGAGCATGGGGAGACTGCTCACTCACAACCCGCTCTCCTCCTCCGGTCGTATGCGGCGCAGCGCCAAAATCTCACGCACGCGCATGCTGGACCACAGCTGCATCAAGTCGAACCGACATTCGAACAGCGCACGCTGGCTCTCGTCTGCTGCCTCGGTCGCCACGGCACTTGCGGGGCGTGTACCTGCGCCACCGGCGCGCCACTTCCCTGGGCGCACGAACACCTCTTTGGCGAGACCAAGAGCGGAAACGGTTAAACCCAGGGGGCCGCCTCCGAGATCGGCAGGCTCGTCCTCGGAGGGTGGAACAAGGCGCTCCTTAAGCATCGCCTCGACCCGCCGGAGGGGTATCAGGCGCTGTGAGATGGCATCGAGTTCAGCGTCTTCTTGGGACTCGTCTTCAGAATACGAGTCGGCGTAAAATGAGCGAGAAGACGGATCAATGGGCCTCTCATCCTCGTCCTCAAAGTCAGACTCAAGGTCCACACGGCCTTTACCCTTGCCCTTTCCGTCTGTCCGTACGGACGTAACATGAGAGCGTGAGTCCCAGCGTGGGCCGGAGATGGTGCGGACGCGAGTACGAGAGGTTTGTCGGCGATGGGCGGCGACCGCCCCAAGGATTGTATGCACGGAGCGAATGACATTGAGCTGGATAATAACGCGCCAGTGTATCCGTTCTTCTCGGAATGCTGTGGGTGTGTAGATACGCTGGAACTCTGGGAAGAAAACCGAGGATTACATGGGCGCACGAAGGGACAAGGGGACATTACGCACGGCGCAGTGTAGTGGACTTGCCTGGAGACGAGGTAAGCAATAGCGGCTTATGAGTGCGGGGTACACGCATGAGACAGACGCACCAGATTCGCTTTGACCAAGGAGGAGTACACGAACTACCTTGGTTTTCTTATTGGCCTGCCGTTCGACGCGGATGGCCTCATCGATGGCCTGAGAGACACGAGCGGCTTCTTCTTCACGAGCAAGGCGTATTGCTCTAGCCTCGGGTGATTCATCCAGGGGAGGACGGAGAGCAATAGCGAGGGGGTCTTCGTCTTCTGCGGAGGCGCGCATGATGCAGGATTACACAGGGAGAACTTGAAGGAGATTCAGAGGAAGGATAATTGGGCGAAGGAGACAAGGAAGCGGGCAGATATGAAGAAGAGAACAGGGCACTGGCAGGAACAGGGTAACGGGATATTAGGGACGCGCCAAATAATAAAAGAAGAAATAAAGTGAATTTGAGTTTCCCAAGGTCCGTTCCTTGCATCAAAATACGTTGACACTTCCCTCTTTTTCCCCATTTTCCTGTGCAAAACCCAGTCCGATAATAAAAAGAATGACTCTGACCCCGACCGGCGGAACAAGCATTCATTTTGGGAAATATCTTGCATAATGGATGGAGACCCGTCCCTGATCGAGCGAGCCGAATCCTCGGGCCAGGCACCGAGTCGCCGCCTAGAGTCCAGCGGGCATTCGCAGGGCCTCCCTCATTATAGAGGCCAACGACAAATACAGTCACCGTATGAACCAGGTCTCTGATAGGTAGACTGCTCCCCACGCTTTCTGCCTCGCCCGCCGCATTCCGTCCCTTCCTCCTATAAAAGTGCACGGCACCATCCTAGACGCCCCCTACCCCCATGTGTCTCTTCTCCAAGTTCCCATACAGTGGAACAGCAACTTGCGCCATGACTACCAGAATTATCAGGTCCAGCCCAACACGCGCCAGTCCCCCTGATCACCCTATTCTGTCCGGGCCGTAGTTGTCTCACCACTGAATCTGTGGTGGTGGTGGTGGTGGTCGCAAAAACAATGATCCAGCCCATTAGACGTGTGCGGCAGTACCCCAGAGGTCTTACTCCGTAGATGTCTCGAGAGGTGCCCAACGAGCCGTTGATCGCTCCCAACAGACACAGACCGAAGGGCATTTTATCACAGGCGCACACCACCCTCCATATCCCATGCGCCAGGCACCGGCATCACTTGAGTCCAAACCTCATCCAGGCACGATCTCGAAAACGAAGAGAACATCCAGCCACCTGGTGCCCAAGTAAGGGTTTCCGTACTTTCACAGTCCACGACCCATGTGCTCCTTGGACCCACCTACTCCGTTCGTCTGCGTCATCTGCCCCCTTAATCATCGTATACGTACACGAACCCTCCGTGCTTCACCCGGTATCTCACTGGCAGGCACGAATCAACCCTATTTCTCCCAATAAGCAAACCAATACCCTATCTAGTATCATCCCACGATATCATCATCCCTGTGCGTCCATCGCCGCCGGTCTCCGCCGTGCCTTCTTTCAGGGCAATCCTTTGGGGTCGAAAGGGAGCTTGCCAGGCACATCCCTTGCACTGCGTTAATTTCCCCACGCCTTCTTTCCTCGACTCGTGGCACCGATTCTCACCAAGACGCTAAAGATAGGTAACCTACAGGCCAGTCATCAATTGGACTATAACCGCGGTACCTTTACCAGGCCTACAGTAGGTGTGGTTGCATTTGCACACGTTCATCGGTCTCGAGCCGTAGTCTCGCAACAGATACTTATGTCTGACCAGGGAACCGCTTATCTTAACATCACCGTGCGATACTCTAATCGCCGACGAGCGCGAAACGTTAGCCCTAGAAGATACAGCCGCAGGCCCAGTTTCCAGAAACGAAATGAAACGTATTCTCTTATCTCACACCGGCATCATGCGCAATTCATTAATCACTTAGAGGGACCAAGGTGCTGTAACGCTCCGACAAGAGCACCGTCCGAACGCCTCGCCACCGCGGATATATCTCAGGGGTTTCAGGAGAACCGATAGGCGAAAGCGCCCGAGTCCGCGCGATATGGACATGGGCGTGCGCCGCGGAAGGGTCGTAGTATGACATCCCCCCACTATTTTCAAGCGTGCGTATCAGCGAATCCGACAAGTGGGAGAATCTTCAGGGCGCCAGACTTGGCCCTGGCATGGTGTTCATTACAGTACTTGTGTTCTCAGGTTTCAGGAAAATGCGGAGACTTGCCCCGGCTTTAGCCGAGATGAAGACGGAGACTCGTTACGCTATTGGCTGGCCAATCCAAAGACAGGGTGCACTACGAACCTCTGAACGCACAGTCTGCTCCATTCGGACGCAACTCACCCCATGGACCGAAGTCCACCACCGTACAGAGAATTTCCAACGAGTTGGCCTCTAGGAAATATGACAACAGCGCCGTGTAAGTATGAATTAATTAGAATTGCCCGTCGTCCGTGGTGTGGATGCCGCGGGTATGCTCATTCACAGGTCTTATACGTGGTTGTATGCCCAGGCCTTCGCTAGGCACACGCCGCAGAGGGACGCCTCTCATAGAGAATGAGAGACGCAACAATGCCCGAGGATGTACTAGAAACCGGAAATGAAAGGCCAGCATCGCAGAACGAACTTATCCAGCCAGCGCGGTCCATCGCCAGCAGCAACATGCTTTGCCTAGTCATCGATCATCGCTTTTGCCTAAAACTCGTTCTCCGCACTTGCTACACGGGATCCGCGACCTCTCGCACGAAGGGAGGGTCGACGGTACCCCACCAAGACGCCGAAAGAGGTGTTTAAGTACCGTGCCACGCTCGTGTGTCGGATCCGAACATGGCATGAGAGTCGATGCGCTGGAGGCTCAAAATATCGGCCGACGAAGCTCGTACCTGGTGACCTCGGATTCGCTCCCCCCCTGTGAGGACACGCAAAATACAACTGTGTCGTCGTCCAGCAGGAACAAGGCACCTCAGACTGGCCGGGCCCGGTTCCATCTGTGATATATCCCGTACGCTTGCCACTTGGCACCCTCAAAGTCACCAGGGGCATCAAAGCGTGGCAGGGGTCAGCAAAGACGGCGAAACGATACAGTCAACCTCGTGGGCTACCAAGGTCCACTCAAAACCCATAGATGAAAAAGAGAAAACGGCAACGACCTAGAAGTACGGGAATTATTTCACAATGTGGTCTAATTCGAGCCCTGCAAATTTGATCAATTAGTAGGTTCAGGACTCTCGAGATTGAACGGCGTTATACTGTACGGGGTCTGCATGGAGATGTACTTACTACTAGAATCTCAATCAAGATGACCGAAGTTTTTTTATAGTTGCTCGTGCCTGGGCGTCTTGGGACCTGTCCCTCTCCAGTAATCAGATACGGTGTAATGATGTAGACAACAAAAGAAAAGCTACCGGGAGGGCCGTCGACAGCTGACTTCGGCCATCTTCCCCTGCAGGTCTTCCCCTGCAGGCCCACATCGGCACACACCGTGTCATATTCGCCATTCGGAGGCAAGGACCCTTCAGTCTATTTTTGATCGAGGCATCATCGTTGCTAGCGCCTGTGTCATCTGCACACCTTTTTCTCAAAAGTGGTCAAAAAAAATGGACGATCTCGTCACTGAAACTGAAATTTGTTCATGCCGCGTTCTTCACTCAGGCTGCCGTTTGAATTCGGAGCTCCATCTGTCTGTGACTGGAATCAGTGGTCGCATCTTCGCAGGGCACTCCTCGGGTATAGTATAATATCATTGTATCACGTACCTGGACACTTCCCCGTCGACCCAACTGCGGCAGGATCCGCTTTACCTCGACCCATGCATGGATCATGATTTTTTCTTTCTTGGTAAGTTGGAGCGGACCAGCGATGTACGTGACTGGCGGGGCGATTACCGCACGGGAACGCGTTGGGACGTTAACAGGCCTGAGTGCGACGAGTTTTCCTAGCGGCGGTGGTTTCGTGGGCCTCCGGAATCGTCCCTCTGCTGACCCTAAGGCTGGCCCATCATGAAGCGTACCCTAACCCAGCGTCCGGCGCTTTCGGTCGCTACGTAATGACTTCTGCTGTTCCAGAGCTTGGCTCGTGTGGACTTTTGGGGAGAGTCCGTCAAGTGAACGAGGTGGGTTTGTACCTGTCCTCCGTGATCGGTGGTCTTCTCTTCGATGTGCCGTGCTCGTGATCACATATGCACGCATTCGTCATGCACAGGCACGGACTACACACTCCGAGTCGTCCCTCTAAGTCTACTACTCTTCCAGAGAGACCTCTCACTTGATGGTTGCTTCTAGTTTTGACGGATACACGTCAGGGCCTCAAGAGTAGCATACGCTGAGCTTCACACAGACAATTAGCAGATCTAATGACTACCCTTACCTGACCTCGGACGAAATTTCTCCCAATCTAGGACTGCTTTGTTGTTGTATCGTATTACCCATGAAACCATCATCATGAGAAGAATCTGAATCATGATGGCGCCGTCAAACTTCGTGAGGGAGCGTATTATGAGAACGTTGTATTATTTTTGCAACAAGCACCGCTGCTTCCATGATAGATATTGTCACGACAAGTAAGCGCCTGTTGCCCACGGACGCGTCCACATTTTGTTCAGGATATCCTCAGATCCATCACCGAGCCAATCTAATCTACTTCACCGTCAACATACCAAATTTAGAAAATGCGGCGTCCTATGTCCTTACGACTGGTGCTACTGAGCGCGACTAGTACCCATGCAAGCCCCATGAGAGACGTTCAAGAGGGCACGAGTATGGCACGCAATCGCGCCAAGTACCATTTTCGGCGAGATTTACCAAAAAGTCCGGTCACGGTTGTTGTGGACCTCTGTAAGCAACGACTCACCTCTCCCTCGACCCTCTGCACGTCTCTACGAAGCGGCCTCGGCCACTTGTTTGCATATTTACTGTAATATCGTTATTCCAACAAAGCGCTGTGCGCTATGTCAGAACCATCAAGCCCTTCCGTCCCTACCTCGTCGCCATCGCTTTCATCCATCGATACACCACCACCACCGGGCACACCTCCAAACCTGCATCAAAACACGATCCACCCCGAGGCCAGATGGGTCGTCCAAAAATACGGGGGCACAAGCGTTGGGAAGTTTGCCGCACAAATAGCGGAGAACATCGTCCCGTAGGCCAAAGTTTCTTTCTCCTTTCCCCCGTTTTGGACTAAGACCGACGTTACCCCGACACACCTAGTGACTACTTGGATCGATACAAGCTCGCGATCGTCTGCTCTGCGCGTTCTGGTTCCACCAAGTCGTTGGGCACCACCAATCTCCTCTTACGCGCTGCATCCGAAGCTCTTCAACGCGCTCCGCAGGTCAGGTCGCCCTTACAATCTGGGACAGCGACACCTTCCTTCATCTCCCGGGGCTCCCGCACGGGCTCTCCACCCCACATCGCCGACCTGCTTGCCGACCAACACGCTAACGATGTATCTTCCTTCAACAAAACGGTCGACTTGATCCATTCCGAACATATAGCAGCGGCTCGTGGTTGCGTGAAGGGAAAGGAAAATCTTTCCGAACTGGAAGCGGACATCGATAGGGATTGCGAGAACCTGAGAGCGTTTCTGTATGCCGCGCAGGTGCGTGTTTCCCGGGTTGACCCTATGTATGCGCCTTTTTGGCGTGCTGAGGATCGGGAAAAACTACAGGTCATCGACGAAATCTCACCTAGATCAAAAGATAGCATCGTTGGCTTTGGGGAAAAACTCGGGTGCAAAATCATCGCTGCCACACTCCGGGACCGTGTATGTCTCCTGCGGCCGTCATTCCGCTCTCGCCCTTCATAACTAAAACCTCGACGCAGGGCATAGATGCGGAATATGTATCGCTGGAAAATGTTGTACCACCTTACGACCAGGTTGATGGTACGCTTGGACAAGACTTTTACGACCAGGTTGGTTCCGCGTTTGCCACACGGGTGCGACAATGCGGAGCGCGCGTGCCAGTCGTTACAGGTAGTTCTTCCTTAATCTACTCCCAGACGTCTAAGCTCTTACGTGTTTGGCACAGGCTTTTTCGGTCCCGTACCAGGCTCATTACTGAAACAAGTGGGCCGCGGGTACACCGATCTGGCAGCGGCGCTTCTAGCAGCGGGTCTCGGTGCATCTGAGCTGCAGATATGGAAGGAGGTCGACGGGATCTTCACCGCGGATCCGCGCAAAGTTATCACCGCGCGCCTCCTTCCTGTCATCTCCCCCGAGGAGGCTGCCGAACTGACGTACTACGGGAGCGAGGTCGTCCATCCGTTTACCATGGAGCAGGCACGCACCGAACCTTCTTTCCCCCCCCTCGCGACGAAAACCCGTTTCTGAACGTGGCAGCAGGTCATCCGGCGAAAGATCCCGATACGCATCAAGAACGTCGAGAACCCGCGCGGCGGGGGCACTGTCATCGACCCGGAGGCCGATTCGGAGACCGATCCGCTGCCGGATTTTGGCGCGGCGTTCCTCGATGGGATGTTCACGAACGCGCACGTCAACGGCACGGGCACGGTGGCGCGGCAGCGGCAGCGGCTACCGACAGCCGTGACGATCAAGGAGCGCATCGTCGTACTGAACGTGCAGTCGAACCGCAAAAGCGTCTCGCACGGCTTCCTCGCGGGGATCTTCGGCACCCTCGACCGCTTCGGCGTCGTCGTGGACCTGATCAGCACGAGCGAGGTCTTTGTCAGCATGGCGATCGAGGACGTGCTCGATCGGAAGCTGCAGGCGCGTCTCGTGCGGGATCTCGAGAAGATCGGCACCGTGCTGTCCCTTCTCTTTCCCGACTAACCGCCGTTGTCTCACCGGCGCCGTGCGTACGTTTAGGTGTCTGTGCATCGTGACATGGCAATACTGTCGATGGTGGGCAAGCAGATGCGAAATATGGTCGGCATTCGCCGGGCGCATGTTCACGACGCTCGCGCAGGGCAACTGTGAACATCGAGATGATCAGCCAGGGCGCGAACGAGATCAACATCTCGTGTGTCCTCGACGCCCGCGATGCCGTCAAGGCCCTCAACCTCATCCACCAGAGCTGTCTCCAGATCAAGCCCGAGGGCACCAAGGGCCGCGGTCGGTCCTCCGCAGGTTTTTTCTATCCCCGCAGGCGCTGACGTCGTTTCGCAGTCGGGCCCTGGTTGTTCTGACCGGTGGCGGTGTGGGAGGACGCACGGACGGGAAGAGGGGTAGTAACACCCATGGCTGGCGAGAGTGCAGGAGAAGAGGTCTTTCTCGCTGTATGTACGTCAATGTACGCGTTGCGAGGGCCGCGGCAGTTCAACTCTGCTTGCGAAGAAGAAAAAAATGAGGGGTAGGGACTCGATGTCTCATTGCCCGACTTGCTCCTGCTGTATGATGAATCGCCGAATGTATCGTGGGCGGTAGCAGATGCATACTTTATGTCGTAGCGAACTTCTTTGGATGAGAAATAAGAGAAGATCAAGGGCCAAGAAGTCATAGAAGCACATGCACAAACAAGTTTAATTTCTGAGCGGTGAGGAGTCGATGCTACACGAGGAAACGCCGGAATGAAGGTATATATGTACATGGAGTGGTGTAAGGGAGGTATGGACGAAGATATAGGTATAGGGATATGATACTGTGGATTCGCGCAGACACATTAGATAGTGAGACCCAGAACTATCACCTTTAAACAGTACTGATTAACGAAAAGCAACGAAGAGCAAAAATGGGAGTGGCAGCAAAACAGCACAGAACGGGCAAAGCGTCCTTTTGGATACTAGATATGGGTAAAAAGAAAGACAGCAAGAGTACCGATACAGTGCAATGATCTAGTGGATCGCGATGACTTGCGGGTCTTCCACGATGGCGGGTGTGCCAAGGCGAACAGTGAGGACAAGTATGCCGTCCTTCATGTCCGCCTCAATGTCGGCGACCTGGTGGTGACACGCAGCCCGTGCCATTAGGAAGAGCGACGATAAAGAACTGCTGACGAACCTGGGTATGCGGCGGTACTTGCAGCCGACGGAGAAAGTCTCCGAATTTTCTCTCACGTTTGGTCCTCTCCCGTTCTTCGGGAGCGGGTTCTGCGAATGGCGGACGCGATCGCCCTGCGATCGTTATCTGCCTTGCGTGAGTATGCGGCTCCGTTGCGAGCGTCACGCTGAGCTCGCCATGCGTAATACCCGGCAGTTCGAGCATGGCAACCATAGTGTTCGTGTCGATATTGAAATGAATATCGGTACGAATTGAATAAGTTTTGGAAGGAGACGTCGATTGATCGAGCGGCACGACTTGCGGAGGGCTGCAGGACCGGCACGAGCGTTAGAGCCCAGTGGGCAAGCAAAAGAACACAAGCAAAGGGAGGAAGGGGGTTTGCGGCGCGGCGTACCTCATCCGCGTCAGCCCAGACCTATTGTCCTCTGTAAATGGTGATGCACGCGCTTGATCGCTCACTGAGCGTGGAGTCTTCCCAGCCCCGCCATGAGAGGCGTGAGTAGCAGCCCGTCCTCCGCAGGCACTGTGAGGGCGGCCACCATAGGGATGTGCTCGCGTGCGAGCTTTGGTGACCCGCACCAACCCTGATGATGGGGCTGAGCCCGAATCAGTGCCCGTGGGCTGCTCTGCACTAGCGCCTGACACGTCCGTTTGGACATGTGTACGAGGCCTGCTCTCACCGCTAGCAGTGCCAATGCGTGAACGATGATACTGGCTAGGCACAACGGGCACACGCTCTTCGAGCTGTATCACAGTCGGAGAAGAAACAGCAGGGGTAGCAGAAGCTGAAAACAGCTCCTGCGGTAAAGAAAAATCTGCCGGATGAAGTGTAGTGATACCAGTTGATGTGGTGGGGTCTTGTGGTTGTTGAACTTGATTGGGAGCGGAGGCGGCGACGTCGAAGTCCCATTGATTGTTCACGGGGGTACTGGCATTGCTACCTCCACCAGGTGTAGTTGGAGACATTGAATCTTGAGGAAAACCTGGCCCGTTATACTGATAGCGATATGACATTTGCACAGTCCCAACAGCGAACATACGCGGTCAGGAATAAGAGCTACGGAGACCTCCAACGCGTCTGCGGGAAACCTTAAATACGCGGTTTCACGTCCCGTGACTCCTTTTCGGTCCCGTCGAACAATGTCTCTCCGGCCCGAGAGTTTCCTTATTTGGTCATCAATCGGTCATGACTCGCCATTGTCATTGACCACCAAAACGTGTTTACAGTATCTATCGAACGCATCAATCTGAAATGCCGCTAAGAGTGCGCTATCATCCTCCAATTAATACGATTTGGGGCTATCCCGTCCCGTGTCACGGCGCTGCCTCGTGCCTCGGAGTTGCATCTGCCTCTGACTCGCGCGAATTCCTTGGGTGCATTTTATATCGTCAGGGCTCTGGGGAGCTTGTGGTTTGTCCGCCGCAGATGTGGCCACTCCGTGTAATCTGCGCGTAACCACCAATGTGACGTGTTTCCCCAACGAAACGTGAAGGAAGCGCAACATAAGTCGGGCATCCCAATCTCCTGGTGCTGCGGGCACAAACGACACGTGTACCGCCCGCTGCTCCTTCCCTTTTATCTTCATCGGGAGACTTTCTATCACCGTGAACCTGCAGCACCATCATTGGTTTATTCAAAGGGCAATTCCGAGCATGATGGTCGCTTACCCTCGTGACCCGGCTCCGGTCACTGCCACATCAACCAGAGTCAGACTGACGTTGTCCGCCGTTTTCTGGATGATAACAGGGATCGTCTTGTCAATGCCGACGCCAACTTCGGACTTGAAGTCAAGGCCTTCCTCCCCTGAGACAGAGAGGTGCTGTGCCTCCACGCCTCTCGCGGGAACCGTGCCGGTACTTGCTAGTTCCTCCTTCCTAGCCAGTTCACGTGCGCGCTTGTTCGACGGCTTCGGTGCGGGTACGTAGGGATCGGGCGACGGAAGGATCGCGCGTGCTGGCCGCCTCGCGCCCGCCTTCCACTCTCCGAAGCCGCATTTGAGCTGGTGATCCTCTCCGCGGCGGTGCTTCGCGAGTTCGCCATGGAGGACAAAGCACTTGCAGGGCTTGCAGTGGACAACGTCGTGTCGAAGGTGACATTGGGCGTCCCAGCACTTCCCCATCCCCATCAATGCGACGGGACATATGGTGATAGTCATTACGCGTTAGAGATCTGCTGAGTTGAGAGCCAACGGAAAGGAAGTGGGAGTATGGTGAGAGGCTGCTACGGTGTCAAGTAAAATATATATTGCCCGTGCTTCAGCTTTCCGCTGCGGATGAGCCCATGACCATTCGAAATGCGAGGTCAAGGAAGCTAATGTTTGCCAACGGGAATCATGATAACGAGTATGGAAAAAGCCAATTACTGTCAGATACGCCCCGCTGCGCAGTGAGCGAATATGGTAATCATGGACTGGGGAGGTACCTGCGCCCGTCTACTGTAAGGAGACAAGCAGAACTACACGTACATATACGTAGCTACGCGACCAGAAAAGACTCAGCTGCGGAAAGGCCAACCTTACCGTAATATGGTTCGTTCCTCTTCCTCCTCTAATCGTGATAGGAACCTATAGATCTTCTCGCTCTTCCCATCTATGTAGCTCTCCCCATACACGACTCCTCCATGCCTCGGTATCACCTTGTATCCGGGTACGTGAACATGCTCCTCGGGGTTCCAATTAGGTGCTTTCCCAGTCCATCCTTTGCGTACCCAGGCGTAGTTCAAGAATGTGCGCCACGATGCGTC
Source organism: Lactarius pseudohatsudake (assembly GCA_021525015.1). NCBI lineage: Eukaryota > Fungi > Basidiomycota > Agaricomycetes > Russulales > Russulaceae > Lactarius > Lactarius pseudohatsudake. Next base: position 61,911 of record JAKELH010000019.1, read on the forward strand.
CTTCCCGAGTACTTCCGGGTCTCCGACCACAATGAGCAGAGCCTGTGCCCGCGTGATGGCCACTAACGAGATATGTGTTAGCCCCATAAAGTCAGGATACTCAAAGAGAAGCACGCACCGTTCATTCGTTGGCGGTTTTGCAAGAAACCCATTGCTTTTCGCTTGTCCGCCTCTGAGTTGCTTCGGGTGGTGGCGAAAATAATGACCTTTCGTTCCTGGGCGAAGGCAATCAAGAATTAACTTCGGCACCGCGAAAACAATGCCATTGTACAAGCCTGTCCCTGGAATTTCTCGACGGAATTCACAGCAATACCCCTCAGGCCAACCGGCCTCAATAACTCCCGAATTGCCCTGACTTGTGCCTTGTAAGGTGCGACGATACCTATATCTTCCACAGCTACGACTGGGGTTAAGGGAACCTGTGCGATATCAAAGTTGCCCAACGCTCACCGATCTTGCATTCACGGTCCTCAGTAAGCGTTTGACAATAGTCACGAACGACCGATGCTTCATGTACGTTGAGATACGACGGAGAGTGCTGCGTACGCAACTCAAGGCCCTTGACACTATGGAACACAACTGGGAATCCTTGCTTTGGCAATACGCACGAGTGTAGTAACAGACGTGAAACGTCCGAGCTCGCATGAGCTTGCATACTGTCTTCATACAAGTATCGATTCGGCCATGCGATAATTGTGCCGTGCGAGCGACGATTCCGCTGGAGAACGACGATCCTGCGCGCCTTCGGTTAAGGCTCACAATCTAGTAATGCGAACGAATAGACCGCTCACGTTTTCCCGGCTTGAGTGTCGAGTCCGTAAGTCTTGGAAATTTGCATCAATCGTTCGAGATAGCTCTTTCCCAGTCCGGCTTCAGAAGCGGGGCCCGACTTGATGACAGGGCCCAATTGATGAGGGTCGCCTGCCAGGATAACATTGGTGTCATTGTTGGAGAAAGTTGCAATCGGGATCAACACAAGAGGTTCGTCAGCCTGCGCAGCCTCGTCTATGAATATATGGCTGAAGTGCCCGGCCGGGATGTCCGTCTCGAGGAGAGCCGCAGAGGAGCAGGTAGTGAGCACAACGCGGTATACCCGTGGGTTTACAGACTCTGGGGACGCATAGAATGCTCGCACGTCTTCGGGTACGCTCTTCATATCGTACGAACGGGCTTTCAGACGGAGTAGTTGGTCCACAGTTAGACCGGCGGCGGCGAGGCGTTCGACGAGTACATCTGCAGCAGCGTTGCTCGGGGTGCATGCCAGAATCTTGAAGCTGGCGTCACGGCGTACAAGCTGCATGATGCTTTCGACAACAGTGGAGGTCTTCCCTGTTCCAGGGCTGAGATGAGACCGTCAGTACGAGGCTTAGTCGAATCGTTATGATTCTCACGGTCCAAAAATGATGAATGGGACGGTTCCTTCTGGCTGCTGTAGTATTGAAACCACCGTCTGTAGCTGTTGTTCATCGCCGCGAATATCCTTGTTGACCAGTGGGAGCACGTCGATCTCAGCCTTCGAGAGACGTCGAATCGGTTTGATATCAGAGGCAGAGGGGAACAAGAGGCGACGCAGATGCGTGAGCGACGAGGTGAGTGCGTCATATTGGCGACATAGCGTAACGCGATTGAGTTGGAAGCGTAGCAGAAATGTCGCACCGCGGTAGAGATTGAAACTCTTCGGTACTTGAAGGGATATCTTGAGCACAGCCAGACCGCCCAGCGTGGATACATGAGTATTCGTTACACGTGCGTCATAGTGCACGTCTCCTTGCCTATCCTCCAGCAAAAGAGAGTCTCCTTTAATGACCTCCGGGAGAAGATCCTCTTCCTTGTTCTTAAACACAACACTATGGGGGTGGTACGAAATAAATGGACAGCGGGCAGGAGGGAGGAACATACAAGTATCTCGAGCGCTGTTCTTGGACTTCAACCTCCAAGGGAAGTTGGTCCAGAATATCTCGCCTGTTCGAACGTCACTGTCTGGTCAACGGGAAGGAAACCAGACCTACTGCTGGTGCCCCTCCTCGACGTTCAACAGAGCCATGAAATACTCTGCGTAAGTATGCATGGTTAACTCCTTCGGCTTCAAAGCGGCGATCAGACCCGGCGCCTTCTTGTTGTAAGGATGTTTAAATGTAGTACTGTCTACTGCATTCTGGACTAAACGAGGCAGTTTATATTGGAGATTCCTGGACGTTTTGGCAGTGCTTTTGAGAGGTATGATCTTCTCCAGTGGGATTCGTTGACCGCTCCCAGAGCGTGGGATATACCCTTCCTGGTCAAGAGATTCGAGACGTTCATGATTCTCGATCGAACCGGCAATAGTTCGTAGCCCTCGAGAAACCGCGAAATGACCCAATTGTTGGCTCTCTGTACCAGGATGGACGGTTCGGCTGTGACCCTTGAAAGTTGCCCTAAAACTGCTCTGGCTGACGGACTCCAATAAAACTGATAGTATCACGACTCACCTAGAATCCCTCCCGTCCCATGACCTGATTCTTCCTTCGACAAAGGTGACATCCGGGAAGCCCTCTGCGTGATTAACGGTGACTGAAGACGACGATGTATCGAATCGCCCATTTAGACCGTTGCGTCCGACGATGCCAAAATCCACCTCGTCTTCGTCTTCGTCCGAGACAGAGATACCGATGTCCTGGCTATCAAGAGACTCACTATCAAGAGATGCATCCTCATCCTCTGTGGAGACAGCTGCGTCGTCATCTACCAAGCTACGTCTAGGAAAGGACATTCGAGGACGTGCACCGCCAACATGCCTGCCTTGGGTAGCGCGCCCGCGTAGCTCGCGGAGAATAACGAACTCTTTGCTGCTCAGCCGAGTATTATCGCTAAAGACGATCTGTAAGGACATGCGGAATGTGCCAGGATATGGCGCATGAAAGAACACGAGGACTCTGCGTGGCTTTTTCTGCCGAACCGCTGACGTCTCCCCAGACCAAGACACAGTGAAACTGCGAAAAAGTACATGAGAATCTGAAATCGAGTCATCGAACAACCCGCACCATGAAGCTGGGGTGTCTGTGGGGCGTACGAGTATCAAACCGGAAACAGAGAGACTAGACAACACTTGGGTTTTCTCTATGAGGATGGTGTGTTTAACTGGAGAAAAGGACGGCTGCCCCGCCTCTTTAGTTCCTTCAACAACGAAGTCGATGCCATTGTCGTGAGACACTGTGACGCGTGGGTCAGAAGTAATGGAGGTTGGTACGCTGATGGCTGGTAACGGTGCGCTCGGAAGTGATATGGGCTGAGAGTTTGGGAGGTTATACGGAGGCCGGTGAGGCGTAACTGGGTTGAAGATCCCGGTAGTGGCAACGTTAACATGCCGAAGATGTTTCTTCCCCGCGTTATGTTCTGCGAGCAAGTTAGAAAAGTAGCAGCCGCAATGTTTGCAATATGCTACCATGGTAGATGGGAGGGCGAGAGGCGGGTGCGTGCTTGGTGGCGCGACCTCTCCATGGAGCCACGAGGCGCTAAAATAAATAAAAAAGTAATCGGTTTGGAGATTTGAACGTGGCTGACACGGCTGGCGGGTAGCCGGCGCATCGTTGATGGCCTCATCGAGTCGCGTCCCCGTTCCTTCCAGCCAAGATCCAGAGCGACGTGGAGCCCAAACGTGCTAGTGTCTTGTTCATATCATTAGCCCTATGAGAGCAGGATACAGTACGCGCGGTCCGGTATATATGGTGTTTAGTGTAGTAACCAGCAGAGGCCGTCTACCAGTACTCGTTGCACTGAAGTTCGAAAGTTCAAGTTGAAGCTTGAAGGCCCCAAGCTCCGATCACTGTAGTGTGCCGCTCTGTTGGCGATGACCCTTTTGGCCGGGCCCGTAAGAAGCATGGCGATGAATGGATTACTCGAATGGATCTCCAACCATCATGTCAAGTTCGAGGATCTGGTCTGAGGAGTGAAGCATACTCCCAGGATATTATAAAACGTGCTGGGCCTCACATCGCTGTGGTTGGCCGGGTTCATTTGTTTGCCCGTGACTGCCAGTGATGGCCGACTCCCCTTTTGGTGCCAACTCCGGCCTATCGGGACCGCATTCTTGACCGCATTTCCCAGTAACTTACTACTGTACTGTATACTGCATCGACGTGCGTCGACTCGGAAACGCGTCGACATTTCAAACGCTTCAGCTCTTGTTACGTCAATCATCTCCCGTAGTAGGGGTACTTGTAGTACCGTTCTGGCCTCCTCAGTTGCGATCATGTCACACGAATAAACAATTGTTGCCCCAACAAAAACAAGCGTAATAACACGAGCCGCGCAACCCATTCTCCGATTGTGCTGTCTGCAGAAACGACACGCGGACTTCCTACCTTCAATTTTAACCTGACGCTGTCCATCATTTTCTGGGCGACAAAAGGGATGTTGTTGATGGCCCCTTTTTCTCATCAACGTCGACACCAACTGCCTTCCTCCCGCGACACAAGAGAGGCCTCCATCTAGTACACCACCACTATCATGATCCCAAGCATGATCCACTGGTTCCACGCGCACGTTTCTCCGGCGATTCTGCCTCAGTAACGGAAGGATCGGGCGTGCTGGTCACGTCGAGAAGCCGCAGTTGTTGTGCCTGTTATCCTGTCCGCAGCGGTGCTTCGTGGGTCCGCCATGGAGTACTTGCGTGTCTTACAGTTGACATTGTCGTCCCGAAGGCAACATTAGGCATCCCAGCATTTCCCCGTTCCCATCAACACGACAGGACACACGATAATGGTCAATGCCTATTAGAGATCTGCCAAGTTGAGAGAGACAACGAGAAGGAGCAGGAAGTATAGTTGGAGCTACGGGAAATATGTGTTGTCTCGTTCCAGCCCTCCGCTGCGGATGAACTCATGACCATTCGAAATACGGGGTCAAGGAAGATGTTTTCCAGTGGGAATAATGAGTAGGGAAAGAGCCAATTACGTGCCAAGTTTCCAGACACGCCCCGCTGCGCAATGAGCGAACATGGTAAACATGGACTAGGGAGGTAACTACTTGCGCCCGTCTAAGAAAAAGACAGAATCACACGTACACCCACATAGCTACACGGCCAGAAAGAAGCCACCTGCAGGAAGGCCAACCTTACCATGATATGGTTCCTTCCTCTTCTTCCGCTCCCTCTAATCGTGAGAAGAACCTATAATTTGAAATCTTCTCGCTCTTCCCATAAATGTAGCTCTCCCCATGGTATCACCTTGTATCCGGGTACATGAACATCTTCCCTGGGATTCCAACTGGGCGCTTTGCCAGTCCATCCTTTGCGTGCGCGTACGCAGGCGTAGTTCAAGAATGTGCGCCACAATTCGTCCTTCCCTAGTACTACCTCTGGGTCTCCGACCACAATGAGCAAAGCCTGTGTGCGCGTGATGGCCACTAAAGAAGTACGCATTAGCTCCATAAAGTCAGGACACTCAAGTGCAACACGCACCATTCATTCGTCGACGGTTTTGCAGGAAACCCATTGCCTTCCGCTTGTCCGCCTCTGAGTTACTTCGTGTGGTGGCGAAAATAATAACCTTTCGTTCCTGGGCAAAGACAATCAAGAATGAACACCATCTCCTGTGCCGCGAAAACCACGCGATGATTGCACGAACCTGTCCCTGGAATTGCTCGACAGAGCCCACAGTAACATCTCTCAGGCCTGCAGGCCTCAATAACTCCCGGATCGCCCTGACTTGTGCCTTGTAAGGCGCGATAACACCTATCTCCTCCGCGTCTACAACCGGGAATAAGGGAACCTGTCCGATAACAAAGATGCTACATACCCACAGATCCTGTGTCCACGGTTCTCAATAAGCTTCTGACAATATTGCCAGTGCTTCAGCCTTCCGCTGCGGATGAACCCATGACCATTCGAAATGCGAGGTCAAGGAAGCTAATGTTTGCCAGCGGGAATAACGAGTTATGGAAAAAGCCAATTACGTGTGAAGTCCCAGATACGCCCCGCTGCGCAGTGAGCGAATACGGTAATCATGGGAGGTACCTCTAAGGAGACAAGCAGAACCACACGTACATACACGTAGCTACACGAACAGAAAGAACTCAGCTGCGGAAAGGCCACCCTTACCGTAATATGGTTCGTTCCTCTTCCTCCTCCTCCTCTAATCGTGATAAGAACCTATAAATATTCTCGCTCTTCCCATCTATGTAGCTCTCCCCATACACGATTCCCCCAGGCCTCGGTATCACCCTGTATCCAGGTACATCAATATGTTCCTCAGGGTTCCAATTGGGCGCTTTCCCGGTCCATCCTTCGCGTAAACAAGCGTAGTTCAGGAAAGTGCGCCACAATTCGTCCTTCCCAAGTACCTCCGGGTCTCCGACCACGATGAGCAGCGCCTGTGCGCGCGTGATGGCCACTAACGGGGCATGTGTCAGCCCACAATATCAGGATACTCAAAGAGCAGCACGCACCATTCATTCGTCGGCGGTTTTGTAAGAAGCCCATTGCCTTCCGCTTGTCCACCTCTGAGTTGCTTCGGGTGGTGGCGAAAATAATGACCTTTCGTTCCTGGATTAAGGCAAGCATGACTTAACACCGTCTGGTGTCCCGGAAACCACGCGATTGCACGAACCTGTCCCTGGAGTTTCTCGACGGAACCCACAGTAACATCTTTCAGGCCTGCAGGCCTCAATAACTCCCGGATCGCCCTGACTTGTGCCTTATAAGGTGCGATAACACCTATCTCCTTCGCAACTACAACTGGGATTAAGGGAACCAGTACGATGTCAAAGACACTCAAACTCACAAATCTTCTGTTCACGATCCTCAGTAAGCCTCAGACAATAGTCACGGACGACGGATGCTTCATGGACATTGAGATACGATGGAGAGTGCTGCGTGCGCAGCTCACGGCCCTTGATACCATGGAACACAATCGGGAAGCCCATCCTTGGCAACACGTCCGACTGGAGCAACAGATGTGAAACGTCCGGGCTCGCAGAAGCGTGCATCCTGTCTTTATACAAGTATCGATTCGGCCATGCGATGATTGCGCCATGTGAGCGACGATTCCGCTGAAGGTCGACAATCCTACGTGTCTTGAGTTAACAAACCTAATTCAGTAGAGTAAAAGCTTACGTTTTCCCGGCTTGTGTATCGAGTTCGTAAATCTGGGGAATGTGGATCAATCGTTCGAGGAAACTCTTTCCAAGTCCGGCTTCAGAAGCGGGGCTCGACTTGATGACGGGACCCAATTGTTGAGGGTCACCCACCAGGATAACATTGGTGTCCTTATTCGAGAAAGCTGCAATTGGAATCAACGCTAGTGGTTCCTCGGCCTGTGCAGCCTCATCGATGACTATATGGCTGAAGTGCCCAGCTGGAATGTTCTCCATCTGGAGAAGACCTGCTGAGGAACAGGTAGAGATCACAACACGGAATGCCAGCAGGTCCTCAGACTCTCGATTTACCGAGAATGTTCGCACGAGCTCGGGTATGCTCTTCATGACGCGCGAACGGGCGTTCAAACGAAGTAGTTGGTTCACAGTTAAACCGGCGGCGGCGAGACGTTCAACGAGTAGATCTGCGGCAGCGTTGCTCGGTGTGCATGCCAGAATCTTGAAGCTGGCGTCACGGCGCAAGAGCTGCATGATGCTTTCAACAAGAGTGGAGGTCTTCCCCGTTCCAGGCCTGAGGCGAGATCATCAATACTAGTCTCAAACAAAGAATTAAGATGTCCTCACGGTCCGAAGATGATGAATGGGACGGACCCCTTTGGCTGCTGTAAGATTGAAATCACCGCCTGTAGTTGTTGGTCATCTTCGCGGATGTTCTCGTTGACCAGTGGGAGATCGGCAATCCCAGCCATCGAAAGGGGTTGGATCTGTTTGATATCCGAAGGAGAAGGGAACAAGAGGCGACGGAAATGCGCGAGTGACGAGGAGAGTGCACGGTACTGACGACGTAACGTGATGCGATTGAGCCTGAAGCGTAGCAGAAATATCGCACCGCGGTAGAGTTTAAACCTCTTCGGTACTCGGAGGGATATCTTCAGAACAGTAAGATTGCCCCGCGGGAAGACATTAGCATTCGCTATACGTGCGTCATAGTACACGTCTTCCTGCCTATCCTCTAGCCAAAGGAAATCTCCTATAATGACTTCTGGGAGAAGATCCTCGTCTAAATTCTCAAACTCGACACTATGCGGGCGGTACGGAATAAGTGAACACGTAGGCAAAAGAGAGGAACATACAAGTATCTCGAATCTTGTCCTTGAACTTCAACCTCGAAGGGACGTTGGTCCAGAATATCTCGCCTGCGCGAACATCACTGTCTGGCCAACGAGAAAGAAACCAGACGTACTGCTGATGCCCCTCCTCGACGTTCAACAGCGCCGTGAAGTACTTTGCGTAAGTATCCATGGTTAACTCCGGAGGCCTCAAAGTGGCAATCAGATGCGGCGCCTTCTTGTTGTAAGGATGTCTAAATGTAGCGCCGTCTACTGCCTCCTGGACCAATGAGGGCAGCTTATATTCTGGGAGATTCCCAAACGAAAATGGCCCGCCAAGACTTGGGAGAAGTACGATCTTCTCTGGCGGTATTTGTTGACCGGTTCCAGAACGTGGGATATACCCTTCTTGGTTAAGAGATTCGAACCGTTGATGATCCTCGACTGAACCGGCAATAGCTCGTAGCCTTCGAGAAACTGCGAAATGACCCAATTGTTGCCTCTGGGAGAATATGAGCTGGAGTGTTGCTTCGAACCGTCCCTCGAATTCAGGGATAAATTCGATCTGCACTGTCCTCTCCGTACCAGGACGGATGGTCAGACTGTCACCCTCGAAAGTTGCTCTGAAACTGCTCTGGCTGATTAGTACCAATAAAGGTGATAAAGTGTTGTGGATCACCTAGAATTACTCCCATCCAACGATCTGATCCTTGCCTCAACAAAGGTGACAACTGGGAGGTCCTTTGCATGATTGATGATGACAGAAGACGGTTGAGCTGCAAATGGCCCATTTAGGTCCTCGCGTTCGACTATGCCAAAATCCACCCCATCGTCGTTCGAGACGGAGATACCGGTGCCCTGGCTATCAGGAAGTACATCCACTTCCTCTGTTGAGAGGACTGCGTGATCATCTACCAGGTTGCTTCTGGGAAATGGTTCACTGGGATGTGCACCAACATGACTGCCTAGAGTAGCATGCCCACATAGCTCGCGAAGCACAACGAACTTTCTACTGCCCGGCTGGGCATTATCGTTTAAGGTGATTTGTAAGCACGCGCGGAATGTGCCAGCATCTGGCGCCTGAAAGGACACGAAGATGGACTCTTTCCACAGACCCGTGCCCCCGGATACTGTCGCCTTAAAACTGCCAAGAATTACATGAGAGTCTTAGATCGAGTCGTCGAATACGCACCATGACTCCGGGGTGCCCGGGGTGGGAAAGAGTTTTACAGCAGCGGTAAGACTGGACACCACCTCAGTTTTCTCTATGAGGATGGCGAGATCGACTGGAGAAAAGGTGAGCTGCCCCGCGATGTCAATTCCTTCGATGACGAAATAGAGGCCACTCTCATGAGACACCGTGACGGCACTGACGGGTGGCGTGACGGGTGGGTCAGAAGTAATAGAGGTTGGCACGCTGATGGCTGGTGAAGATGCAACAGGAAGCGACAGAGGCTCCCGAGAATGTGCACTGCCTATATAGCTACCTGAAAAGGTAGCGCGCCCACGTAGCTCACGGAGCATAACGAACTCTTTACCGCTCGGTCGGGTATTGTCGGTGAAGACGATTTGTAAGCGCATGCAGAATGCGGCAGCATGTGGCGCCTGAAAGGACACGAGGATTTTGCGTGGCCTTCTCCGTCGAACCACCTCCCCAGATACAGACACTGTAAAACTGCCAGGAAATACATGAGAGTCTCAAATAGAGTCATCGGATAACCCGCACCATGACTCGGGGGTACCGGAGGCGGGAAAGAGTTTCACGGCAACGGAAAGACTGGACAACACTTCAGTTTTCTCTATGTCGATTGCGAGATTGGCTGGAGGAAAAAATGCCCCCCTCGCAACTTCAGTCCCTTCGACGACAAAATCGAGGCCACCTTCATGAGACACCGTGACGCGTGGGTCAGAAGTAGTAGTGATATTCCGAAGATGTTTCTTCCCGCCACTGTGTTGCCCGAGTAAGTCAGCTGGAAAGGAGCAACCGCAAGGCTCGCAGCGTAAAATGTCGTGGCGATCGGGGCAACCATTGGGAGTACAAGTTCCCCCAGCGAGTAACGTCGTGCAATAGGCTACCATGGTAAATGGAAGAACGTGTGGTGGGTGTGCGCGTTTGTTGACACAGAGTCAAGTAACAGTCACGGTGCAACTTTGAACAAGTTGAAAGCGCTAAAAAAAAATCAAGACGATCAAACGTGACAGAACCGACCGGTCACGGTGCGTCACGATTGATTGCCACTGACTTCGACCCGCCGGAAGTCTCGCCTTGACCTGGCCTGGGGCCACTTTTACAACACTGCGAGTCGGGACAAAACAAGCGTGTTTCGTTCCTCTAGGTAAGAAGGCCCAGAATAGCGTAGAGCCCAAGCATGCAAATCCCGGTGCCTAGTAGCTCGTGTGATTTGGTTTATGAGAGAGCCTGAGCAGGTTACGCACCGTCCCGTACGGAGTCCGGTTGTACCATGATGGGGCATCAAGCAGTACCGTGCTCACCGTACTGGTATTTGAAGCTTTCGTGGATTTGAAGCTTTCGTAGCATTGAAACTTGCATTGAAGAGTTGAAGCTTGAAGCTCCGTTAGGTCCAATCACCCACGCTGTAATTGAAGAAGCCTGGGAACGAACGAATTCGAGTTACTCCAGGTCAAAAGGATTTCAAGCTCGAGGAATCTAGTTTGAGGAGTGAAGCATACTCTCGGGGGATTAGAAAACGTGCTCACATTCCTCTGCTATCGTGATCGACCGCTCCCAAGTTTTTCAAGCTCCCCTTTCCCCAACTCCGCGACCGCATTTGCCAATGGTAGTACCACTGGCAATGGTGCGTTGACATTTCAAACGCTTCGACTTGGTCGGGCTACATCCGAGTCTCTCACAATATTATAGACAATATATCATTACTGTTCCGGCCTCCCCAGTTACCATCTGTCGCGCGAAAACTTGAACCCGTGGATTCGTTGCCCCAACAAAACATGAAGGAGCTACGAGGCGCTACACGAGTTACAGTCAGGGTCGTGCATCCCATGATTTTCCTGGTGCGATCGGCAGAAACATAGACTTCATTCCTTCTTCCCTCGCTGTCCACCATTTTCTGGACAATAACATTTCTTACCAACGCCAACACCGACTTCCGTATGGAATCCTCCCGCGATACAAAGAGACACTCCCCTCCTCGCCATAGCACTCCACCACTACCCAGTGCCAATGGTTCTACGTGCACGCTTCTTCGGCGGCTCCGGCTCGGGTGTGTAAAAATAGGGTAACGGAAGGATCGGGCGTGCTGGTCATGTTGCGTACGCCTTCACTTTGCGAGAAGCCGCAGTCAAGGCCGCAGTTATACCTGTTATTCTGTCCGCAGCGGTGCTTCGCAGGTTCGCCGTGGTGGACGAAGCACTTGGACGGCTTACAGTGGACCTTGTTGTGCCGAAGGCGACATTGGACGTCCTGGCATTTTCCCGTCCCCATTGGCGGACACACAATCCTGGTTATTCAGTTGCGCGTCGAGAGACAACGGGAACAAGGAGTGTTGTGGGAGCTGCTACAGTTCCAAGTAGAAATATATATTGTCTGTGTTCCATCCTTCCGCTGCGGATGAACCCATTATCATTCTAAATGCGGGGTGAAGGAAGCGTTTCCCAGTGGGAATCACGAGGATGGAAAAGCCAATTACGTGCAAGGTTCCAGATACGCCCGCTGCGTAGTGAGCGAATATGGTAAACGTGGAGGCACTACTTGCGCCCATCTAAAGAGATAAGTAGAATCGCACGTACAAAAGCGTAGCTATATGACTAGAAAGGGCTTATCCACAGAAACTTACCATCATGTGGTTCCTTCTTCTCCAGCTTCCTCTGATCGTGAGAAGAACCTATAAATATTCTCGCTCTTCCCATCTATGTAGCTCTCCCCTTTCACGATCCCCCCAGGCCTCTGTATCACCTTGTATCCGGGCACATCAACATATTCCTCAGGCTTCCAACTGAGCGCTTTGCCGGCCCATCCTTTGCTTAAGCAGGCATAGTTCAAGAATGTGCGCCACAATTCGTCCTTCCCCAGTACCTCTGGGTCTCCGACCACAATGAGCAGCGCCTGTGCGCGCGTGATGGCCACTAACGAGATATGTATCAGCCCTATGAAGCCAGGAACCTCAAGGAGCAACACGCACCATTCATTCGCTGGCGGTTTTGCAAGAAACCCATCGCTTTCCGCTTTTCCACCTCTGAATTACTTCGGGTGGTGGAGAAAATGATGACCTTTCGTTCCTGGATAAAGGCAATTAAGAATTAACATCGGCGCCGCGAAACGATGCCATTGTACGAGCCTGTCCCTGAAATTTCTCGACGGAATTCACAGCAATCTCCCTCAGGCCTACAGGCCGCAATAACTCCCGAATCGCCCTGACTTGTGCCTTGTAAGGTGCGACGACACCTATATCCCCCGCAGCTACAACCGGGGTTAGGGGAACCTGTGCGGTACCAAAGTTGCCCAACACTCACAGATCTTGCATTCACGGTCCTTAGTAAGCTTTTGACAATAGTCACGGACGAGGGATGCTTCAAGTACGTTGAGGTACGACGGAGATTGCCGCGTACGCAGTTCACGGCCCTTGATACTATGGAACACAACCGGGAATCCTTTCTTTGGCAATACACCTGAATGTAGCAAAAGACGTGAAACATCCGAGCTCGCATGAGCCTGCATACTGTCTTCATACAAGTATCTATTCGGCCATGCGATAATTGTGCCGTGCGAGCGACGATTCCGCTGGAGACAGACGATCCTGCGTGCCTTCGGTTAAGGATCACAACCTAGTAGTGCAAAAGAAAAGACTCCTCACGTTTTCCCGGCTTGGGTGTCGAGTCTGTAAATCTCGGAAATGAGCATCAGTCGTTCGAGGTAACTCGTTCCCAGTCCAGCTCCGGCAGCGGGGCCCGACATGATGACAGGGCCTAATTGATGAGGGTCGCCTGCCAGGATGACATTGGTGTCTTTGTTCGAGAAAGCTGAAATCGGGATCAACGCGAGAGGCTCCTCCGCCTGTGCAGCCTCGTCTATGACTATATGGCTGAAGTACCCGGCCGGGATCATCTTCTTGAGGAGGGCCGCAGAGGAGCAGGTAGAGAGCACAACACGATAAGCCCGTTTTGGAGACTCCAAGGATGCATAGAATGGTCGCACGTCCTCAGGTATCTTCCTCATGTCGCACGAACTGGGTTTCAGTCGGAGTAATTGGTCTACAGTTAGACCGGCAGCGGCGAGGCGTTCAACGAGTACGTCTGCGGCGGCGTTGCTCGGGGTGCATGCCAGAATCTTGAAGCTGGCGTCACGGTGTACGAGCTGCATGATGCTTTCGACAACAGTGGAGGTCTTCCCCGTTCCAGGGCTGAGATGAGACCGTCAGTACAGGCCTCAGTCGAAATGTGAAGATACTCACGGACCGAAGATGATGAATGGGACGGTTCCCTTTGGCTGCTGTAGGATCGAAACCACAGTCTGGAGCTGCTGTTCATCACCGCGAATGTTCTCGTTGACCAGTGGGAGTCCGTCAATCTCAGCCTTCGAGAGACGTCGAATCGGTTTGATATCAGAGGCAGAGGGGAACAAGAGGCGACGCAGATGCGTGAGAGACGAGGTGAGTGCTTGATATTGACGACATAGCGTGACACGATTGAGTCTGAAGCGTAGCAGAAATTGTGCTCCACGGTAGAGATTGAAACTCTTCGGTACTTGAAGGGATATCTTGAGTACAGCAAGAGAGCCCCGCATGAATACATGAGCATCCGCTACACGTGCGTCATAGTACATGTCTTCCTGCCTATCCTCCAGCCAAAGGGAGTCTCCTTTAATAACCTCCGGGAGAAGATCCTCGTCTGAGTTCTTGAACTCAATACTATGGGGGTCATAGGAAATAAATGGACAGTAGGCAGGAGGGATGAACATACAAGTATCTCGAGCGCCGTTCTCGGACTTCAACCTTCAAGGGACGTAGGTCCAGAATATCTCGCCTGATCAAACATCACTGTCTGGTCAATGAGAAAGAGACCGGACCTACTGCTGGTGCCCTTCCTCGACGTTTAACAGCGCCGTGAAATACTTTGCGTAAGTATGCGTGGTTAACTCCGTCGGCTTTAAAGCGGCGATCAGACCAGGCGCCTGCTTGTTGAAAGGATGCCCGAACGCGGCGTCATCCACCGCCTTCTGGACCAAAGGGGGCAGTTTATATTGAATATTCCTGGACGATCTGGCGGTGCCTGGGAGAGGTATGACCTTCTCTAGTGGTATTTGTTGACCGCTCCCAGAACGGGGGATATACCCTTCTTGGTTAAAAGATTCGAGACGAACATGATCATCGATCGAACCGGCAATAGCTCGTAGCCTTCGAGAAACTGCGAAATGACCCAATTGTTGGCTCTGGGAGAATATTAGCTGGATTGTTGCTTCGAACTGCCCCTCGAATTCAGGGATAAATTCAATCTGCACTGCGGTTGTCGTACCAGGACGGATGGTCCGGCTGCGACCCATGAAAGTTGCTCTGAAACTGCTCTAGTTAATAAATGCCAATAGATCTGATAAAGTGCCACGGCTCACCTAGAACCACTCCCATCCCCTGATCTGATTCTTCCTTCGACAAAGGTGACAGCCGGGAAGCCCTTCACGTGATTAATAGTGACCGAGGACAACGATGTATCGAATAGCCCATTTTGACTGTTACGTCCGACGATGCCAAAATCCACCCCGTCCTCATTCGAGACAGAGATACCGACGTCCTGGCCACCAAGAAACTCTTCCTCTGTGGAGAGAGCTGTGTCATCGTCCACCAAGCTACTTCTAGGAAAGGGCTCCCGAGGACGTGCACTGCCAACACGCCTGCCTAGGGTAGCGCGCCCACGAAGTTCGCGGAGAATGATGAACTCTTTGCTACTCGGTTGAGTATTATCGCTAAATACGATCTGTAAAGACATGCGGAATGTACCAGCACATGGCGCCTGAAAGGACACGAGAACTCGGCGTGGCTTTTTCTGTCGGACTGACGTATCCCCAGGCCAAGACACAGTGAAACTGCAAAAAAGTACATGAGAATCTGAAATCGAGTCATCGAACAACCCGCACCATGAAGACGGGGTGCCTGTAGGGCGTACGAGTTTCAAAAAGGAAACAGAGAGACTAGACAACACTTGGGTTTTCCCTATGAGGATGGTGTGTTTGACTGGAGAAAAGGACGGCTGCCCCGCCTCTTCAGTTCCTTCGACGACGAAGTCGAGGCCATCTTCGTGAGACACCGTGACGCGTGGATCAGAAGTATGAGGGGTTGGTACGCTGATGGGTGCGCTCGGTGGCGACACAGACTGAGAGTTTGGGCGCTTAGATAGAGGGAGGGGAGGCTGGTCAGGCGTAACTGGGTTGGGGACCCTGATGGCGGCGGCATTCTGAAGATGTTTCTTCCCCTTGTTATGTTGTGCGAGCGAGCTAGCTGGAAAGCGGCAACTGCAAGGCTCGCAATATGCTACCATGGTAAATGGAAGAGCGAGTGATGGGTCGCATGTTTGGTGCCACAGCCGCTATATGGTGCCACAAGGCGCTAAAAAAAGGTAATCAGTTAGCAATTTGAACGTGGCTGACACGGCCGGTGCATAGCCTCATTGAATAGAGCACGCGGCTTCGTTCCTTTCAGCCAAGACTCAAAGAAGCTTGGAGCCTAAACGTGCCAGTGCTAGTGTCTTGCTTGTGCCATTGACCCCATGAAAGTAGGTTACAGTCCTCGCGGTCCGGTATGAAGTTTACTGTAACTAGGGGTCATTTACCAGTACCTGTAGTACTGAAGTTCGAAAAGTTGAAGCTTGAAGACCCAAAGCTCCAGTTAGTGTCCTGTCTAATCGCCCGCGTAGCTTCAAGTTATCGACTCGGATGACCCTTAGTGGCAGTAAGAAGCCTGGGGATGAGGGGACGAATGAATTACTCTCCAGCAATTTCCAGTTCGAGGATCTGGTCTGAGTGGGGCATACTCTCAGAGGATTAGAAAACGTGCTCACATCATCGCTGTGGTTGTGATTTACTCTTTCCCCTGTGGCGCCGGGAGTATGCATCGACATTTCAAATTCAAACGGTTACTGCATCTCCCACATTAGAGGCAATGTATTATTGTTCCGGGCCTCTGGTCTCTTCAGTTAATGCATTGTCTCGAAAACTTGAAGCTGAGAATTGATTGCTCCGACAAAACATGAAGGAGGTGCGACAGGAGCTGTGCTCCGCTCCCCATTCTCCTGGTGCTAGCGCCAAAATCGGCATGTAGACTTCCCGCCTTCTTCCCTTTGAACCGAACGCTGTCCAACAATTTATGGAGAGTGACAGGTGTTGTTGATGGTCCTGTTTCACTAACGTCGACACCAACTTCCGACTGTCAATGGTCTCCCTCTCGTGACACAAAGAAAGGCCTTTCCTCCCCGTCATAGCACTCCACCACTGGTTCTACACGCACACTTCTTCGGCGGCTCCAGCTCGGGTACCTAAAGATAGGGTAACGAAAGGCCCGGGATCGGGTGTGTTGGTCACATTGCATACGCCTTCCACAGTTCCACTCTGCGAGAAGCCGCAGTTGCGCCTGTTATCCTATCCGCAGCGGTGCTTCGCAGCTAGGACAAAGCACTTGCATGGCTTACAGTGGACAGTGTCGTGCTATCTTTGCGAGTCGCTTACCTAGGCTTTCCGCTGGAGCACCCGTGCGGCGCCGGTGGAAGGAGGCGCGGCGTGAGGCGGTGAGGGAAGCCGGCGCGTAGGCACGGGGGTAGACGGGACCTGAGAGAGAAACGAGGTGTGGTATTAACGACCGACGGGGCCTACTCGGAAGACAACGGGAGGGCAGAGTATGTACATGTGAGCAGGTGATTAGGTAGATACGAGGTGGGCTAGTAGAGACTGGGCGGAAGCACGAAGTGCTTCTCGATCGAAAAAACTGCATTTTGTGTCCGAGGCGAGATCGCGACACCCGACCTGATAGGAATGGCGATGACGCGTCGAGTGAGACTCGGCACCCCCAAACTTAGGAAGAGGCAAGGGGATTCTGCTTACCCTGGGTATAGGCGTTCTGCTGGGCGGAGAGCAGCGGCGGTGATGCCGAGTGGTCTAGCGCACTGGGGGCATGGAGTAGCGGATGAACGCGTCGTTGACGACGGATGAGGCCTGTATGTAAGGAGCGATAATGATGGCGTGCTTCCGCAAGTATAGTAGAAAGGAATCTCCGGCCCAACGGCCTTTGGCCTTCATCACGTCAAACGGCATGCCGCGGAGGAGGTACTCCAGCGTGGAGCCGATACGGATGCCGTGGCCCTGCAGCGGCTCGAGGCCAGCGGCGCGCGCGGCCTTCCCCACCCTTTCGAGGAACTTCGCTTTGGTGAGCGGTCGCCTCGCGTTCGTGACCCGGTATGAGAAGAGGTGGGACGTGTCGGGGGGTTGGTTGATGAGGAGGTGGTTTTGGAGGGCCGCCGTGGGGTCAGAGGCACCGGACTGCGTTGCCCAAAAGACGTCTTCGCCTCCGGTGGGAGCTGCCTTGGTGGAGGGGAGGTGGAGGACCGTGACCTTGAGCCCATTGCGGTCCTGGTCATATGAGAGGTTGCGGGGGGTGACATGTGCGCTGGGGCGAAACTTGTCGATGGTGGGCACGGTGAATTCGCCCAGGCGGGCCGAGGCGTAAAAGCAGGAGGTAAGGCAGGCGTAAACGGCGGCGTCCAAGGGGTTTTCCAGGTTTAGGTGCTTCCCCACCTCGACTATGAACTCGGGCGTGTACGGAAGCCGCTGCTTCATTTTCGAGGTGCTGGGGGTCAGTTTGCAGGCGGCCCGCAGCATGGTGTCCATCTCGCTCTTCTCCAGAACCCAGGGCACGGAATGCAGGACGTGCCAAGCCCGAATGCCGCTCAGGTATCCGGAAATCGTCTTCCCTGAGTACGCGGTCACCATGTGTGCCACGAAGGCCGACAACAGGCATTGGCCCGCGGGCGCCCTCTCCCCCTCAGGGACTCGCTTCTCGTCGCAGAAGCAGTGCCACATTAACAAACCGGAGCCATAGGCCGTGCGTGTGTCTTCCTCCCACGCGTGCAGCATGGTGTCCTTCACCCGCTCCCGCTCCGTCTCATCGAGGACGCTGCCGTTGGGGGAGACGGCGCGGGGGTAGACTGGTGTTACGGTTTCACCCTCGCCGGCACGTGATTCGCCACGCGACTACACGCCGACCGCCGACATCCCCTTCGTGGAATCCGCCAACACGCCTGAAGACCCTTGGTGGGACTGGCAAGCCGAAGAAGACCCACGCGTGCAAGATAGAGTATGGGCAGCAATAGCAGCCCTAGAAGATACTGTGAGGGCGGGACGCCTGGTGAGCGATCGATCCCCCTCCCCGCTACAGACACGCTGTCAGGAGCCTTGGGAATAGGTCCTGAAGTACGGCCGTCACGTGACCCTGGCACGTGGCCTGCCTCGACTCGTCCAGAAGAGCCCGGATGAGCTTGTGCCCGGACTGGTCTAGCCCCTGATGCAATATGGTACGAATCGAGACTCGGATGACTGATACTACATAGCGGATGACTGATGACCGCTGACCACTGTATGGACTGCTGACTGATGCCGATCGAGAGCCTTATGCCATTGGATACTCGTATTAGGGTTCGCGGCCGTGTATTAGGGTTGCTGAGCTTCAAAGTTCCACCCCTTGTGTATAAGTAGAGGACGTCTGCGTGTAGACTCCTTAGCTTGATATCTTTGTGCATACCTTCCCCTTTGGAGCCGAGGCAGTAGTACTGCGCTATCCACTTTGCGAATAACCACATCGATCACCTCTCGCTCGCTGGTGTGACCTCGGAGACCCGTCCCTCCACCTTCATCATCTTCAGTGCGCCTTCGGAGTCTGTCCCGCCACTGTCCACTCTACCTCTATCTGCCATTATCGACGACTGTTGAACGCCCCTACGACTTGCAACGCGGTTGCAGCAGCAAACAGGCACACGTGACTCAAGTCGAGTCCAACGTCCAGGAAGGAACGTTACAACTGGGGTCCACATCCTGATGCGGTCCTTGGCAGGGCAGTGGGGGCGCAGGAGGGATGGAATGGGGGTGAGGCCCTGGCGGTATGGGTTCGGGGTTTTATTTGGGCTCGTGGCTGGTGGGATGGGGAGGTGACGCGGCCTCGTGTTGAGGGGTTTTGGCCGTTCGGCGCTGCTCGATTTCCGGTCCGCGGGGGGAAGGCGGTCATGTGTCTCGGCGAGACGCCTGAGAGCCGCCTCCTTCACCCAGCCGCGGGGCTCAGACGTCGACGAGGAAGGGGCGGACCTCTTCCGGGATGGCGATGCGGTGGAGCAGGAGGTGGCGGGGGGGAAAGATGCCCCTGGAGGGAGCGTCGGCGGGGTTGTCGGCGCTCGGGACGTACTTAGTGTGTATCGCTCGCTTGTGGGCCTCTGATAGTTGGAATATGCGGCGGAAAATGCGGTTGGTGGGCCTGTTTGCGCTGGATCCCTTCCACCACCCTTCGACGACGCCCCTGTTGTCCCCGTGGACCAGGACGTGTTCGCCTTCATTAGACGACTCGCAAAGGCTGATGATAAGAAGTTCGAAGCCGACTGCTTCGGCCCACTGGATATTCCTGCCCTGGGAATTCCACCCGGGGAGGAGGCGCCATGCCCGCCATTGCGGGCCGATGGTGATGGCGACGCCGAAGCTAGAGCTGGCGTCGGAATATGCGTTGTAGTCCGCAAGGGGCCGGGGCTTGGGAATGGGGCAGGAGATCTGGGGTTGGCCGAGCTGGAGCTTCCACCACTCGAGGTCGCTTTGGGTATCCCGAGGTGGGGTGCGCGGAACGAAAGGACTGTGGTGAAAGGAGCCCAACATGGCCTCCAAGCCTGTGAGGTGAGCACGTCCTGCTGGTAGGACCAGCGACGTGTGGAGGAGTTTGCCGTACAACTTCTGCGTTTCGATGAGGTTATGCGTCCGCTTCCGCTCCCACTCGATAACAGCAGCCAAGTACCTGGCTTTCTTCTCGTCCAAAAGCCGGACAGTGAGTGTGCGCAAGTCCCAACTGAACCCGAGGTAGGGAACGTCTGTCCTAAACGAGACCGACTTGGTGGGTTCCCAGCGAATTCCGAGGCGCGCCGAGACGGCGTCAATGTCGGCGTCAGCGTAGGCGAAGTCCTCGTCCTCCGGGGAGCAGGGGGAGGTGCCGGCCAGATCGCGCAGCGTCGTGCTGCAGTCTTCGCAGAACTCCTCCGAGGGGCCGTCTGGGAGATCCTTCCCGCCGTACCATAGGCGGCTGCCGCTCTGCCTAAGGCCCCCGTGGGCGAGGATTTCCCGCCTCCATTCGGCGCGCCTGGCGTTGTACCCCTCCAGGTGCCGGCGCGGGATCCTGAAGAAGATATGGTCGTCGACCCACTTCACCAGGGGGCCGACGCCACTTCCGCGGAAGATATCCGCGCCGGCGTCGGCGACCATCCCGTAGACCCCCCCGGCGGATGTGAGACCAAAGTTGTTGCATATGTTGACGGCGAAGCCGTCGTCCGCCTGGAGGCGAATGACCAGGCCTGGCCATTGGGTGGGAGCGGCAGGAATGGTCCTGTAAGCCTCAGCGACGTCACGCACGGAGGCTTGGGAGTCTGGGGGGAGGCGGGCGATGAGGAGGGCGACAGCGGAGAAGGTTCCCCAGGTGCATGGGAAGTCCTCGCTGTCGATGCGCGAATTGATCGAGGAGGTCTGCGGCGTGGGGTTGTGCGGGTGCGAAAAGTCGTGGACAGCCCGGTACTTGCCCGGCTTGGAGGTCTTCGGGACGAGCGAGAGGGGGGAAGACTGGAACGGGCCCAACTCGGCCTCCAGTTGCGCTCGGGTGAATGGGCCGATGTAACGGCCGGCGGTGAATTCGCGCTCAATGATCTCATTATATACGTCGGGGAGGAGGTTGAGAGAGGGGTGGTTGCGCGGGGTGTAAGTGGTCCGGATCTCCGGGACACCGAGGTGGAAGCCATTGGCGAGGCCCTGGAGGAGCAGGGGGTATTTGTGGAGCAAGCCGAGGCGCGCGAGGTCCGTAGCCCAAGCGTCGCGGTTGTAGGAGGAGAGAGGTTCAAGCCTTCTCTGCTCGAGGGCACGCCTGAGCCCCGTGCCCAGGTTTCCCGCATCCAGAGCATCTGTGGCGATCGGGGTGGCTGGAGGAGGCGCAGCCCCTTGGCACCTGCCAGTCGAAGCAGAGTGGGTGACCGTCGGCAGCGACCAGCTTCCCCTGCTCGTTTTTCCTGGCGGAGGCTGCGGTTCCATCCCATAGCTTGGGCCCTTCGCATCTGGCGAATACGTGTTCGTGGCGACCAAGGCAGACGGCGCAGACGCCCCCACGCGGGCCTGCGCCGGACGGAAAAAACTCCGGTTTTCCGCGCCTGACACGCCCGGGGCTGCCCCTGGAGCGTTTTTCGGGACGGTCAGGAGATGAGCCTGGCGGTGATCGAGAACGGTAACGTTTCCTCGACGATTCACCCCGGCGTGGCGACGGGGATCAGGCCCGGCCATGCGTCCTGCGGTCACGGTCACGGTGACGTCTGGAGGGGGTACGCCTGTCGGGCGAGTCCATAGCTACGCGTACCGATTTGCGGAACTGGGGGGAGTGGGAAAGGGGTAAGCAAAGCGGGCAGTGGCGTGGCGTGGCGTTTGGCAGACGGCGGGAGAGGACATGGCAGGGGATAGCATGGCGCGACCGGTGGCAAAGGGGCGGGGATAGCAGCGTAATGGCAGGAGATAAGCACGGCGTTATGGCGTAGCGGGTGGAGGGTGTTGACAAGGTGTGGGAGAACATTTTTAATGGGGATGAAAAGAAGAGGGGAGCAGGGTCAGCGAGTGCGTGACAAAACACGAGGGGCGTGGGTCCGTACCTGTTCGAACTCTTCCCTTTGGACCTCCCGTTCGACCTCATCCGCAGCAGTGCGGAGGAGCCCTTCCCCGATGTGCTCTATGTTGAAACCCTCGTTGCGCTTTAAGGCTGTGAACCATTCGCGCCTGGCTCGGCTTTGGTAGAGCAGGAGGGCGCGTTTGCCATTTGTCTGCGCGGTTCTCGGGTGCAACTCCAGGGCGACAAAGAACGCGGCGAGTGACTGAGCGTGCGCTTGGGGCCACGTCGTGGACTTCGCCATGAAACGGAGCATCACGTTCTTTCCTTGCAGCATTTCCTCCCAGCTGAGATCCTCGTCGTTTCTGATGTTCCTGGAGGACCGAACTGCGGCTAGAGGTCGCACCGATATGGTGCCGTCGAGCTGGGTGAAAGCAAGGGTGTCCAGGTTGGCCGACCCCCCGGTGTCGGCGCCGGCCTCGATGCACCCCTTTGTGGTAAAGTAGTCGAGCTCGACATACTCGAGGTTGTTGAGCTTGTTGATGGCGTATGGGGCTGGTCTCGGCTCGATCCAATCGCTGATGACGCGGTCGGGATCGAAGTCATTTAGCTTGGGCTTCTTCTTCTCAGCCTCCCGAAGTTGGTCGTCGGCCTCCTTCTGTCGTAACGTCACTTGGGCGTCAGCTTCCTCCTGGGCGAGCCTGTCCAGTTCCGCCTGGTCGGTGCGGTCCTGCTCGACCTGGGCGTTCCAGGCGGCAACCTTGGTGCCGTTCTCACGGGCCCAGGCGTCTTTCAGTGTCTGGGTAGCCTCTTCGGGGGTCAGGGGAGCAGCTCCCTGGTGGGCGTCGATCATTGACTGTCGTAAGAAGTCCCATCCGGCACTCTCGAAGCTTGGGCAGACAGCCTGAGTCGGGTCTTCAAGGATGCGCGGCATATTTTGGTGGTTAGGAAAGGAGTAGAGGTTATCGTGGTTGAGAAGGTAACTTAAAGGTGATGGAGATGATAATATTTCAAAAAATAAAAGACACGGTTCTTTGAACCGGCCGAGAGTATGGGTGGACAGGTGGCGGCACGGAGGAAAGGAATGAGCACGTGCCGCCCTGTCCGCTCGCGCAAAGACTATGCTCTAAGTCTTTGCTCGTTCCTCGCTTCGCCTCAGACCGGCTAAAGGCGACACAGGGCTTCCTGGCATTTCCCCGTTCCAATCGGACTCTCCGTCGTAGTCATTCAGTTGCGTTAGAGATCTGCCAAGTTGAGAGACAACGGGAACAAGGAGTATAGTGGGAGGCCGCTACGGTGCTAAGTGGAAATAGACATC
Source organism: Lactarius pseudohatsudake (assembly GCA_021525015.1). Taxonomy (NCBI): domain Eukaryota; kingdom Fungi; phylum Basidiomycota; class Agaricomycetes; order Russulales; family Russulaceae; genus Lactarius; species Lactarius pseudohatsudake. The sequence continues at coordinate 85,241 of JAKELH010000019.1, forward strand.
GTCTGTGCTCCGGCCCTCCACTGTGGGTGAACCCATGACCATTCGAAATGCGGGGGTCAAAAAAACATGATTTTCAGCGAGTACGGAAAAGCCAATTACGTGCGAGGTCCCAGACACGCAGTGAGCGAATATGGTGATCATGGAGGTAATCCGCCCTCAGGCGCACAATAACGAAGTCAAAAAAAGTAGTCATGGACTTGGGAGGTAACCGGTAACCGGTAACTACTTACGCCGACCGTCTACAGTAAAGAGACAAGCAAAATCACACGTACTGTAGTACACGTAACTACACGGCCAGAGAGAAGTCATCTGCAGAAACGCCAACCTTACCATGATATGGGTCCTTCCTCTTCTTCTGCTTCCTCTTCCGCTTCCTCTAATCGTGAGAAGAACCTATAAATATTCTCGCTCTTCCCGTCCATGTAGCTCTCCCCTTCCACGACTCCCCCAGGCCTCGGCATTATCTTATATCCGGGTACATGAACATCTTCCCTGGGATTCCAACTGGGCGCTTTGCCAGTCCATCCTTTGCGTACCCAGGCGTAGTTCAAGAATGTGCGCCACAATTCGTCCTTCCCCAGTACCTCTGGGTCTCCGACCACAATAAGCAGAGCCTGTGCGCGCGTGATGGCCACTAACGAAGTACGCATTAGTTCCATAAAGTCAGGATACTTAAAGAGTAGCACACACCGTTCATTCGTCGGCGGTTTTGTAAGAAACCCATTGCCTTCCGCTTGTCTACTTCTGAGTTGCTTCGGGTGGTGGCGAAAATAATGACCTTGCGTTCCTAGGTGAAGGCAATCAAGAATGAACATAGTCTCCGGCCCCACGAAAACCACACAATTGCACGAACCTGTCCCTGGAATTGTTCGACGGAACCCACAGTAACATCTCTCAGGCCTGCAGGTCTCAATAATTCCCGGATTGCCCTGACTTGTGCCTTATAAGGTGCGATAACACCGATCTCCTCCGCATCTACAACCGGGATTAAGGGAACCAGTGTGGTAACAAAGATGCTAAATACCCACAGATTCTATGTCCACGGTCCTCAATAAGCTTCTGACAATAGTCACGGACAACCGATGCTTCATGGACATTGAGATACGATGGGGAGTGCTTCGCACGCAGCTCTCGGCCCTTGATACCATGGAACACAACCGGGAATTCTTTCTTTGGCAATACGTCCGACTGAAGCAACAGACGCGCAACCACTGGGATTGCGTGAGCGCGCATTTTGTCTTCGTACAAGTACCGATTCGGCCATGCGATGATTGCGCCATGGGAACGACGATTCCGCTGGAGGTCGACGATCCTGTGTGCCTTCGGTTAAGGACCACAACCCAGCAGTGCGAAATAAAAGACTGCTCACGTTTTCCCGGCTTGGGTGTCGAGTCCGTAAATTTCGGAAATGAGCATCAATCGTTCGAGGTAGCTCTTTCCCAGTCCAGCTTCGGAAGCTGGGCCCGACTTAATGACGGGGCCCAATTGATGAGGGTCGCCCGCCAGGATAACATTGGTATCATTGTTGGAGAAAGCTGAAATCGGGATCAACGCGAGAGGTTCGTCAGCCTGTGCAGCCTCGTCTATGACTATATGGCTGAAGTGCCCAGCCCGAATCTTTAGCGCCTGGAGGAGGGCCGCAGAAGAACAGGTAGTGAGCACAACGCGGTAAGTCCGTAGTTTTGCAGGCTTTGGGAAAACAGAGAATTCTCGAATCTCCTCGGGTATGCTCCTTATATCGCGCGAACGAGCATTCAGCCGGAGTAGTTGGTCTACAGTTAAACCGGCGCTAGCGAGACGTTCAGCGAGTAGATCTGCGGCGGCGTTGCTCGGAGTGCATGCCAAAATCTTGGAGCTGGCGTCACGGTGTACGAGCTGCCTGATGCTTTCGACAACAGTGGAGGTCTTCCCCGTTCCAGGGCTGAGAGACCATCAGTACAGGTCTTAGTCGAAAAGTGAAAACAGACTCACGGTCCGAAGATGATGAATGGGACGGTTCCCTTTGGCTGCTGTAGGATCGAAACCACCGTCTGTAGTTGTTGTTCATCATCGCGAATGTTCTCGTTGACCAGTGGGAGCTTGTCAATCTCGGTCTTCGAGAGACGTCGATTCGGTTTTTTGATATCAGAGTCAGAGGGGAACAAGAGGTGGCGCAGATTCCCGCCCGACGAGGCGAGTGCATGATACTGACGACGTAGCGTGACGCGATTGAGTCTGAAGCGTAGCAGAAATTGTACTCCAGGGTAGAGATTGAAACTCGGCGGAACTTCAAGAAATATCTTCAGCACGGCAAGATTTCCCCGCAGGAAGACATCAGCATTCGTTATACGTGTGTCGTAGTACACATCTTCCTGCCTATCCTCCAGCCAAAGGAAATCTCCCGCAATGACTTCTGGGAGAAGATCCTCGTCCTTGTTCTCGAACTCAACACTATGTGGGAGGTTCAGATAAACGAAAATGTAGCCAAGCAGAAGAACATACAAGTATCTCGAACCCCGCACTTGAACGTCAACTTCGAAGGGATGTTGGTCCAGAATATCTCGCCTGCGCGAACATCACTATCGGGTAGATGAGAAAGAGACCAGACCTACTGCTGGTGTCCCTCTTCGACGTTCAACAGTGCCGTGAAGTACTTCGCGTAAGAATCCATGGTTAACTCTGGCGGCCTCAAAGTGGCGATCAGACCCGGGGCCATCTTGTCGTAAGGATGCCTAAATGTAGCGCTGTCTACTGCTTCCTGGACTAATTGAGGTAGTTCATATTCGGGAAGATTCCCAAATCGGGCTGGGTTTGGGAGAGGTATGATCTTCTCTGGTGGTATTTGTTGACCGCCCCCAGAACGTGGGACATACCCTTCTTGGGTAAGGGATTCGAACCGTTTGTGGTCCTCGACTGAACCAGCAATGGCCCGTAGCCTTCTAGAAACCGCAAATTGACCCAATTGGCTCTCGGAAAAAACTAGCTGGAGTGTTGCTTCGAACTGCCCCTCGAATTCGGGGATAAATTTGATCCGCACTGTGCTTGTCGTACCAGGACGGATGGTCCGGCTGCGACCATTGAAAGCGACTTTGAAACTGTTGTGGTAGATGAACGCCGATAAGGTTGATAAGGCGTCGTGGCTCACCTAGAACTACTCCCATCCCATGATCTGATTCTTCCTTCGACAAAGGTGACAGTCGGGAAGCCCTCTGCGTGATGAATGGTGACCGAAGACAACGATGTATCGAATGGCTCATTTAGACCGTTGCGTTCGACGATGCCAAAATCCACCCCGTCTTCGTTCGAGACAGAGATACCAGTGTCCTGGCTATCAAGAAATGCATTATCTTCTTCTGTGGAAAGAACTGCGTCATCATCGTTTTCATCCACCAAGTTGTTTCTAGGAGTGGGTTCCCTAGGGTGTGCATCGCTAACATGACTACCTGGGAGGGTAGCACGTCCGCGCAACTCGCGGAACACCTCGAACTTTTTACCGCTCGGCCGGGCATTATCGTTGAAGACGATTTGTAAGCGCATGCGGAATGTGCCAGCATGTGGCGCTTGAAACGACACGAGGATTCTGCGTGGTTTTTTGCGTCGGACTGCATTCCCGGATACAGACACCGTAAAACTGCCAAGAAGTACGTGAAAATCTCAAATCGAATCATCGAATAACCCGCACCACGACTCTGCGGTGTCCCGCGCGCCAAAGAGTTGCACTTTGTCAATGGAAAGACTGGACTCCACTTCGGTTTTCTCTATGAGGATGGCGAGATCAACTGGAGGAAAGTGTGGCCGCCGAGCAATTTCAGCTCCTTCGACCACGAAGTCGAGGCCATCTTCATGAGATACTGTGACGCGTGGATCGGAAGTATCAAGAGTTGGTACGTTGGTGGCTGGTGAAGATGCGTTCGGAGGAGACACGGGTCGGGCAGTTGGGAGATTAGATGGAGGGGGAGGGGGGTAGAGAGGCGTGACCGGGTTGGGGACTCCGATGGAGGCAACTTTCCGAAGGTGTTTCCTCCCCTTGTTATGTTGTGCAAGCAAGTTGGGAGAAACCTTGCAGCCGCAAGGTTCGCAATATGCTACCATGGTGAATGGAAGGGGTGACGGTCGCGTGTTTGTTGCCACAATCTCTATATGGCGCCGCCACGAGGCGCTAAAAAAAGGCAACCAGTTTGGCGATTTAAACGTGGCCGATACGGCCGGCGGGTAGCCGGTGCATCTTTGATAGCCTCAGGCTCATTGAATAGAGTACGCGTCTTCGTTCATTTCAGCCAAGGCATAGAGCCCAAGCGTGCTGGTGTCTTGCTCGTGTTGTTGGCCCTATGAGCAGATCAGTACCACGCGCGGTCCCGGTGCAGAATTTACTGTAACCATAGGCTTGACCCGAGGCCGTCTACCACTGATTACCGGTAGTACTTATTGTACTGGAGTTCGAAAAGTTCAAGCTTCAAGGCCTGAGGCCTGAGGCTGTAATTAGTGTGTTCTGTCCGTAGCTTGTTGATGGCCCCGGTCACGGAGGACAAATTACTCGAAAGATTTCAAGTCCGACTCGGAGGACCACCCTGATCGATCAAAGGAGTCATTGGTCTATCAGAAGATACTAGTAGTACCAGGCCATATCAGTCTACCTCATAGACCCGGCTCCAGTCACTTGCCAGTGCACATCAACCAGTGTCAACCCGACGCCTTCTACCATTTTCTAGACAATAACATGGATGTCATCGATGATCCTTTTTCATACCAATGTTGACACCAACTTCCAACTGGAACCCAGGGTTTTCCTCCTGCGACAAAGAGAAGCCTCTCTTCCTCGCCCTAGCACACCACCACTACCCACTGGTTCTTCCCGTCTGCGCACACGCTTCTTCGACGGCTTTGGCTCGGGTGCGTAGTAATAGGGTAACGGAAGGACCGGGAGTGCTGGTCGCGCTGCGTACGCCTTCACTCTGCGAGAAGCCGCAGCTGTACCTGTTATCATGTCCGCAGCGGTGCTTCGCAGGTTCCCTGTGGAGAACGAAGCACCTGCATGGCATGGAGTGGACAATGTCGTGCAGAAGGTGAATTGGGCGTCCCAGCATTTCCTTGCCCCCTTCAATGTGACAGGACACCCGGTGGTAGTCATTGGGTGCGATGAGCAAACATGGACTCGGGAAAAGTAATGCCTTGCGCTTGTCCAAGTAGTAGACCATGACCAAGCATATACACATGTAGCGACACGGCGGCTAGAAGGAACTTGAACTTCAAGTTGTCTACAGAAACTCCAACCTAATTGTACTTCTTTCCTCTTCCGCTTCGCCTACTATAATCATTCGAGAAGTGCCTATAAATCTCCTTGCTCTTCCCGTCGATGTAGCTCTCCCCATATATGACTCCCTCATGCCTCGGTATCACCTCGTATCCGGGGAGAGAAACTTTTTCCTCGGGCTTCCAACTGAGTACTTTCCCAGTCCATCCACCGCGTAAGTAAGCGTAGTTTAGGAATGTGCGCCACAATTCGTCCTTCCCTAGTACCTCCGGGTCTCCGACCACAATGAGCAGTGCTTGTGCACGCGTGATGGCAACTAACGAAGTACGCGTCAATCCCATGAGGTCAAGATTCTTCAAGATCAGCGCGCACCATTCATTCGTCGATGGTTTTGCAAGAAACCCATTGCCTTCTGCTTATTCGAAGCTGAGTTGCTTCGGGTGGTGGCGAAAATAATGACCTTTCGTTCCTGGGTTATGGCAAACATGAACTAATGCCGTCCGCTCTCCCGGAAACCACGCCATTGCACGAACCTGTCCTTGGAATTGCTCTACGGAACCCACAGAAACATCTCTCAGGCCTGCAAGCCTCAATAACTCCCGAATTTCCCTGACTTGGGCTTTGTAAGGTGCGATAACGCCAATCTCCTCCGCATCTACAAACAGTGAATAAGGGAACCTGTCCGATATCAGAGATGCTCAATACTCACAGATCTTGTTTTCACGGTCCTCAGTAAGCCTCAGACAATAGTCACGGACGACGGATGCTTCATGGATGTTGAGATACGATGGGGAGTGCTTCGCACGCAACTCAAGACCCTTAATACCATGGAACATAACAGGGAAACCTTTCTTTGGCAACACGTCCGACTGAAGCAACAGACGCGCGACCACTGGGATTGCGTGAGCGCGCATGATATCTTCGTACAAGTACCTGTTCGGCCATGCGATGATTGCGCCATGAGAGCGACGGTTCCGTTGAAGGTCGACGATCCTGCGTGCCTTGAGTTGACAAACTCAATTCAACAGCGCGAAAGACAAGACTGCTCACGTGTTCCCGGCTTGGGTGTCGAGTCCATAAATCTCGGAAATGAGCATCAATCGTTCGAGGAAACTCTTCCCCAGTCCAGCTTTGAAAGTGGGGCCCGACTTGATGACAGGGCCCAATTGATGAGGGTCACCCGCCAGGATAACATTGGTATCTTCGTTCGAAAAAGTTGCAATCGGGATCAACGCGAGAGGTTCTTCAGCCTGTGCAGCCTCGTCGATGACTATGTGGCTGAAGTGCCCAGCCCGAATCTTCAGCGTCTGGAGGAGTGCCGCTGAGGAACAGGTAGTGAGAACAACGCGATAAGCCCGTAGTTTTGCAGGCTTTGGGAACGCAGAGAATGCCCGCACGTCCTCGGGTATACTCTCCGTGTCGCGCGAACGGGCATTCAGACGGAGTAGTTGGTCTACAGTTAGACCGGCGGCGGCGAGACGTTCAACGAGCAGATCTGCAGCAGTGTTGCTCGGAGTGCATGCCAGAATCTTGATGCTGGAGTCACTGCGTACAAGTTGCATGATGCTTTCAACAAGAGTGGAGGTCTTCCCCGTTCCAGGTCTGAAGCAAGATCGTAAGTACTGGTCTTAATCAAAGTATCAAGATGTCCTCACGGTCCGAAGATGATGAATGGAACGGTTCCCTTTGGCTGCTGTAGAATTGAAACTACCGTTTGTAGCTGTTGTTCATCTTCGCGGATATTCTCGTTGATCAGTGGGAGCTTGGCAACTTCACCCTCCGAGAGACGTTGAACCGATTTGATATCTGAAGTAGAGGGGAACAAGAGGCGGCGCAGATGCGCGTCCGACGAGGCGAGTGCATGATACTGACGACGTAGCGTAATGCGATTGAGTCTGAAGCGTAGCAGAAATTGTACTCCAGGGTAGAAATTGAAACCCGTCGGAACTTCAAGAAATATCTTCAGCACAGCGAGAGCCTTGTCACCGTAGTTCCGCACGAAGACATGGGCATTCGTTATACGTGCGTCATAGTACACGTCTTCCTGCCTATCCTGCAGCCATAGGAAATCTCCTTTAAGGACCTCTGGGAGCCGGTCCTCATCCATGTTTTGGAACTCGACACTATGCAGGCGGTACGGAATAAATGAACATGCGAGTAAAACAGAGGAACATACAAGTATCTCGATCCCCGCATTTGAACGTCATTTTCGAAAGGACGTTGGTCTAGTATATCTCGCCTGCGCGAACATCACTATCGGGTAAATGAGAAGGAGACAAGACCTACTGCTGGTGTCCCTCTTCGACGTTCAACAACGCTGTAAAGTACTTTGCGTAAGAATCCATGGTTAACTCCGCCGGCCTCAAAGCGTCTATCAGACCCGGGGCCTTCTTGTCGTAAGAACGTTCAAATGTGGCGCTGTCTACTGCCTCCTGAACCAATTGGGGCAGTTCATATTCTGGGAGATTCGACTGTCGGGCTGGGCTTGAGAGTGGTATGATCTTCTCTGGTGGTATTTGTTTACCACTCTCAGAACGTGTGATATACGTATTTTGGTTGAGAGATTCGAAACGTTCATGATCCTCGACTGAACCGGCAATAGCCCGCAGCCCTACAGAAGTCGCAAATTGATCTGGTTGATTGCTCTCGGCAAAGATTAGCTGGAGTATAGCTTCGAACCGCCCCTCGAATTTAGGGGTAAATTCGACCTGCACTGTGCACTTCGTACCAGGACGGATGATCTGGCTTTGACCCGTGAAAGTTGCCTTGAAACTGCTCTGGATGGTCAATGCCAATAAAATTGATAAGGTGTCGTGGCCCACCTAGAATCATTGCCATTCAACGATCTGATTCTTGTCTTGACAAAGGTGACAGCAGAGGAGCCCTTTGCGTGATTAATGGTGACCGAATATGACGATGTATTGAATGGTCCATTTAGGCCTTTGCGTCCGACGATGCCAAAATCCACCCAGTCATCCGAGACAGAGATACCGGTGCCATGACTACTAAGAAGTACATCCTCTTCCTCTGTAGAGAGGGTTGCGTCATCACCCACTCGGTTACTTCTGGGGAAGGCCACCTTAGGATGAGCACTGCCAACGTGCCTGCTTGGGAGAGTAGCACGCCCACGTAGCTCGCGGAGTATAACGAACTCTTTGCCGCCCTGCCGGGTATTATCGCTGAAGACGATCTGTAGGGACATATGGAATGTACCGGCGTGTGGTGCCTGAAAGGATACGAGGATTCTGCGTGGCTTTCTCCGTCGAACCACCTCCCCAGACACAGACACTGTAAAACTGCCAAGAAGTACATGAGAATCTCAAATAGAGTCATCGAAAAGCCCGCACCATGACTCCGGGATGCCGGGAGCGGGAAAGAGTTTCACAGCAACGGAAAGACTGGACACCACTTTAGTTTTCTCTATGAGGATGGCGAGATCAACTGGGGGAAAGGATAGCCGCCTCGAAATTTCAGGCCCTTCAACTGCGAAATCGAGGCCATCTTCATGAGACACTGTGACGCGTGGGTCAGAAGTAATAGGAATTGGTACGCCGATGGCCAGTGAAGATGTGCTCGGAAGCGACACGGGTTGAGAATTTGGGAGATGAGATGGCGGGGGGAGACGTCGGTAAGGAGTGATTGGGTTGGAGGTTCCATTGGCAGCAACATTCCGAAGATGTTTCTTCCCGTCGCTATGTTGTCCGAGTAAGTCAGCTGGAAAGGAGCAACCGCATGGCTCACAGCGTAAAATGTCGTGGCGATTGGGACAACTGCCGTTGGCACAAGTTTCCCCAGCTAGTACCGTCGTGCAATAGACTACCATGGTAAATGGAAGAACGAGTGGCGGGGTCCGCGTTTGTTGACAGAGACTATATAGTGCCACAAGGCGCTAAAAAACCAACTTGTTGGTGATCAAACGTGACAGACCTGGCTGGTACTCGGTACCCAGCCACAGTGCATCATGTAGTAACCCCATTGATGGGCCCCGGAACAGAGCAAGCGTCTTTTGTGTCTAGCTCGTGTCATTTGGTTTATGAAAGAGCAACTTGAAGTTACGCAGCGTCCCGGGGGCGTCCCCTATGAAGTCTGGTTGTACCATAATAGGGCGTCTAGTACCCTTGCGTCTACGTACTGTACTGACCATACTGGCGTTTGAAGCTTTCGTGGCATTGAAAAGTTGAGGCTTCAAGCTTCAAGCTTCAAGCTCCGGTTATGGTGGTCTGTCTAACCACTCACTGGCACATAGCTTGTCGATGACCCCCACAGTCAAGGAATTGTGGTAGGAAGGGAATTTCTCGAAAGGATCTCTATTTCCGGGTCGTCTAAAGAGTGAAGAAAAAATCCACACTCTAAAGAGGGATGGAAAACATCGCCGATGGTAATCGTGATCCCGGGCCTGTGCATACCCAAATTTGTCCCCTTCTCAACTTACCCAACTCCGACCTGGAGCCAGCGAACTGCCAGCGACCGCTTGGCAGTGTTATGGTGCTACGTCGACTACGCAAGCACAGATAACAGACTTTATTCTAGAGCTTTTCCTGCTGTAGTGGCAACATATCGTCGATATAACCGTTCCAATCTCCAGCTGCCATGGTACACAGAACTTAAATCCATGTCCTCCGCCGCGCGCTCACTACAGTGCCAAAAGTGACTCGGCGACTCGGAAGTAGTCTACATACCGTGCTTCCGTCCCTCCCTTTCTGCTACTTCCCCTAATTTGACGAAAACCTGTAAATCTTTTCGCTCTTCCCATCCACATAACTCTCCCCATACACTACTCCCCCAGGCCTCGGTATCACCTCGTATCCGGGCACATGAACGTCTTCCTTAGACTTCCAAGTGAGCATTTTTCCCGTCCATCCTCCGCGTAGGCAAGCGTAGTTCAGAAATGTGCGCCACAATTCGTCCTTCCCCAGTACTTCCGGATCTCCGATCACGATGAGAAGAGCCTGTGCCCGCGTGATTGCCACTAACGAGGTATGCGTTAGCCCGATAAAGTCAAGGTACTCAAAGGCAGCACATACCATTCATTCGTCGACGGTTTTGTAAGAAACCCATTGCTCTCCGCTTGTCCACCTCTGAGTTGCTTCGGGTTGTGGCAAAAATAATCACCTTTCGTTCCTAGGTTAAGGCAAGTAAAGAATTAGTACCGCCTGTCTCAGAAAGTCGCGCCGTTGCACGAACCTGTCCCTGGAATTGTTCGACGGAGCCCACAGAAACATCCCCTAACTTCGCAAGCTTCAATAACTCCCGAATCGTCCTGACTTGTGCCTTGTAGGGTGCGATGACACCTATCTCCTCCTCATCTACGGCTGGAGTTGAGGGAACCAGTGTGACATCAAAGATGCTCATGACTCACAAATCTTGTGTTCATTATCCTGAGTGAGCTTTTGACAATAGTCACGGACGACCGATGCTTCAAGGATGTTGAGATACGACGGAGAGTGGCGCGTGCGCCGTTCTCGGCCCTTGATACCATGGAACACAAGCGGGAATCCTTTTTTCGGCAACACGTCCGATTGGAGCAACAAACGTGAAACGTCCGCACTCGCGTGAGCGCGCATGATATCTCCGTACAAGTACCGATTCGGCCATGCGATGATTGCGCCATGGGAGCGACGGTTCCGTTGAAGGTCGACGATCCTGCGTGCCTTGAGTTAACAAACTCGATTCAATAGCGCGAAACATAAGCCTGCTCACGTTTTCCCGGCCTGAGTGTCGAGTCCATAAATCTTGGAAATGCGCATCAATCGCTCGAGGTAACTCTTTCCTAGGCCAGCATCAGAAACGGCACTCGATTTGATGACAGGACCCAATTGATGAGGGTCGCCCGCCAGGATAACATTAGTATCTTCGTTCGAGAAAGCCGCAATCGGGATCAACGAGAGAGGCTCCTCGGCCTGCGCAGCCTCGTCGACAATTATGTGGCTGAAGTGTCCGACTGGAAAGTTCTCCGTCTGGAGGAAGCCTGCTGAGGAGCAGGTAGAGAGCACAACACGGAATGCCAGGAGCTTCGCACGCTTTTGGAATACTGAGTATGCTTGCACATCCTCGGATATGTCCTCCTCGTAGCGCGAATAGGCATTCAGGCGGAATAGTTGGTCCGCGTCTAGACCGCCGGCGGAGAGACGTTCAACGAGTAAATCTGCAGCGGCGTTGCTCGGTGTGCATGCCAGAATCTTGAATCTGGGATCGCGGTTCAATAACTGGATAATACTTTCAACAACCGCGGAGGTCTTCCCTGTTCCGGGGCTGAGGCGGGGTGTAAGTATTGATCTCAGTAGAAGCGTGAACATAGACTCACGGTCCGAAAATGATGAATGGGACGGTTCCCTTTGGCTGCTGTAGGATTGAAACCACCGTTTGTAGCTGTTGGTCATCTTCGCGGATATTCTCGTTGGCCAGTGGAAGCTTGGCGATGTCGGTCTTCGAGAGGCGTCGAATTGGTTTGATATCCGAAATAGAGGGGAACAAGAGGCGACGCAGATGTGCGAACGATGATGCGAGTGCATGATACTGACGACGTAGTGTGATGCGATTGAGTCTGAATCGCAGCAGAAATTGTGCTCCACGGTAAAGTTCGAAACTTGCTGGCACTTGGAGGGATATTTTGAGCACAGCAACGGAGCGCCGTATGAAGATATCGGCATGCGTTATGCGTGCTTCGTAGCGTACGTCTTCCTGCCCATCGTCCAGCCAGAGGAAGTCTCCTACAATGACCTCGGGGAGGAGATCCTCGTCGTTGTTCTGAATCTCGACACTACACAGGCAGTGTTGGATAAACACGTTTGTAGGCACCGAAAAAGAGGAACATACAAGTATCCTGAGCCCTGGCTTTGGATGTCAATCTCAAAGGGAAGTTGGTCCAGCATATCTCGCCTGTTCCGACATCACTATGGGACAATGGGATGGGGTGATATTAACCGTACTGCTGGTGCGCGTCTTCAACATTCAACAGCGCCTTGAAGTATTGTGCGTATGTGTCCATATTTAACGCTCCCGGCCTCAGAGCCTCGACTAGTCGCGGTGCCTCCTTGTCGTAAGGGTGCTTAGGTGTAACATTTTCCATCGCTGCCTGGACCAATGGGGGTAGCTCGTATTCTGGGAGTTTCCTGGTCTTCCGGGGACGGTCTGAAGGCCAGAGAGGTACCACTCTTTGTGGTGGTACTTGTCGACTGGTGCCAGTCCGTCGAATATACGTTTCGTTGTCGAGAAATTCGAAACGTTTATGATCCTCGACTGAACCTGCAATAGCCCGTAACCTTCTAGAAACCGAAAAACGAGTCGATCGTTGACCATGGGAGAAAATTAGCTCAAGTGCGGCGTCAAACTGTCCCTCGAACTTTGGGTTGAATATAATCTGTACCGTGCTCTCCGAACCAGGTCGGATGGTTGGGCTATCTCCTTCGAAAGTCGCTATGAAACTGCGGTGACTGATGAACGCTGGCAAAACTGAGAGACAATCCTGGCTTACCCAGAATCGTTCCCATCCAGTGATCTGATTTTCGCTTTGACAAACGCGACAGCCGGGAAGCCCTCTGCGAGGTTGATGGTGAGTGAAGATGATGGGGTCGCGAATGGCCCGTTTCGGCGCTTGCGCTCGACGATGCCAAAATTCACCCCCTCTTCATCCGAGACAGAGATACCGGTGCCGTCGCCGTCAGGAAGTTCCTCTTCTTCATCCGTGGAAAGGCTTGCGTGGTCATCCGCACAGTCACTTACCTCGGCAACCCCGCGCAGTTCCCGCTCAATTACAAAGCTTGCTTTGCGTGTGCGGTCGTAGAAAGTTAGCTCAAGAACTGCCTCGTAGTTCCCTACTTGCTGAGGGGCGAAAGTGAGAGTTATTGTGCGTTGGCGCTTAGGCTTGATCCACTTGGAGTCGCCCACGAGCTGAGCGGAAAAAATGCTACGCATTGGGAATTTGAGGATTTCGTAGTCTCATTAACAGACGTGGACTCACCTGGCTACAGAACCATCTGGCAAGCGCACTTCAACACCCTCCAAAGAAACCAATGGATTGGTTGAGGACTTGTTGATGACAAGCTCTAGACTCTGTGCTGCAAACGGAACGTCGGGCCGTGCGCGCTCTAGTAGTGAGAATTCAAGACCAGACTCGTGGGAGACGGTGATCCCGGCGCCTTCGCTGCCTACAGGGGCAGAGCTACTGGGAAGGGTAGCTTGCCCACGTAGCTCACGGGACACAACAAACTCTCTGTCACTCTGCCGAGTTTTATCATTGAACACAATCTCCAAGGATGCGCGGAATGTGCCAGCATGTGGCGCCTGAAAGGACACGTTGATTTTGCGCGGCTTTCTCTTCTGGACTACCGACGTTTCCCCGGGTACAGACACGGTAAAACTGCCAAGAAGGATATGAGAATCTCAAATCGAGTCATCGAACTAACCCGCACCATGAAGCTGGGGTGTCTGTGGGGCGTACGAGTCTCACGACGGGAAAAGAAAGACTAGACAACACTTGAGTTTTCTCTATGATGATGGTCTGTTCGACTGGAGAAAAGGACGGCTGGCCCGCCTTTTCTGTTCCGTTGACAATGAAATCGAGGCCATTTTCGTGAGACACCGTGACGCGCGCCAGTGGGTCAGGAGATATAGGGTCTTGTATGCCGATGGCTGGTGAAGATGCGCTCGGAAGCGACATAGGCTGGGGATGTGGGTGATTCGTTGGCGGGGGAGGTTGGTGAGCCGTGACTGAGTTGGTAGTCCCATTGGCGGCAACGTTCCAAAGATGTTTCTTCCCGCTGCGATGTTGTCCGAGCAGGCTAGCTGGAAAGGAACACCCGCAGGGCTCGCACCGCGAAATGTCGTGGCGATTGGTACAAGGACCGTCCGTACAAGTTCCCCCAGCTAGTGCAGTCGGGCAATAGGCTACCATGGTAAATGGAAGAACGAGTGGCGAGGTGCGCGTGTTTTTGGCACAGCCGCTAAATGGTGCCACAAGGCGCTAAACAAAAAGTTATTATGATCGCGAGAGGACCGGGCAGGCCCGTAGTGCACTAGTATAACCCGAAATTATGATAACGACGAGCCACAGAATTCTGCGGAAGGCCACTACTGTAGTCTCAGTTGGCAACGTGTCCCGAATCTTACTGTAAGAAAAAAAATTGACCATACTATCGTATTAGTAGTTGCAAACGATCAGACTAATGCAAATCTCAAAGATTGCAGTAGATCACCACATTCCCGTTGTCTTCTCGGCCCAAAACAAATACAGTGAATGAAGTAGCATCTGTAGATATGAGATCATAAGAAAAAGGAAAAACCATAAGAAAAATTCGACTACAAAAAAACAGAGGGGTCGTGAAATGTAAGGATCCTGACCCCCAGATCATGGCGCCACATAATTCTGTTGGGCTAGGGTGTTAGAATACATCAGTTAGGTCACCTATTCACCTATGGCTGATTTGAGGGGATGTGATGCACGCGATCAAAAAGTGGAATCAAATCTCACTTTTCCAGGCAGTGAGTGACAAATATTTGCAGAAGGGGGTGCAGGAGCTAAAATAAAATAAGGAAAAATCGCCAAAGGATTGTATATTCATTATTCTAATAGTATGTATGAGTTGAAGTATGTTGTTGGAGTTACAGAAAATGAAAAGCATTTTTTTTGCATTACGACTAAGGCGATAGATAATACAACTCTTAAACACACGATTTACCCTCCCCGACTCGGAGAGGTCGAGTTCAGTCGGCAGAACCGAAGAGACTGAAGGTGTCAATTGACTTATGAATCCGGATGCAAGTCTCTTCAATTCAGGTCTGGAAGCAGCCATTGAGACAGTTAACTGGTGGTATCCGATTGCTCTGGATTCAGAAGAGTTTCCTCGGCCTTAAACACATGCAGATAATTAGTGTATCAGATAAGATCTCATATACAGTCCTTATAGTGAGGCAGGAACATGGTAGGGAGAGCAATGCAGGGAAATGAGGCGATGAGAGATATAGAGACGAGGAGGAGTGATCGATGCGAGGTGGAACAAGGGGACGAGGCAGGAAAAGAGTAAGGGTCATGGATCAAGGCGTTCTTATCTTAATAGCGTCCAGAAGTAAACAGAGAGCGTATCGGGTCACGGTAGTGGGATGTGGTGGATCGGACGACAAACTGCTGCTAGGGAAACGACTCAGCCGCCGACGACGGTCACGGTGTCTCTTAGAGAGATCCCGGCGACGGCCGGGAGTGCTCCAGTGCTCTCGGGCCGTGCGGCGCAACTGCCAACAACAGTTCAGCCCCTTGTACCACCTGAAAATCACACGTAGACATGCAAAAACTATGGAATCCTGGACACTTGGAAGCTTCCTTTGGCAGACAATGGAACTTGGGGAACTACGGAGACAATGGGACCCGGAACGTTGTCAGCAGATAAATAATGGGTTAGAAGTTGCCAACGTCGACACCAGGCAGACCATACCACCCTCATGCCAATGGATGCGAAAACGCAACCTTCACTCTGAGAGATAAAATACAAGCAAATTAAGGAAGTCTTTAGATGATTGTTAGATGAATACACGTGTCGCAAAATTGGGAAGGGCGATTATAATAGATTATAATGTTATAATTTGATATAATCCAAGATGGGCATTGTAATCATTATAACCATTCGTGGATTTCTGATAATGGGCATTACAATCGTGATTTTAATGACGCTTACATTATCCATAATCATATTATTATTGGGGACATATATTGTAATCGAGGAGGACCGATTAGAACCAATTGGAAAAATTACAATATACCACATTGATTACATACTTATATTTGATCTTATAATTCTCTATTTGATCTTATAATTCTCTATTTGATCTTATCATTATCTAGTCTATCTATTACTAATCGTGATGCTTTCTAATAATCGTACTGAGTCTATTATAACCTCAATATAATAATGGGAAAATTCACGTACCAAAACGTCACCACTAGGCCAACAGGCCAACAGTACATACTCGAACAAGTTCCCTATAGGCAGTATTTGGGCAATAATAGACCGGGTGGTGAGAATGCGGCAAGTGGGTCGGTGCCGAGGTGGCGCCTTTATCGCGTGCCTGTCGAGGTAGGGGGGGGGCAACCGGTTGACGTCGCCGAGGTGGGTGGTGGCGCAGTCGAGGCGATGACGGGTGGGGACAGCGTTGTGTTGGGGCGGGGCCGGGTTGCGGCAGCGTACCAAGTTGGGCGCCGCGGTGGTGGTAGCGGGGCCGAGTTGGCGCTGTCGAGGTGGCGGCGGCGGCGGCGTGGTGGTGGCCGAGGTAGTCGTAACGGCCGTAACAAGGCGGTGGAGGCGGTCGTGACGAGACGGCCGCGTCGTGGCGGCCGCTGAGTTGCTAGGTGGAGGTGGAGGTGGCAGCCGTGTCGAAGCAGCGGTGGTGTGGCAGCGTCGAGGTGCAGATGACGGCCGTGTCGAGGCGGTGGGGTCTTGAGGGGTGGTGAGGTGGCAGGTGTGGGTGCGGCGGTTTTGAGGTGACGGCGAAGCTGCTGCGCCTGGGTGGAAAGTGAGGATGAGAAAGAAAAAGAAAAAGAAAAAAGAGCTTACCTTAGATGTGCCGCAAGACGGCAGCAGTGGGTTTGCTTGCACAACGGGTGAGCGGGAGGTGAGGCCGGTGAGGTGGGGGTGCCCACTGTAACATGTAAAGGCGGGTGGAGCGGGGTGGCCTGATGACGCGGCCGTCTCTGTCCTGCGGCCGCCCGACGATCAGAGGCAAAGGGAAAAAAGAAAATTGCTCAGCTTTAGGTGATCGTGAAGGGGACAAGTAATGAGTCACTTACACTGGAAAATCGTAGTTAATGACTAGTGAAACTTGCTGCACGTCAATACCGTGGGCCCAAACGTCGGCTGTAATCAACACCCGCCTAGGTTAAAGTAAGCAAGGGATACGGTATATCAGCAGAGCACACTTACAATGTTCCGCCACAGAACTCTGCCATGATCGCATCACATTCTTTTTGCGGCATCTCACCATGCATTGATGACACTGTGAAATCGGCTGCCCGCATCTTTTCTGTTAACCAGTCGACCTGGAAATAGCTGATCAAGAAACCTAGACTGTGAGCGACGGCATAAATGGCGCACCTTGCATAGCGTGTTGCAGAAGATGACCGTCTGGGTAATGGTGAGGGTGTCATACAAGTCGCACAACGTGTCGAATTTCCAGTCCTCCTTCTCAACTGCGACGAAGAACTGCTTGATACTCTCAAGTGTCAGTTCATCACGCTTGATGAGAATGCGGATAGGGTCGGTCATGAATTTTGTGGTCATTTCAAGGGGTGCAAGGAAACGACATCGTATTCGCGTGAAGGAAGGGAGAGGAGAGGGGTTCAAGTTCGAATTTCGAACAAGTTGCGTCGGCCAAGTGGCGCACTTCCCCACGCCACACATCAAACTTCCGCCTGGAAGTCGCCCGGATCCTAACAGGAGACACGATTCAGCGACCGCGCAAGGGACGATGCGGTGCTGGAGACCGCCCGACGAAGTCAGATGCAATTGTTTAAACAGAAACAGTAAAATGAGTAACTAATTTCTGGGCTATCACCCTTGCTATCACCCCTGAGCTCCCGAAGCACGACTCCTCGTCTTCCTAGTATTAGTAGCTTGCACTTTATTTGATCCCCCCCCTCTAGTCTTCTTGTTCGTTCGGGCGACAGCTTCGACCTGAGGAGCCTCCTCTGGATCGCCCCTGACCTGGTCACCGAGATTGAGCTCCGAAGCTGCAGCAGGCTGGAGAGCCGAAGCGTGGAACGAAGGGGTGGGAGATGGGCGATCGGGAGCCACAGTTGTGGAAGATGATGGGGACGTAACACCTGTACTTTCCATGCGCTGGATGAGGTCATCAACAGCACCAAAACGCCCCCGGGGTGGGGGCGGCTTCTTCGCAGAGGTTGATTCAGAGGTTGCAGTCTTGTCCTTGCGCGTGCCAAATATCTGAGCGTTGTACCAAGATATGAGTTGCTCGTAATACTGGGGTGGGAATTTCAAGATCGCCTGCTTGTAGAGGAGAAAGCGCTCTCCCCAATGAACGCAGCTCTGGCCCTTTGATTTCTCAGAGAATGTCTGATCAGGCCCACAGACAAACGTAAGCTGTGTGACATCAGATAAGTGAGCCGCCGACGATGACGATGGACGGACGTACAACTGTGGCCGCAAGAGCGATCATACCTGGCGTCGTTTCCGTTATCCCCCAAAGAATGGATTTCGGTGCGCGTCTCCCTGCAGCATCGCCACCTAATGTCGAAAGACCAAATAAAATGGACTTCAGGAACTAATACATAGTTAGTTATGCGTTGCGTCAGATTGGTTAAACTCACCTTCGCAAGTTCCTTGACCATAAATGGACTCGTGCTGTTGCAGTCATTCGAAGGGAAAAGCATTGGCGGAAACGGAGGATACTTCTCCTCCGGCTTGCTAGGGTTGTAGAGGAGCGCCTTTAACTCGGGGATAGCGGTGCGGTCATACTGGCTATGGAAATACTCTGCATCGAGTTTGAGTAGTTGTCCAGCGATTTGTCGTGCGGTGTGAACTATAGTTGCATGCTCTGTCTTTGCATGAGTTTGGAACTGCCCGAATTAGTTAGTAAAGGTGACATAGAGTTAAGTGGACTTACCAAAGTTATGAAGGATGGCCGCCGTCTCGGATCTGCAAGTGCCTCCTGGAGATGTGAGGGAAGAGACTCATACACCTCAGCAATGATGGCAAGCTCCTGTGTGGACCGGGTATCATAGCGATCAGGGTTATGGGGGTCCACACCAAGAGGACGGTCGTTGTTTTCGAGGATTGAACAGTCGACCCAAAGCTCGTATGCAAACACGAACCGCGCCCCGGCGTGCCCGACTTCCCTGTCTTCACCACTCAGTGATTTGCGGGCCTTTGAACCTGTGGACTTTGTGGCTTTCAACGCGTCGTACTCGATCTGTAGTGAGTTGTACTTGTGGGCCAGCTTCTGGTATTTGAGCTGAGTCCCTTTGAGGACCTGGAGGTGGTGTGCGAACGGTAAACCATCATGCCATTGGCACAAGAATAGGAACGCACCTCACGCAGCTCAGTGTTATCGAGCTGCGAAACCGATTGGCATGAAACCACGGAATTCTCAGATGGGACGTCGGAAAGGTTAAGCTCTTCCTCAGAGGACATGAACGCGGAAAGTTGGGGGACGTTGGTGGAGTGAGGTGGGTGGGGTGGGTGAGTTCTTATTGCAATCGTTCTAATGAGTTATTGTCCAGTGAAAAAGATAATAATACTCACCGTTGACGAATACAAGTTGCATTTACTTAGATGTAATGATCCACGTTGAGGCGTATGAAATTCGGCTGTGAGGGTGACGATGGCCGTAACACGTCAAGAGTCGGATTCCTGACCACGGGGTAGTCCAGCTGTCCAGAGAGTTAGTCAACAGATGAACAATTGGTACTTACGCGACGGTCAACCGTAATATTGGGTCATGAGGGTCGATAGGGATATATCAGCGCCGAACATGAAACTACAGAACGACATAAACCAGCTGCCAAAAGGACTGATGGCCAAGCATGTGACGAGCATAATACCGAGGTCACCGGAAATCTCAGAGAGCTCTTGAACCCCCTCTGATTCCGGCCTCGCGTTCTTGGATGAGGGATTCTTGATATGTCGGGTCACGCGGCGAGGTTTTGAATGGATTGAGAATAAATTGATGCGTCCCTTGCTGCGAATGGGTAGCGACGATGGTGCAATTACGTCGCTTTGCGTCGCTTGTCTCGGGGGTTTTTTGGGGTGCTTGCACGGTGTAAAAAGATGACTTGCACATTCCTGAAGAAAAAAGAAAAACATCCAAGAATACATCACGATTATACCTCATTACAGCGGAGGAATAAATCCCCAGTGTGGTCAACGACGTCCATAACATAATAGTACCCTTCCTTATCGAAATCCCTGATCAGGGGAGCACCGCGAATGATAGTGCGTGCGAATATGAATTCTGTTACATCCCTGCGAGCGCGAACACGGCGCAGCCCTAGTTCACGGTCCTTGATGCGTTGTGTACTTATGGGTGCGTCGAGTGGTCGTACGAGACAAACAGAATAAACATCGTTAGTAACAGATACAGTGAAAACCAGAAGAAGTTGAGCAAAAAAATGCCCATGCGTGGTGAGCACCATTATGAAGTCACGCCGCTCGTTGCCATGAAATCTTGGGCTGCAGTGTAGGCGGTCGATATATTGCTTCTGATCAACCCGAGACTCATAGACGACCTTAATGGATCGATACTCGGTAATCTAAAAGACATCAGGGAAGCGCTCTGAAGAGTAACACACAAAACACATACAAGGTCGTCAGGACTCAATACGACGGCACGAGGTAACGGTCCAGGTGTATCAGCGGCAGCAGCTGTTAGTTCAGCAGTCAACCAAGCGGCAAGGCGGCGGTGGAAGGTGTTCCCGATTGAAGAGAGGATTGCCGGTGGTTGCCGCGAGTGCAGTACGATGTGTCCATCATAAAAGACTTTGCCCTGTTGCTCTGACACGCTGCCGCCCTGTATGACGCTGAGAGTAGGAGTTGACAGCGTCTCTTGATTGGGTATCGGGTCGTCGGTAACTTCGTCGGCGACAGTTTCATGAGAGGTCTCATCGGCGACGGATTCACGAGAGGCCACATCGAGCTCATCAATATGGTCGCGAATAAGGATCGACACGAACTTAGCGTGCTCAACCCTTAAAATCTACAAGGAGACTGTTAGTGGAAAATCTACTCATGGATATCCATACCTGTGGGGCGACGTTCTTAAAATTTGTTTGCCTTGCATATGTCTTCTTCAGAGGCCCGTGGAGCTTTTCGTTAGGCTTCGTATTGTAATTGCGAGAGGCCCCTTTTGCCTCGATATCGTCGAAACTATGCACCAGCACATGCATCTTCGGGAAGTTCCAATTCTTAAGCTTAGCTTCTGGCTGTGCCTTTGCATCGTCTGCAGATGCGTCAATGTACGCCTAGACAATCATTAGCCGATTAATTAGAAATGAAAAGAGAGTATCACATACCTGTATATGGCGTCCGAACTTGTGGAGCTCCTGTCGTCCAACGGCGATTGTGTGTTCTGTGTGTTCCTCAAATGAGAGGAATAGATCGACGATGGTGAAGCTTCGCAGAGCGCAAAGTAACGACTTTCCCACTTGCTCGCTGCGCTCCCATGGGATAATGTTGTGCGCAGCGAATATAAGAATCTTGGATATATCCTCGAATTTTGTGCCGTCGGTGAAAGAAATTTTCATGACCCCCTGGAAATGGTTCAAACCACTCCAGCGAGGTACGGCGCAAAACCTTGAGTCAGTTCGCATGATGTATATGAGTACTAGAAAATAAAACGTACTGATCGTCCACCTGCGCCACCACCTGACGACCATAACCTTCAACGTGCTCTTTGAAAACTTCCCAGAGGTGGTAGCCGAAGACACCAGTGTTGTTAGAATGGAGCCTGTCGAAAGACAATGCGCGATGTGGGTCCGTGTGTTGCAACTGCCAGAATATGTTCTATTCAACACACGTCGATTGAAGTTAGGTACGTGATATGAGAAAAGATATACGCTTACCTGGACATTACGGAGACCAAACTTGGAGAGTAGTGCTTCACAATCTCGCGCACACGTAAAGCTTTGGGCCTGCTGAACGATTTCTTGTGTGTGGGCAGCCGTCCTGCGGGGCCAGTTCTTCGTGAGGTCCGTGAGCTTATCATGTTTGACAAGACAAATCGGACAAGGGAAATTTGACATCGCTCCGCGGGTTAAAGACATTACACACCTAATCATCGCATGTCAGGGCTGAGTGTAGTACCATGGGAAAGTGTAGACGTACTGTTCTTCGTAATCTGCAGACAAAATGAGGACAATCGGGAAGAGCCACCGTTCTACACCATCGCCACACTCAAGCCAACAACCAGTCTTCGAGTGCGTGACGATTAACTGGACGATCATAGAAAATGATTCATGCCATATCGTTCGTTTGAAATTGACAAAGGAGGGCTTTTTGTGGCCCATCGGATCCTCAGGGACCTGGAAAACACTTAGTAGCGAAGAGATGTAATTACGAACGTACGATCGGAAGCCATCCGACAACGCGGCCACCACCAAAACCATTGCCATTTCGAATACTGGCAGGAAGGTTGGCGCAACGTGCAATGACCGGGTACCCCTCCTCTGTCGCAAAACTTGAGAGTCGCGTCTTGTCAGCGTATAATATAAGGCCAAGAGGTTTCCCCCCTTCAGGGATTTGTGACTGCAATACGATGCGTTGGATCACGACCTCAAGTGCAACAGATCAACGGACACTTACCTGGGCGTCCCAGAAGGCGTCTGCTGACCAGGGCTCATTGAATACACGAACGGAGGATCCCTTGTCACACCGGAAAATCTTCTCCACATCCCAGTGAAAGTGTGTTGCGAGCTGTGAAGACTGTACTAGATCCGTTGCCCAGTCCCAAAGCGCACAGTGGTATACATCGAACTTCAATTCTTTGTCATTGTACGATACAGACACTGTGGACGATTCAAACTACAAAGGGCGATAAGCCCGTCGCCGAGACACAGCTCTTGGACTCACAGGAGTCAATTTCAAAGACGCACGCTCCCAAGCGGTATGGACCTCCGAGATCTTTGAAAGAGTCACCTTTCCCTTGCCGGCGTTACACAAATCGAAAACTTTGAGGATTCTATCTGAGTATTCATTACCCAGGCCGCTCTGCAAGAATATTTCCGCAAGCAGGAAATCCTCGCGTGTTTGGAAAAAGGGTGACCAGGGTTCGGAATATGGTTGACGGGTGGAAGTACGTCAAGGGGCGTGGCTGGGGTCATCGACGCCATGGACCTTAGTGGGCCTGCGACTGTTGGGATGATACTCCGTTCGGATTGCCCTGTGAGTGGCGCTGTTGGGTACAGCAGCTGGCTCATCCAAGGGGTAGGGGGCTGGAACAAGAATGAGCATGGCGTTGACCGATTTCGCCGATAAAGGTGATGACGCACCCGTGATGTCCAGTTGGGTATCCAACTCTGCAGCTATAGAGTGTTCGTAGGCTGGCAGTGTCCCGATGGCCGTTCTGAGTCCACCTGGGACTGGGGAAAAGAAAGTCAGAGCAGAAGTAGGAAACATGGAGTAATATCACGTACCTCCAAGCTTAGCCCGCGCCTGGTTGAGCATATCTTTTTTGTACTCTAGTAGCCCCTCTTCTTCCCGTTTCTCCCTCTCACACTTCTTGAAGTGCGCAGCGAACACCTGAGGACGAAAGTGGCCCCCACAAATTGTACAAGGCTTTTTTCCTGCTGCTGACGACCGTTTGGTGGGTCCCGGGCCTGAAGATGCGACCTTCGGCATTGCGAACGTTGGACAATAGACACAGAGTGACGACGTTGGAAAAAACAACAAAAGGATAGAGGTACAACAACGGACAATGAACAAATAAGGCAACACAATACTGGCAAATATTGGATGATTCAGAATCGGCACATGACTATAAATCGGTTATAATCTGATGATAATCATATCTTGTAATTGGGTCCCAGCAATTAGATCTCATTGTGTTCACTTATAATGTTAGGTACTAATTATAGTCGGTTTGACTCGATCGCAATTTAGATTGTAATGGTCGGGAATAATTATGACTCGGTTGTAAGGTGTCAGGAGCCGGTTATAATTTGATAATAAACTCGGTTACAACCGGGACTGATTATAACCTGGTTCCCGGATTTGCGACACGACCCTCGGTTTCGGTACTTAAATGAAGGCACCCAGGCCTGCGAACTCTGTTTCACACGGTGACGCATTCGATTCATCATATCCGATTCGTATCTGATCCGGGATTCGCGCCTCACAGATTCTACAGTTCTTACCACGACGATGAGATGTCGTCCACCAAGAACGAACCACTAAGCCGACGCCATCTGCATTTTCTTTCTGGGAGCAGGCAGTGTGGGAGGGCGACCGCCAGACCAACGAACAATTAAGATTACAACCACCGTAACTTGGCAAGCGGACCTCATGATGACACTCTACAAAGCCTTCTCGGTGCCCCTAATCTTGCCATAACACTCCACCAACGCTACGCTGACCCTCGCCCTTAGAAAGGCTGGGGTAGGCCAGGAGCCTGGGCATCAATCGTGTGGTTCTTCGAAGGGATATTTCCATATTTCGCGAGAAAGCAGACCGTGTCGTCCAGACCTCGCAGACGGTAAATTTCTCGTCGTTCGTTCTCGCTCAAAAGTCTTCCGTGGTTCTTCAAGACATGGTTTCTAATCCTCTCTGGGCGGGTCCATCTGGTGCAACAGAAGGGACACTTGCGCCTCTCCTCGTGCCTGTCTCGAACATGCCGTTTCAGTTCCTGGAGTCGTGAATATACGGTACTGCAACTAGTACAGCAATACACTCGGGGGGGCTTGCCACGGTTATCGGAGATCCTTGCGCTTCCCAGGTCCGGATCTTGTTGAGCCGCCTTGGGCGCTAAAGATTCGTGTGTCAGGTTAGAGATTGTCGAGAAGACTATAAAAGGTGAGTACCTTCCCACTGTTGCCGTGGTATTTGATTAGAATGCATGTTGCTAGAAAATGGATCAATGACACGAGAGTGACACAGTTGAACATTGCCTCCCCAGGAGTCAACCCCCCATTCCGGAGGCCGACATCTAGTGAGTGTTATCTGTTCATCATGTGTGACGACACGCTTTACAAATCAATGTCAGGAAAATTGTGTATCACCGCCGCAACAAGTTTACTTACTTGGTTATACCCAGAACGTTGGTTACCAGGAATGGCTTCAGACTTGCCGGAGCTCCGATCAAAACTGTCGGCACTCAAAGGAGGTGGCGCTTCGATAACCTGCCTTTGCGAAAGGATGGACGATGTGACCACCAGTCCCTCCCCACTCTGAGACCACACTGTATGAGGGTTCGTCATATACGGGGTTCTAGAAAGCGATGCCTGTGCGAGTTCAGAATCCATAGATGCCAGTGGGTAGTTGCTCATTCGCTTATACACTGAAACCTCACCTGACCATAGACATTAGACGAGCATTGCCACCAGAACGAACTGTGACGACACACGCCCCGACTATTAGACGCATCTGTCACTTGTCGTTGAGTACACAGAACAAATCCCGCTTTGGACTAGCGAGTTACCAGGACATTGTGGCAAGGCGAGGCACTGGTCCGTCATGGACTTCTCCAGCTAATGGTGATTGGGGGATGCCTTTATGTCGTACACACGCTAGGATGCGAGAGCACAATGAGATACGGGAGGTCTGTGAGTAGATCTGGGTGCAAGTGACACAGGCTGTACTCATGCAAGGAAGGAGGTGAGGGGTGAGGGATTCGTTCCTTACATTCGCGCTTATATGTAGTCTCGGGCTTAGGTGACGGATCAAGCTGTTTGTATCAAGGTTTGCATGTAGGCGTTCGTCAACTGGCCGTGATGTGCCAACCATAAACGGGACGCGAAGGCGAGCGACCGTCAACCAACTTGGTTGACGGTCATCGGTCGGCGACGGCCTACCCGGGCACATATCACGGCCGAGATTGACCACGCAAGAATAGAGCTTCTTGGCGTCTTAACGAGTTATCAGCTGATGTTCTTTGGGTGTGTGCACGTTGCTGTGCTGTAAGGCAGCGCGTGGCGTTTGGTGTCACATGCTCCGAGGCTCAGGGTGACTTGGACATTGGCCACTGGGCACCAGGACATAAAACTACTCCTATTCATCGTCGAATTCGGAATATCGCAACACGTTTTGTGGATTTAAAGGTCGCCAGGGTGCCAACGTACCCTTTGGCGTATCCCTGAACTGAGGGTCTCCGCTGGGCCACCCCGCTGATATCGCAGAGTCATTCTTCAAAACCCGCTAGCGACTCGTGGCGTACAGCACATCGCAACGTGTCTGTATATCAAACGCATGGCGTAACCGAAGTCCCTTATCCGTCAATTTTTGATGTGCCCTTTGTGGGGTCAAATTTCAGGCTGTGTGTCAACGAAGACTGGTAAGGATACCTACTGCTACATAACCGCTCGTTGCCATTTTTGCCGTGCTTTGTTGTCAGGCACCATAAACCACAGCTAGACTGTATTGGAAAAAGATACAGTCTATGGCGTCAAGTAGGTAGCAGCGGCGATGTCAATCGAGCGCCGAGTAAGGGGGATTGGCACTCCATGTCGACCCCTGATACGGATCGAGGCATTTTGGCCGGGGTTGGAAGAACCGTTTTTATCCTTGGTTCGAATCGCGTTCTGATTTTCAAGACTACACAGGCAGCGTATCCGTGTCAAGGACTAGGGCCCCTTGTTCTCCCCTGGAGCTCAATAGAAAATGACTGATTCAGTAATAGGTCAGTCACTTCAGAGGAACTTGTGCCTTTTTCGTCGTCAACTGCCGGTGTGACCCTAGAATGCGTATACTGTCTGCCACAATATTTTGCACGCGGTTGAATCAGTCGCGTCGGTTCCTTTATTTTTCAAAAATCCAAAGCCGGCATTGGTTCCCAAGGTACAAATAAGGACGCGTGGATCTGTAGACGCGGTCTTCGTTTCTTACACACTGAGATCGTACCAAAATGCGCGCGATAGGTGAGGCGGTTTCATGGAACGCTCAGGCTCGTTCGGTATTTGGTGCTAAGAGCCATTTGATCTGACGATCTGCGTCTGAGATCGTCTAGATCTTATCTTGGTTCTTATCGGCAAAAAGAAGTACAGGCATTATATTTGTGCAAACACGACACTACTGTACGTGTGAAACTTGAAATACAGGCAATCTCAACCTGATGCTTCAGTCCTACAACGGCGCAAACTCAAGCTTCAACTTGAACAGAGCTTGGTGCCACCAAGCTCCGGCCCGAGCATTGAACACGAGCAACACTTCTCCCATACCTCTTTATGGTGGATATGCGCACTGGTCGGCCGAGAGGAACGACACGTCAACGAGGTTGCGCTGAACGGACGTCTTCACAAATCTTCGTCGGCGCAGTGCTATGAGATAGATGACAGTGTGAAAAGACATTCACCATAGTGATGTACCTGAGCCCGAGGGAGCCGTTGTTGGGTGTCGGAGCCTCACACACGATGTCCACATTCTTGATGCGTAGTCCATATTCCTTAACTGCATAGTGGCCTGACTCTCCCTTTGGTTACTTTACGTGTAAGACTGGGGGTTGGCGGAGATCCGTACAGTGCGATATTTGTTATACCCGAATTTGGTGGGCGCAGCTGTACCCTCTGTGAACAAAGCGCGCAGGGTACGAACGAATGCGATCGCATCGTACGGTTACTGTCACCAACTTCGGAACTTACATACCTTTTGGGTACGTTTAACAATGTGACCAACGCCATAGCCAGCATCGCGCCTAAAAAATAGGCTCATTATATTTTCCCCGTTGGGGATGATGAAACGGGATAACACACACCAAGGGTCACGATTCCACCGCGTGCCGGAGGTCGTCCTCCGAGCAGGAATGTCTCCAAAAGTCCAACTGGCCACAGCTTGGCACCATACAGCTCTATCCCCCAGGTCGCATGAAGTCCACCTAGCGTTGGCGATGGCACCCCAGGTAACGATTATCCCTTAGTTTCCTTTTCCTGAGGGGAGGAGTAAGTATCGTTTCCGCTTGGCACCTAGGTGACCTTATTGGGGTCGCCAGCTGAGCTGTGGAAAAAAAATGCTGTGCATAAGGAAAACGAATAACTCGCAGTTTCTCTAATAGACATAAATTCACCAAACCACCAAACCACCCAGTTAGCCTCACCTGAGCGGCGTCAAAGAAACGGATGGATAGACGGAGACTTCGTTGATGACAAGCTCTAGGATCTGACAGAATTCCCGACAGACTCGTCCGAGACGCCGATCTCAGTACTTCCGTTACCTTCAGATCCGTGCCCTGTCACCGTGTTGGAGGCACCTACGCCAGCAGGGCTACCGGGGAGGGTAGCATATCTATGTGCACGAACTATGGGGTAGATCAACGGTAGGAGAGTCCGCTCAACATCTGAGATGAGACATCTGCCTATTCTAATAACGATAGGCGCCTATTAGATGTTCAAAGAAAGAGAAAAGACCAGTGGTTTCAAAGTTATTGCAATACTGGCCCAGGAGCCGATGTCACTGATGTAAGCCGAGACCAGGGCTGACACTCAGGCGTTTGGAATCGTAGATACAACAGAGCAGATATGAGGAGGTATAAGGAAAAAGACATCGAGGGGACGAGGGCGTTTTTTAAGCTCACCTCTGGATCTTGGAATGTGTGGCTTGAAAGTTTGAACATTGAACGTTGAACGTTTGAAATTTGAACGTTTGAACATTGGATTTTGAAAACAGAAGTTCAACGATCGGTGTGATCGGAGCGTGGAAGGAAGCACTGGCGTCTTGACTGGCGTGCGTTGGGCCAGTGTAAGCTTACTTGCGGTTATCACACATTCAATTGTCACTTACCGGTATGATAATTAGGATATCAACCCTGTGCGTGCGTGCGTGATTGCGACGCGATCATTGTTTTGACGGAGGCTAGGTCAGCCTGAGTACGGACAGCACGGACTTCTTGGTGGATTTGGGCAGTTGAGTAGAGGTCTGACGTCAGCCGCGCTGTTCGCCGCTGATTACATACTCGCAGGGAGTAGCGCTTAGCAAGCAAACTCGCACTTTAGGTTGTGATTCACACTTGAAAAGTCCTCTTGGAGGTTTTTTCCAGGGAATGAACCAGCTTTCGTACATTCGACTTGGAAGCACAACAACCAATGAACCACATACAACAATAGTAACTCGGAAAAAACGTATCCTATGATAAGCAAGTCATCTTCAGAAGTTCAGATCCTAGCAAGTCATCTCAATGATGTTCAGTCTCGCCACCACCAAATTTGCGCTGACTGCTGGTGCCCCAAATACATGGGGTTTCCAGCAGTTAGTTAATCGGGTGTGTAGCTTCCGTGCGGGGTCGTGTTTCCATATTCCTCGAGAAAGCGGATCGTGTCGTGTCGACCTCGCAGGACGCGAACTTCTTGCTGTTGGTCTTTGGTCAAACGACTTTCGTGTTTCTTTATGAGATGGGCTCTTATTCTCTCAGGGCGGGACCACCTGACACGACAGAAGGGACACTTGCGCTGCCACTCATGTCTGTCTCTAGTATGTCGTTTCAAGTCTTGGGGTCGTCGATACACTTTGCTGCAATCAGCACAGTGATACATCCCCCGGGGTGCCTTGCTATGAGCATCAGAGTTCCATGTGCTTCCCGTGTCTGGATCTTGTCGAGCCTCCTTGAGTTCTAAAGTTGTGGGATGTTAGGTTCGAGTACTGTCGGAAAGCCAATAATATGTGAGTACCTTCCCACTGTTGCCGCGGTACTTGACTAGTAGGGCACACGTCGCTAGGAAACGCATTTCCGTTACGGGGGCAACATAGTTGAATTTTTCCTCCTGGGTTGGACGACGAGTCGATTCCCTGCTCCAGAGGCTGACGTCTAGTGAGTCGTGTCTGTTCCTCTTGTACTGTAATATGCTTTGTGCATTGACGTCAGGAGAGTTGGGTATCAAACCATGAGTTTCCCCACCTGGTTATATCCGGCACGAACGTGGCAACCAGGAATGCCCTCAGCCAGATTACCGAAGCTTCCATTAAAATGTCCGGGAGCTAAAGTCAGAGGAGATGGCTCTTCTGGGATCCGACTCTGCGAAGGGATGGGTGACCTGCCCGTCGGTCCGTCTACACTCTGCGGGCACACTGTATGAGGGTTTGTCGCATCTGAAATAGTAGGGGGCGTTTCCTGTGCGCGGGTTGGGTAGGTAGCAATCAGCCGTTGCTCATGTCCCCCTGTGCGTTCGAATCGTACCTGACTTATGACATGGGAAAGCAACCATAGCAAGTCAGGAGGACATGGGTCCCAGTAATTCGGCGGCGCTGTCCTTGCCGTCGGGTGGACAGGATGGACCTCGACCTGCACTAGACAATCACCTGGACCTTGTGGCAGGCAAGGGTATTGGTCTCCCATGGACTCCCTTCACCTAACGAAAACAGCTGAGCGCCTGTATGCCACACACGTGCTAGGTAGCGAGAGCACCTGGGATATGCGGAGATCTGGGAGTATACTAAGTGGTCTCTACGCTTCCTGTAGAGGGGGTGAGGGATCTGTTTGTCACTTTCATCACCTTACTTATACATATATGATCACTAGTCTAAGAGAGTGGTAGATCCATGAGCGAAGGTGTTCACAACGAAGCTCACACCCGACAGGGACACCTTCAGGTTATTAATGGGTTATCTTATCTTATTCTCATTGTGTCGGGCACCGCCTCATCGCACCCATGGACTTCCCTTCCACCGTCGCTCCACTCCTCTGGGCGTTCACACTCAGGGGCAACCCCCTTCTTCTCGGGTAATTCCCGCCCAGGGGCACACCAAACAGCTCTGTCTCCCTTCTCATTGGCCGGAGGCTTTTACTTGCCCACGCTAATCACGAGTACAGCATTCTAATCAAGAGTCTAATCACAATGCGTGCCCAGATAACCGTAAACGCCCGCCGTCAAAACAAGCGCAAAAACGCCATGGAAATAAGAGCGATGTTCCAACTTGAAGGCGGGTCGGGCAATAACTCGAAGTAATACGGGTTGTGGGTCACCCGGCCCCGGTGGGTGTCCTGCTGGGCGGGCTTACTACTAGTACTAGTTGGCTATCGGGCTTTTTTGTCACGGTACTTAACACCGATCACAAACAGCGATCTAATCATAATTTGCGCCCCTGTAACTGTAAACGCCCGCATACTTCTTGGGTACTTCTGGGCACCGCGTTATCGCTTCGGTGCCCAACGAATAGGTGGGCTAATCCATAGATGTGATCATCGTGACCATTCAGTCTCGCTCGGGCCGAAACGCACGGGGTTCAGGGTAGCCCAATCGAACGACTCGGCTGATCAATAAAAAAATGATGGGTATAGCACAAGAGCGGTCCTTCTCCAACTTGGTGGCATGGCACTTCGTGGGAGATACTGAGACGGACGTTCGTTCCCTCAGGCTGGCATTTGCAATAAACGCACTTACTAACATTTCTCTAGCACAACGAGTACGTCAAAATGTTATATGCAAAGAAATCGGGCGGCGAATTGTTTTCTTCTTTCTGAATTGCGCGCAAGTGCAGCGGTCTTGGCAGACTCGGACTTCCACAGGTTACCTCTGCAAACTTTTGTCATACGCACGACAGGGCTCGACAAGCCGAGAAGGAGAAGCATACAGAGCGTCGGGATTTCTATCCCTTGTGACTGAATAGCCGAAAAGCCAGGGACCAAGCAGGGAGCGTTGCGAAGAGAAGCCCAATGAAAGACTTCATTAGCTTCATTCTACAACGTCGCTATCTGTGAATCTCAGGGTGCGGATGAGTGCCACGGCTGCTCCATTTGTTTGACCCCATTTTTTATTGATCTACTTTTTTTATGATATCATAACTACATGTCATAATACGCCTCGGGGGAAGAAAGGATATCGGGAAAGTGCGGACCGAGTGTTATCTTCACAGTTATCTTCACAGCAACAGGGCTTTTTGCATCATCCCGGGAATGACAATTAATTATGAAGATAAACAAAAAGGGATTTCGTTAGTACGGTCTAACGCATGAGTGAAAAACACAGGATTGCATGACAGACATGCACAGGAACACTTCAGCCTACAACGGCGCGGGCCGGTTATGATTCCAAGCATGGTGCAAAGCAAAGAATGGCTGACCCTATTCGCACCCACATACACGAAACCTGTACCCCATGCTTACGGCCACTCAATCGACTATCACCACCTGACGGCCGAAACCACCCCATATGGTCTGCTGCCGTACCCCCCAAAAAGCCCTCCGCCGAATACACTCACATCTCCCGCCGCACCCACTGGCCTGACCTCCCCCCGGAAGCCAAACACTGCTCTTGCGGCTTCCGGGACCATTCGTTTTATCACATCATCTACGACTGTCCGCTCTACACGCGCCAACGGGCAGGACGTTTCGAACCCCACCCACCCGTCGCACTCTTCACGGAAGGGATGGACTCGCCTATGAGTTCCTCGAGTCCTTGCAGAAGACCAGTGCAGCCTCGATCCCTGAGAGCGGACCTCGCGCCACCCGCGGCCCTTTCGACCCCGGATGACCGTGCTCTCGACCGCAAAAGCCACCCTAACACTTTACACTGCCTTATCGTTTGTAGCACATGCCCGCAATTACTTACCACATTATTGTTTGAACTGGCTTCCTTGGAAGGTCCCCTCTAGGGTCGTTTAATTTTTTCCGACTCTATTTACCATACCCGCCTGCACGCGCTTACTCAGCTATCATTATTAAATCTCGCTTTTATCGAAGTAGAGGACCGGTCTTGTAACAATTGTACTGTCCCGGAATAAATATGGTTCCAGAAAAAAGAAAAAAGAAAAAAAAAACGGCGCGGGCCGGCGCAGCCATGCTCTGGCCCTTGCATCGCTCAAGCAAAGGTGACACCTCCCATACTTCCTTATGACACGCGTCTACACACCCGCGCTCGTTGGCGGACAGGAGTGGCACATGAATAACGTTGCGCCCACTATCACGAATCCATGTCAGTACGGCGCCCAGAGACAGGGGAGGCAGTAGACAGGGTGAGAAAACCTGATGCTCGAAACTGGGGATGCCCTTGTCACCAAAGTTGTGTTGTTCGGCGTCTGGGCCTCGCGCACAATGACCACATTTTCGATCCGAATACCGCATTCCCCATCGGCGTAATAGCCCGGCTCTGCCCTTCCGGTGAATTTGGGCGTAAGACAGGAGGAAACCCGTACCGTTTGAAACTGTCATACCCGGCTTTAGCGAGGTGCACAGGCCGTTGTACGCTGCGCAAAAAATACAGCATAAGAATAAGAGGTACCCTAGGAAGGGAAGTATAGGCACGTGTCGTGTTGTGTCGCGGCCGACGCACGCGCACGCACGATATTTACTTGGATTATAGCGTAGTTCGTGAATAGCACATCGCGACCTCGTGTCCGTAACATGATTGTACATGCGATACTCTCACCAATTCAAGTCCCAGTTCGACGGGAGACACGGTTCCTTGTAGACCTGAAAACGTGAAAAAATATCAACGCAACCCGCCACAAGTACCTCCCCGCCCATGTGTCGCCGAGATCGTTCTGAGGAGGTAGCTCGCAGTGAGTAAAATGCGTTACTCACATGACGTACCCAACATACCGAGAGCCAGCCTCCTCAACGTCCCCCATCCAGCTCGGAATAGGCTACACATCGGAGGTCCCGTTAGGGAAAACGAGCGTCGATGGCGATGTACCCCTGCCGCACGCACGTAAAAGCACGGCGCTGTTCATCTCGGGGTGCCGAAATGCAAGGTACGAGTTACACCCGTGGTGCCATCCAGGTGTTGCCCCTGGAGTCCGTCCATGAGTATGAGACATTGGGAGATCGCCAACACGGACAAACCGCCAGAGTCGCATAAGTATACTTGATCTTTTTGGATGATGGCGCAATCGTTTGGATCCGGTGAGTAGTGGATGATCGCTGGACCGCAACTAAGGGCGGTTCACGCACCTCCGTTGGAACCAGTTGAAGAGATAGTCGTGAGCGACAAGCCCTTAAATAAAGGAAGCTCGCTATATGCGACCGCCAAGAGTGAGCGATTGAAGTCGATGTTGGCGCCACGCAGGTTGAACAGCCATGCGACCTCGTCGAGCATCGCCACCACGAGCGCACGCACCTTCTACTTCTCGGGTTCCTGATGCACGCGCGTGAACTTAGTCGCGTGGTCTATGCTAGCATATTTTGACATAGAGGTGGAAAAATTCGGTTCTTCGGGAGTGGAGGTCGCGCTGAGCCCCAGACGAGATCGACGAGATTCTCGCAGTACGTGAGATTGATTCGGACGAAATACTTGGCCCCGACTAAAACACTTCTATTAGAGAAGAACCAAAAATACCTGTGCGGACATACACGCGAGCTCTGGATCTATCCCTGGATGGGCAGGGTAGTCTGCGGAAGGGATATCCGATATGGGCATAATTAAACGGAGCAGTGGGCTGCTTGCCTTGGTCATGTGGGTACCGTCGAGACTCAGACAGTCACGTGGACTTTGCCACTTGCCACTTGCAAGTTAGTAGTATATACGCACATGTGTGTGATCCGATTTAGAAGTCCTCTTACTCTTAGAGGTTCTTGTCAGGGAGATGGGCTAGCTTTCGTACATCCGGGGCACAACAACCCATGAACTACAGAAAACTGCGGTGACTCTGAAAAATAGATTCTACGATCAATAGCCACGCAGGTCTGGGACAATTTTTGAAATGTTTGCATACAACTTACGGTTCTCTCAATAGAACGCATCGCAGACCAAAAGTTCGCCATCAAGGCACTGACTGCGTTATACCGTAACTCCACCGAACTACCCGAGCATCCTTATGAACACGCGACTCGCGGGGTGATAAGCGACTTACAGTGAATCCAAGATGCGTCGTCAAACACTAAAAAAGGTGTCCGTTTCGCCGCGACAACACCAACCACCGTACTTGGAAATGTTGCATCGGAGGATTGCCGGCAGGTGCGATCATGCCTCTCGCGATCAGGTCGGTGTAATGAGATGGTGGACTGCAGGGTTAGCTCCATGTTACAGCCGAATTCACTCCAAGCGATTGTTCTGACAGCATTAGAATCGGCGAATAAAACAAAGCTCGTGCGTATTCCATAGCAAGCCATCTCAATATTCATAGTCTAGCCACCACTTCCCATCAACACTGCGCCGACTGCTGGTGCCATAAAACACATGTGATTTCTACTAGTCAGTGGGGTGTGTAATTTGTGGAAAACTCGTGCTTCCATATTTCTCGAGAAAGCGGACCGTGTCGTCTCGGCCTCGCAGCAAGCGAATTTCTTGTTGTTGATCCTTAGTCAAACAGTTTTCATGTTCCTTCATGAGATGGGCTCTTATCCTCTCGGGGCGGGACCACCTGGTACAACAGAAGGGACACGTGCGTTGCCACTCGTGTCTGTCCCTAGTATGTCGTTTCAGCTCTTGGGGTCGTCGATATACCTTGCCGCAATCGGTACAGTGGCGCACCCCCCGGGGAGCTTTGCTACGATTCTCAGATTTCCATGCGCTTTCCAGGACCGGATCTTGTCGAGTCTCCTTGAGTTCTAAAGTAGTGGGGTGTTAGGTCCGACTATTGTCGGGAAGCTAATATAAAGTGAGTAGTTGCCGTGGTACTTGACTACCGCACACGTCGCTGGAAAATGTATTTGCATTATGGGAGAAACGTAGTCGAACGTTTCCTCCTGGGGTGGACGGCGCATCAATCTCCCGCTCCAGAAGCTGGCGTCCAGTGGGTTGTATCTCTTGTATTGCAATATTCTTTATACATTGACGTCAGGAGAGTTAGATATCGTACCATGAGATCCCACCTTGTTATATCCCGTACGAGCGTGGCAATTAGGAATGGTCTCACTAATAGCCTGATTGCCGAAGCTCCCATAAAGATTGCCCGGAGCGAAAGTTAGTGGTGTTTTTTCTGGAATCTGACTCTGCGAATGGACGGGTAATCCAGCCGTCGCGTTTACACTCTGCGGCCACACTGTACAAGGATTTATCGCATCTGAAACAATAGAAGGTGTTTCTTGTGCGGGCTGGGTAGGTATCAACAGCCGCTGCTCAGCCCCTGTACGTTCGAATCGTACCTGACTAAAGACATGGGCAAGGCATTGCCAACAAAGCAGATCTGGGAGACATGGGTCCCAGCGGTTGGGCGCCTCTGACCTTGCTGTTGCACGGGCGGGATGGGCTCCGGCCTGGATTAGCAGGTTAACTGGACCTTGTGGCTGGGAAGGATATTGATCTCCCATGGACTCCCTTCACCTAACGAAAATGGCGGAGCGTCTTTATACCACGGACGTTCTAAACAGCGAGGGCACCAGAGATATGGGGAGGTCTGGGAGTATATCTGCGCGTAAATGATCTCTACGCTTCTTGGAGAGGGGGGCGAGGGAAATGTTTGTCGCTTCTACCACCTTTCCATCGTACTTATACCTGTATGACCACTAGTCTAAGTAACGTACCATCCTAGGAAGTTCGCTAGCGAGAAAACGCCCCGAGGGGGGAGGGCACCCAAGGGCGCCTCGAGGGGGGGGAGCGCCCAAGAGGGAGGGAAGAAGAGCTGTGCTCATTCTTTTCGTTTGCCGCTCGACGAGCCGCGGAGGGGGAACGCCTCGCGGGAGGGAGGAAGAGCTGTTCCCATTCTTCATTTGTCGCCTGATGGGTCGCAGAGGGGGGACGCCAAAGAGGCGAAGAAGAAAAGCTGTGCCCAGTCTTCTTCACTGGCCGCCGGACGGGCTACAGAGGGAACGCTGAAGAGAGAGGGAAGAAAAGCTGTGCCCATGCCTCATTGGTCGCCTGATGGGTTGCAGAAGGGAAACGCCCAAGAGGAAGAAAAGCTGTGCCCATGCTTTGTGCCCATGCTTTTTCATTGGTCGCCTGATGGGTCACAGAGGAATGCCGAAGAGAGAGGGAAGAAAGCTGTGCCCAAACTTCTTCACTAGTCGCCCAACGGGCTACAGAGGGAGCGCCGAGAGAAAAGCTGTGCCCATGCCTTTTCATTAGTCACCTGATGGATTGCAGAGGAGGAACGCCGAAGGGAGGGGGAAAAATGCCGTGCCCATGCTTCTTCATTGGTCGCCTGATGGGTCACAGGGGGGACGCCGAAGAGAGAGGAAAGAAAATCTATCCCTATTCTTTTTCATTTCCAGAGGGAGAATGCTGAGATGGGAAGAAAAGCTGTGCTCACTCATTTTCATTGTCGCTCGATGGGCTACCCAGACTACCCTAGGCCTGGCGCGACGCGGAGGAAATGAACCTCACATGTCATAACCTGCATAACCACTCACGAGGGAAGCTACGTATCATTCTAGCAACCCATCCACTGTATATTAGTGGCCTGGCTAACAGTATCTCAATCCCTAATTTCCACCGTGTGAGGATATACGGAAGGCACAACCTCCACCGCCACGCCATTGTCAAAGATGTATCCCAAGCTTTGCTTCTGGTATCGACGACCGAGTCGGCGGACCGACGTGAACTAGGGATTGGACAGGTGGTATCCTGCGCAGCGGCATTATTATTATCGGTGCTGGAATGTGGACGATATGTGAAAGATATGGACAAGTGTAGAAATATATGTAGTTCCCGAAGGGGGGCGAGCGTCCTACTGTACCATCGGCGTCTGCCGACTCTGGGAATTTTGTCGGTTAGTCCCGCTGACACCCGCGCGATGAACAAAATGAGAATGTTCAGCTGGAGCATCGCATCTTTCTCATTGACAATTGCTCCCTTCGGGGATGCATACGAAAAAATTGGAACGATACAGAGAAGATTAGCATGGCCCCTGCACAAGGATGACACGCTGTTTCAGAGTGGTAGACCTACGGGTCTCAATATTTATTTTATCTTTTTTTAATTTTTTTTTGGTTCGTCTCCTCACAGGCCTGTGCTCCACCCTGGAGTTTCCACAGCGCTGGATTCATTTTGCGACAAGTAATGTCTTGCGCGCAAGCTTGTGCGTGTCCCGAGCGGTCGCGTTGTTGACAATTTCTGCGTCCCTCGGGTACAGTAGTCACACCCCCGACATAACCTCATCTATTCAGTGTGTGTGTCGGTTCGCGATCAATGCACTGGCTCTTCTCAAGTCCCTCAATAGTCCAACACGAAGATCA
Source organism: Lactarius pseudohatsudake (assembly GCA_021525015.1). Lineage (NCBI taxonomy): Eukaryota > Fungi > Basidiomycota > Agaricomycetes > Russulales > Russulaceae > Lactarius > Lactarius pseudohatsudake. The sequence continues at coordinate 123,153 of JAKELH010000019.1, forward strand.
ATAAAGCCAGGCCACCTTCCCCTTTCTAGGACATTGTCCCGGTCTTATACTATTTTCGCTAGTCAAGCGGCGTTCAAGTGAGAAGTGCCGGCTCTTGCAATTCTAATCCTTGTTCTCTTCCCTGCAGTCCATTCCCGTTGGCGGGCACATATCCCAGACCTTCCGGGGCTGTGCAGCCGGTCAGTTCTTTCTGGATCTTCTGAAGTGCACCTCTCTTCCCCCGCGCATCGTCTTGTCCTACGCCGGGAGGGGGTTATTTCTTCACCCTTCATTCCGTCCTTGCCCGTCTCCTCTCCCAGCTATCTAACCCACCGGGTTGCTAGCTGCTTGACTGCAGCAACGCGACTAAGGGCACGGTGATCCCTCAGACGATGACGTCGTCCCCGGGAAAACAGCACGCCGAAATGGCGCAATTGCAGACTCCCGTCTTTTTTCGGAGGTATAGGTTGGAAAGTCAAATCCGTTCACATTGCTCCGCGCATTGTGAAATCTTGAGTTAGAGTTATGACGCGTGACGAGTTACTAGTTACTGTATCAATGTTTGATCCGAGTTCGAGTTAACACCTTTGTGGACTATAACTATTAACTTGCGACAACACTACCCTCCGGCCTCAGGATTAGCGCGGACTCGCATTCTGAGATTCAGACTCGGAGTCTGAAGCACTCTTGGAGGTTCTTGCCAGGCGCGAGCCAGCTTTCGTACATCAGAAGCACAACCCATGAACTATACAGTAACTTGAATCGGCAAACTGAATCCCATGACAAATAGCGAATCTAACTAATCTTCAGATCCTCATAGTAAGTCGTCTCGATGTCCATAGTCTCGCCACCAATCCACCAATGCCACGCCAACTGCTGGTGCCCTACTATCAGATATAGGGTTTCCAGTAGTTAGTTAGTCGGGCATGTAATTTCCAGGGGGAGTCGTGTTTCGGTATTTCTCGAGAAAGTGGATCGTGTTGTCTCGGCCTCGCAGCAAGCGGATTTGTTGTTGTTGTTCTTTAGTCAGACGAGTTTCATGTTTCTTCATGAGATGGGCTCTTATCCTCTCGGGGCGGGACCACCTGGTATGGCAGAAGGGACACTTGCGCTGCCATTCATGTTTGTCTCTAGCATGACGTTTCAGGTCTTGGTGTCGCCGATACGCTTTACTGCAATTGGTACAATGATGCACCTCCAGGGGAGCCTTGCCACGATTTTCAGAGTCCCGTGTGCTATCCGGGTCCAGATTTTGTCGAACTGCCTTAAGTCCTAAAGTTGTCGGATGTTAGGTTTGAGTACGCCGCACTGTCGAGAAGCCAATATGAGATGAGTACCTTCTGAGTGTTGCTGTGGTACTTGACCGCGGCACACATTGCTAGAAAATATGTTTGCATTACGGGGGAAACATAGTTGAGCGTTGCCTCCTGGGATGGACGGCGAGTCAATCCCCTGTTCCAGAGGCTGACATTTAGTGAGTTGTGTCTGCTCCTCTTGTATTGCGATATGCTTTGTGCGTTGACGTCAGGAGAGTTTGGTCTCGAACTGTAAGTTCTCCCACCTGGTTATATTCAGCACGAGTGCGGCAATCAGGAATAGCCCCGGTCAGATTGCCGAAGCCTCCGTTAAAATTACCGGGAGGGAAAGTCAGAGGAGGTGGCTTTTCTGGAATCCGACTCTGCGAAAGGATGGGTGATCTGGTCGTCAGCCCGTTGACACTCTCCGGCCACACTGAACGAAGGCTTGTCGCATCTGAAACAACAAAAGGCGTGTCCTGTGCGGGTTGGGTGGGTAGCAGTCAGGCCATTGCTCGTGTCCCTGTGCGTTCCAATCATACCTGACCATAGACTTGGGCAACGTATTGCCACCATGGCGAATCAGGAAGGCATGGGCTCCAGGAATGGGGCACCTCCGACCTTGCCGTTGAGGGGACCGGATGGTCTTCAACCTGGACTAGCAAATCACCTGGAACTTCAAGTCGTGGCGGGGAAGGGTATTGGTCTCCCATGGACCTTTCACCTGATTAAGACAGCGGAGGACCTGCGCTAAACTGCAAATGCACAGGAGATCTGGGGAAGGTCTGGGAGTATGTCTGAGCGCAAGTGGTCTCTACTCTTTCTGTAGAAGGGGGTGAGGTCACTTTTACCACCTTTCCGTCGTACTTATACCTAAGTACCGGAAGGAATGAGTCATTACACATGGAGCGAATGTTCCTTAGCTACGTATATTGTTGACCTCTGGGAGATTGTGTCACGGTGGGAGCACGCCATGTGCAACCACATGAAATCCGAGAAGTGAGGGTTTCAACCTTGAAATCCATTTCCGTGGCGGTGGCGGATGTCGTACATTAGATGTGACTTGATACTATAGTAGTAGTGTCGCCGAAGTGCGGTGCCCATGCCGAAAGCCGTAACTGAACTCGTTCAAGTTTATTTCAAGTTATCGTAAGCGTCTCAGCCGGTTATGAGACAAACACTTATGGAAAGCATCCCGCTCGTTTTTCTTTGCTGCTCTAAGGCTGGTGACTGGCTACTCCTTTGAAGCCAACTACTAGTACATTCGCCGGTTCTTTAAAGACTGGACCCCACTCGATGCATCTGCGACTCAGAGATGCAGTATAGACGAAAGATCTACCCGCCACATCATCGATGTATCCTGTCAGTACGCCGTAACTGTAGCAGACTCGTACGGCATGCCCGATATTGAGCCCCCCTTCGGACCTCTTCGGCTTTGTTAATGGAGCAAAGAACCTACTTTTCTACTCGGTGCCAGCTCCTTGCCGCGACTCCCATGGTTTTTTTTTTGTTTTTTTTTTGATCCAACTCCCATGGTTTCCAGGTGCTCCTGAACAACCGCAGCTAAGTCCGATCTTAGGTTACATAGTTGACCATACGGTCAAGTCCACCCCGGAACTCCTTATCCTTAAGGCTTGAGCGTTTTATTCTAATTACAGCAAAATTCAAAGTGATGGGCCCTTTCGAGAATAAGCTGTCTTGAATGCCGAAGCTCCGGCGACTCATGCTGAGGCATTCCCCCACTGAAACGATTTTCTCTCAGCCGCTCTGATTCTTGGATGCTTGCTCGTGTATACTCGAATGTCATAGGCCTGTTGCCTTGGATTTTGTTGTGTCCCTTCTCTCGTGTTCGGTTTTCTCACAGGCCAGGTACAGCACCGGAATATGAATGTATATGTATCTAAACACCAATACAGAACTAGCCGTATATCGCCGATGCTCTCAAGCGTCTAAATTGAATCACTCCCGCTGAGTCCTGAGTCATTTTCTGATACAGATTTACAAGCGATATCAGTACATGAGGAGATTATAGGAAGCCGTCCGTTGAAGTCCATTGGGGCTGATTGCTCAACATCGATCGACCATTTACTCAAAGAATCGAGACCAAGAGTGTCGAGGAGGAGGACTGCCCTCGTTCTCCATCCCGGCGTATAACGTCACGCATGACAAACTTCTTGGCGGTGTCGTTTTGGTGTCCAAGGTACGAACAACGCGGGGGCAGGTATGCCTGAGTCCGCAGTATGAAATATATTTATATTTCCCTTGCGACGTGTTGAAACGTACGTGGGTGGCCCAGGGGATGGGGAAAGATAGACACTGCAGGCGGCGCTAGAGAGTGGACGCACACATAGTGTCTTTTGATAACCCATAATCCGGTATGAGGGTCCAGTTCAACCAAAAAGGGATTAATGAGATTTCGTTCGTGCTGTCCGACGTGTGAAAGATGGGATCATGACAGGCATGTACAAGAACATCACAACTTCGGCACTACAACGGGGCGCATTCGCGATGCAACCATGCTCTGGCCCTCGCATCGCCTTCCAGTAAGGGGGACACCTTCTCCCATACCTCCTTATGATACGCATCCACCCACCCGCGCTCATCGGCGGAAAGAAGTGGCACATCAATAAGGTTACGCCCCATGGGCACCTTTTAAGGGTCCGCGTCAGTACAGCGCCGGAAGACGGGTAGGAGAAAAACTTTACCACCGTGACGTGCTCAAAGCCAAGGAAGCCCTTGTCACCAAAATTGTTCGGTGTCCGAGCCTCACGAACAATGACCACGTTTTCGATACGGATACCATATTCCCCATCGGCATAGTAGCCCGGTTCTGTGTCCTTTTCGGTGAACCCGGGCAGTAAGACGAGAGGACAGAAAACCCGTACCGTTTGACACCGTCATACCCGGCTTCAATGGCGTGCTATTGTACGCTGCGGAACGAATACTCAGCACACAATAAGAGGTACCCTGGGCGATACTCTCACCAATTCGGGTCCCGATTCCTTGCGGACCTGAAAATGTGAAAGAAAATAATAATATCAGCGTAACTGGGCCGTATGGTCAACCGGTTGCGAATACTACAGCACCTTCATGGACATTTAGGAAGTGGCCAACACCATGACCGGTACCGTGCCTGTAATCTAGGCCGTATAAGTTATCCTCTATCGAGAAAAAATGCCAGATAACACACCAAGACCGTCCCGCCACAAGTACCTCCTCGCCCACGTGTCGCTGAGTTCGTTCTGAGCAGGCAGGTAGCAACGAGTAAAATGCTTGGCTCACATAATGTACCCTAGATACCAAGAGCCAGCTTCGTTAGCGTCTCGACCGTCCAGATCGGAACAAGTCACACACCGGAGGTTCCGTTAGGGAAAATGGCTGTGTCGATGGCGATGTGCCCCTGCAGCACGCGCGTAAAGCACGGCGCTGCTCGTCTGTCGGGGTGCCAAAATGTAGGGTACGAGTTACGTCCGTGGTGCCATCCAGGTATTGCCCTGAAGTCGAACCATGAGTCTGAGACATTGGGAGATCGCCAACACAGACAAACCGCCAGAGTCGCATAAGTATACTTGGTCTTTTTGGATGATCGCGCAATCGTTTGGATCCGGTGAGTAGTGGATGATCGCTGGACCGCAGCTCTGAGGGAAGATCAAGAGTTGTAAAGGCGGTTCACGCACCACCATTGGGACCGGTAGAAGATATAGTCGGGAACGACAAGCCCTTAAATAAAAGAAGCTCTCTATATGCGACCAAGAGTGAGCATCTCACTGCCGGCGGGGGGGTCAATACTCACGAGCGGAACTTCTCCAGCTGGTCAGCACCCTGGCTCTCAGACAGCTTCACACCCTGGTTCAGTTGCTCCTCTAACCACGCAAAGTACCGGATGAGCGCCGAGCCGTCTCTGATATGGCTCTCGCGGAAGCCCTCGATCTCCTGTTGCGTTCTTGATAGTCTTGAGGTCCGCGATCGGCGAGCGCGCGATGTTGATGTAAGAAAGTCCGATCGCCTCGGCGACTGCCACGTTCGTCTTGTCGCCGATTAAAACTTTCTGTCCGGCCTGAGGTAGCAATGAATCCATTAGTGTTGAGGAGGTGGTCTTCAAGGACGCACCTGGAGATCGGCACCGAGCTCCTTGAGATAAGGGATAAATGCGTCGTATGGACGCAGTTGAACCTCCTGCCCGAGCTGCGCCCGCACGTCCTGGCTGACCTGCTCCGGGTCGACGAACAGGATCGCATTGTCAGTGGTGACTACCGCGTAGCCAAAAAAGATAGGATTGAAGTCGATGTCAGCGCCGCGCAGGTTGAACAGCCACGCGACCTCGTCGAGCATCGCCACCACGAGCGCACGGGCATTCTGCTTCTCGAGCTCCTGACGCACGCCGGCGAGCTTGGTCGCATGGTCTACGCCAGCATATTTGACATCAAGTGAAAAAATTGGGTTCTTCGGGCGCGGGGGTCGCGCTGAGCCCCAGACGAGATCAACGAGATTCTCGCAGTACGTGAGATCGATTCCGACGAATGACTTGGCCTCGGCTGAAAAACGACGATTAGAGAAGGACTGAAAGGACCCGCGTGGACATACACGCGCTAAGGAGCTCTGGATCTATCCCAGGGCGGGCAGCGGAGGTGACATTCTGCAAAAGGGATATAGGCGCAGTTAAACGGAGCGATATACCTGCTTGCCTTGGTGATAGACTCCTGCCATGTGGGCACGTCTAGTGTATGGTCAGCGGGATACGCAGAGGGTATGATAAGTGAGATGTACCTGGCAAGCCCTGTTTCATCAACGTCCAATTTCTGAACAGCGACGAGTCTACAGTCTAATTCGATTGAGATTGTGCACGATTGAACTGACTTATCGAGCTGCTGCTCCGCTTGAAGGAAATAACGACCATCCGTGAAGAGATATGCTTTATCTTTTGTCACGATCGCCGTGCCTGTAGACGATCAGGATCAGGGAACACAATGGCTTTATGGGGCAGACGAACCAGCAGAGCCGTTGAACCCGGATATGAACGCCCGACGCTTGTCACACTCGGCAGGATACTCGCTAAAATCTATAGACAGGATGTGTCGCCGCCGTGAACCCCCGATCGGATAAGTCTGAATGCCTACGTTGGTCCTCGCTGGGTACGACGTATGCGTCGATGTTGCGCCCCGCCATCAGATTGCGAAGTGCTGCAAGTCTCTCCGTCGTATCGACGGTTTGCGTCCCAACGGCACCCATAGTTGACACTGAGAGTGAGCTGTATGGGCGTGACCTTGGAATGTGAGTGGGCCGGGTCAGCCGGGGCCGAAAGATGCGCAGAGCGGAGAAGAGCATGCGCTCAACCCAAATTGTCGAATCACGCGAGGAAAAACGAAATAAAGTGATTTCTTTTTTGAAAAAAAAAAAGAACCCGACTTGACTTACGGAAAATGTGTCTACTCGAAATGTTGAAAATAAGGGGGGGATTTAGGGTGATAAGATAAGATAAGATGATCGAGACCCTTTTTTGTGTTGAATTTACACGTAAAAATGTAATCAGGTCATCCGAGTCGCACTTTGCATATTCATATTCACCTCGGCCACGCTTTCTCCCACATCCTCACCTTCACCTCCCACCAAGCCCTTTATGCTCGAAGACAAGTACATTGGCCTTGCCCTGGCTGTGTCAGGCACAGTGGCCATCGGATCTAGCTTTATCATCACCAAAAAGGCATGCCCCATACAGTCGCCTTTTCTAGTCGGACGACCTCTTACCTCACCCAGGGTCTTAATGACGCAGCAGACAGAGGGAGCACATACGCGCAAGCATCCGATGACCATGCATACCTTAAAAACCCTATCTGGTGGACAGGGATGGCACTAAGTCAGTACCCAGCTCGTCCACGGAATAGCAACCGCTAACATAGACCTCCGACGGTCTGTCAGTGGTTCTGGGAGAACGTGGGTCATGTTTCGATGCTTGATTTCGAGTATGCTAAACGCCTGCTCCCATCTAGTGGCAAATTTTGCGGCATATTCCTTCGCTCCTCCAATATTGGTCACTCCTTTGGGTTCATTGAGTGTTATAATTGGGTCCGTCAATCACGCTGTCCTTCACCGCAGGATGTTATTGACCTCAAATAGTGCGATTCTCGCCTCGTATCTGTTGGAAGAGCAGCTAGGACATCTGGGCCGACTTGGGTGCACCATTTGTCTCTTGGGCTCGTTAATTATTGTCCTCCACGCACCCGCAGACAAAGACATACAAACGGTTGACGAGGTTCTACGATACGCCGTTCAGCCCGGTACGCTTTTGTTGTCACCCCTCCGCGTTACAGCGCACTGAGCCTGACGACCTATAGGTTTCTTGATGTATTGCTTCTGCGTGCTCGTCTTCACACTCGTCATGATATATGCCGTCGCACCCCGGTATGGCCGTTCAAATCCGCTCGTGTACATTTCCATATGCTCGCTCGTTGGCTCCGTTTCCATCATGGCCATCAAAGGTTTCGGCATTGCAGTGAAGCTCACCATCTCTGGTAACAATCAGTTCATTTATGTCAGCACGTATCTTTTCGGTCTAGTGGTTAGCTTCTGCATAATGATTCAGATGAACTACTTCAACAAAGCTCTGGACACTTTCTCTACCAACGTGTAAGCGCATCGCTACCTTATATTCTCACCGCTACTTATGCGACACACCCAGAGTTAATCCCCTCTACTATGTCTGCTTCTCGACTGCCACAATCGTCGCCTCCCTCATCCTCTTCCAAGGCATCAACACTGATAACCCTGTAAACACAATCTCGCTCCTCGTAGGCTTCGTCATAATCTTCATCGGCATGCACCTCCTCGAGCTCTCACGCAAGCCCACGGTATCGGGGCACAACGCCCTCGAAAACGGCATCCTCAACCCACGACTCTCGCTACAGGGCCGGTCCTCGGTCGACGGCTGGGCCGCCGCGGTCTCCTCACCGGGAGTGAACTTCGGACACGCGCGGCGCAGCTCGCGCGCGCTTTTTGATGCGTTTGAGGACGTGCCGAACGGCTCGGCGCACGCGCTCGGCCTCCACAGTCTGCGCGAGGATGACGCAGAAGATGACGAGCTCGAGGCCACGACGGAGCGGACGCGGCTGCGCGCAGAGGAACGCCGCTTCAGCGTAGCCACTCGGGCTCGCCAGTGGGCTCCTCTAAGCCCGCACAGGTCATAGTAACCCCCCTTCCTGCTACGCGCCGTGGCTAGCTTAGACCATACCAGCTCGGACCAATTTTTTGTGTTACTCATATTAATTAATGCATTTTTTCTTGGGCATGCGAACTTGCAAGCCTGTCTGCGAGATGCAGTCTTATGAGCTTTGTCAGACTATACTGTCCCTTACCCAGTGTTCGGACAGCACCTGGTTGTCGGACACCTCGAATTTCTCTTCTCTTGTCCGATCCCTACAAAATTAGGCATACACCATCTAGTACCACTTCTAACATGCTCCAAGTGTTTTTAAGATAAAAATACTATTGTGTCGCAATGAGAATTGGCTATTTGTCACGTTTGTCCGACAACCAGGTGCTGTCCGAACACTGGGTAAGAGACAGTAGACATTCTCGATCCCGTCTGGGGTGGTCGACACTTCTTTTGTTACAAATCACCAATTCCCAGAATATTTATTGTACATCTTCAACGGTATGGCCCGTCAACACAAGCGAGTATGCTCCAATGTCCATGGTATGAACAATAGTAGAGTGAACACAAGAGACAGAAAGACGGATCGGATAGCAGTTTCAAGAAATTAGAAATATTGGGTAACCGTTTTTGTCAGCCCTTCATTCGTCCCGCAGCTCCAGGTGCGACGAGAACAAAGCGTTCAAGATGCCCGCCAGGCGTATGCCGCCCTGTGCCAGCAGCTTCTCGATGACCCACTCGCTCTCGATACGCCCCGCATATTCCGGCGTGTCCAGCTCGGGATAGTCGCCCTTCCCCCTCCCCCTCCCTGCAACCTCCTCCCAAGCCCTCACCTCATCTTCAGCCGAGCCGCTTCCGCACTGGTGCCCGTGGGTGTGCCCGCGGTTGGGGAAGTGGGCGTCGTCGTCCTCGCGGGCAGAGAGTTCAAGGCCAGCGGACCAGACGACGTCGCAATTGAGCTGGTGGATCGAGGCCCCCCACGCGTACGGGCAGACCGTGCCAGAGTCGCTCGTCTGCGGCGGGCCGTCGCTCCCAGCGAGGGGGCGGGCGCCGTGGGGCCGCGAGCACGAGCTGTGGACCAGAGTCGGACGACGAGGCGGGACATGCGAGCCACGAATCGGCCTCGGTCTCCCAGCGACCCGTGCCGCGGCCGACGCCGAGGCCCTCCCAGACGATGCGGCGGATGTACGGGTCGTAGATCGCGCCGCGGAAGGACGACTCGAGGGCGGGCACGGGGAGCGGGCGCGTGTAGTTGCGCGGGATGGTCCGGAGATACTTGGCGATCAACGAGGTGTCCCAGACCGAGTGGAGGTCTGTTCGTTCATGACGCCATACGTCAGAGGAGTCGAGGAACGGCTGGAAGGGGAAGGGCTACATACTCGTGTTGCGCCCATCGAAGGACACTTTGACGCCGTTGGCGCCACGATCGCGTCCTGTGAGATGCAGTGGCTGGTGCATGTCACCGACGAAATGAATGAGGAACTTGAGTGCCTTCAGAAGCCCGCTCGTCGGCGAAGGTACCGCGGGTGGACGCCGACGCGCTCGCAGCAAAGTCGGCCTAGGATCGACTGTGACGTTTTGGATGGCGTCGAGGACGTTGCCGAGCGGTTTTCCATCCCAACCGTCCGTGCCTGGGAAGAGACAGTTGTCAGGTGGGTGGTCGCCGACAGCGCCGACGTAGTGCAGTGGCCCGGACCACCGCGCGTGATTGCGGATCTTGTCGGCCCAGGAGGCCACGGTGGAGAGGTAGCACGGCGCGTCGCCACGAACCCCGGAGGTTGCATCAGACGCGAGGATGGAACAGACGGTGTCGAGGACCTGCGGGTCGAGGTGCGACTGGGCGATGGTCGCGACGATCTCGTGGCCTTTCACAGGGTATTACGACGGGACAAAGTTGACATGTGGGGAAAATGAACGTACCTGCCGCGCCCCATGCCAGAGCACGTGGTAGACTGCTTAAGCCGGCTATGGCCGCGACGTTGAGGAGGATGAGTGCACGCATGGTGCTTATGAAGTTGGGGCCGGTGAGGTTGGAGACGTAGAACAACAACAGCGTTCCTTCTTATAGGGAGCGTTGCACAGCAAACGCTGGAAGCCCGAATAAGGAACTACAATATGGATCGAGCGAGCGCTGTTGTTGACGGTCGGCGCTTGGCCACACGTCACTCAATTCGGTCGAGACGCGGAGCGAGGTGTCGATGTCGACCATTTTCTGACAATAGGTAACATTTCGAGCCCCAATTCGGCATGTGTGCCGATCAGTTCTGTGTCGTTCGTTCCATTTTAGTACTAGACGCCTACCACGGAACTGTATTGCCCACGGTATTTCGGTCTTCTGTGCTTGTCGGAGAACGATTTACTTGTGCGGTCATACTCCAACTCTCACTCAACTCCTGCAACGGTTCACATGTATTCACGCCTGGTGAATTCCTCGCATTCAAGCTCAGGAACGACCTCTCGCCCTGTGGCGTCCTTGGCCTGCCAGAGATATAATGTACGGACGCAACTTTCTGAAGGGCGTACGCCGCGGCCCAACCTAGGATCCACTTAAACAGGCACGTTGTTACGACGCCCGCGTCGTATGCCAGCGCCCGAATAAAAACGCAATGCACCTTCACGTCTTGGCATTAATAGACCCTTCCTTTGACCGACGAACAATTTACGATGGACACCGTTCTTCAGTGTGCCAAGCCAATCGTGACCGCGCGACCCCACACGTGCCCGCGTCAGCAGCTGCTTTGCGACTCATCGACGAGGACCTCCGCCTCTAAAGGGACAGAAGAACTTCGACGCCACAGCGCGTTTATCAGAAGCTGTGATATACTGTACAACGCTGCGATCACCCATCAATACAGAAATACAGGGCGACAGTCACTGGAGACCCGGAGGACGGTTGCCGGTAGAGATATTGGCCTCGCCCTGCACATACCGGGCTCTAGGGCGCAATGACAAGTCCCGGCCTGCGCCACCTCCGAAGAAGAGCCCGTAGAGGACAGAGTAGGCCCGAGTACAATATCGTCACTGAAATGCCACGTCGCCGCTTTATGTTGCGAGCTCACGTTCTCCCGCGGCCATTTATCGGATAGACATGGCGTCAACGCCGTTTCCTGTATCTGCGCATATCGGCGGGTTTCTAGTTGGGAGTACTGTTTTCCTAGCGTCAATCAGGATATATAAGTTACGCCTGTCGTGTCTGTTCTGTACGCGCTCTTGGCGATCGATTTACGGTCTCTGGGCAGCACCGGGTCCTCAAATACCGTGACACCAGGAACGTATCTCGCCTGTTTACGGACTTCAAATAGGGTAGAACCGTAAGCATACTTCGAGGTTGGGTCGAGTTGTTTGACTGCCACCGCGCTTTTCGTGGTGGGCCTAGCCGAGCTCTTAGCACAAGACGACGCCCGGAACATAAGTACGCGCTTCCTTGTGTCATGAATAGTGCATCTGGTACTGTTTTCGACCTCATATATGAGATCGAGCAATCCTCGGATATAGTGCCGAGGTGGACAGAAACGGGCTGTGCCGCGGCGAGGCCCTGAGAGCACGGGATGAGAATGAGGGGGTGGGTCGCGTGAGCGTGAACTGAGTAACTCGTTACCCTAGATAGTGTGCCAAAACCGTCAAGATGTCTACGTATGGCTAAATTGGAGGCCATGAAAAGTTCAAGAAAACCCGGCAGTTCCTAACACCACTATTACACTTAGGCCCCAGGGCAGGTGTTCTTTGAAGCAAAGTTAACGAGACAACCCTTGTCGATGCTCCTTTCGTAGATCCGTACTGTACTTACGGAAAACCCGCGGAATGATATTCAAACAGGTGATCAAGCAGGTGATTAACTCAAATTCGTTTCATAGATGGTCTTGGCGAGTAGGGTTTATCGGCCCAAGAAGGGTGTTGTGACGTTGCTTGGACGCTGGCCAAGACGCTAACCATTGGGAGAGCAAAGGTTAAGCAGGAAGAGGGAAAGAAAACAAGGCAACGTGCATGTGCGAGATGTTGATGGAAAGGAAAGGATTCCCCCAATAATAGGAAAAGCTGGATGTACATAAAAAGTTAATTATGAGCACAATCAAGAGACTTTTCGAGCTTGAAACGGCCCCTGGCCGGCCTGACCTCTCACTACTGCGGGTGCCCAGTCCATTAGGGGACGCCGTTCCCTTTGCTGTTTCAGTGAGCGTACGACCAGTTACAAGTGCCCATCGAAACAGTACAAACTTGTCGTCTCGTTATATAAAATATTGTAGGTGTCCTAAAATCGACTCTGGGAAGCGCCGCTTGACACATTGACATGCCCAGTATCAAGAACAACCCTTAGTGTACTCCCTGCACAGAAGACAAGATGAAGATGACTTGTGGAGAGTCCAAGTGCAAGCAAGCAAGGCCACCGTCAGGTCAAGCAGGCTGTACCAAGAAACTTTACATCGAGAGGAAAATAGGTCGTCTCGTTTAGTATCTCTGTAGATCGCCGCCCGCGTTCTAGCACCGATGTCCACTGCGCTGGATACCACCTGACCCGATCCCTAGTTCGCGTCGGTTGTTGATACCAGAAGCAAAGCCTGGGATACAGGTTTCGAACTAGACTCGTAACCAGCCGTTCGAATGAGGATTTGAGGGTGTCGCAAGCGACATCGAGTGGTCCTTGCGCAGTCGGCACCCCCATAGAGCGAGCGGTCACCGGTCTACTTTCGAACTTAACAATGGCGTTGTGGTTGTGCCTTCCGTCCACCCTCAGCCTTGTGTTCGGGATCGGGGTTCGTGCGGCCAAAGAAGTGTATACGAGAAGCTACTGCAGTTAAATACAGTACTACGAGAGTCCATTCAGTCAACGAGTCATACAGTACGTCGAGTCAACAGATTGCGGAGGCGAAGAGAGGATGAAAGAGAAAACGATGCATTAGGCTGCGTTCGGATACGAGAATACGGTATTCTGATGCCATATTCTCACCCAAATAGGAAATCCGTATTTCTACAACTGGTCATGTGCTCTGTGACGATTTTGTGACGCATTGTGTGCAATATGTGCAACCTGATGAACATGCCTGAACAACGCGACAAGTCCTCCATCCCTTCGTCCCACGGCAACTCACTGGACCCTCTCCAATGAGAAGCCATTGGTTGATTATCTCCATACCCCACGCAAAAGGTCGAGGACTTTGCCTCGATCGCCAAGGAGCACCTCAACAGCGAAATCAAGTTCTACGAACAGGTAAATAAATACTCAATCTTTTTCACAACCCCCCCCCACTAACCTAACGCTCCGTGACAGGTCCTTAACCATCTGCGCACGGCGTGTTGCACGTTCGAGCCCCTGATTCACCCCCCGCCTGGTGTCCACCTCACGCCAGCTGTCCTGGCCCGTCCATCTACGAGTGCGACCTCAAGCACCTGCACCTGGTCTAGACAACGCTGAAGTATGGTATGGTTGCATCCAGTAATTAGTTTCTTGATCTAAAACAGCTCGTAATGACATGTAAAAAGTAGTAGCAGTAAGAACTCGCTGTTGCAGCCATGGTTCATGTAAACTTATTGTCGGATAATTACTGCACAAAGGATTCAATACGTGTCACTTTCCGTATATGGATGTCACGTCTAGGTACACGTGCTACTCAGGGTGGGAAGAATATGGTGAGAATATGGCATCAGAATACCATATTTTCGTATCCGAACGCAGCCTTACAAAGTTCAGCGGGCATTTCAACCGTGACGCGTGACTGAGCTCAAATGCCGCGACTATTGGTTAACTCTCATGTTGTCATTAATCCAGCTACTCGCGCCTTGATTACCGAACCCTCAACTCGCGCTCACCCGCGAGCAATGCGACGGCTTCCGGGAAGCGAGGCGAGATGTCGGCCTTGAACGGGACAGGACGACTGTTAGAAGCAGATACCATGCACTCTTAGTCTGCGCAGCGCGAAAGTTCCGAGGACAGCGGAACGTGAAGTCACTCACATATGAAGACCGTCTACCCATCTGTCCACGTCAATCGGGATCACATTCCCGTGCTCGTCCTTCCCAGGTTCGATGTTACACGCCCAAAGCACCATCGCCATGTCAATGAAGAACGAATTGTTTGCGGCGTGCCTTCCTGGACAGACCCGTCGCCCGAATCCGTACGTAACATGACCTTCCTCCATTGTTTCAGGTGGACACAGGGCGAGCTCGCCGTTGGCATCTAAAAACCTTGCCGGATTGAAGTGTGCCGCGTCGGCGCCATAAATTGTGGGGTCGCGGTTGAGGTGCCAAACGTTGGCTATCATGATGGTGCCCTTTGGAATGAACATGCCATTATACCAGTCATCCTCGGTCGAGCAGTGCGGGAGGCCAAGAGGGACCATAGGTCGCCATCGCAACACTTCCTTGACCATGGCGCGGATGTAGGGTAAGTGTTGGAAGTCAGAAAATGTTGGAATACGTGTTCGCCCAACTACGGCGTCGAGCTCTGCTTGAGCACGTCTCTGTACGTCCGGATAGGTGACCATTGCGAGCATCCACCATGCCATGGCTGCGGCCGATAGGTCCGAACCTCCCGCGCTGATACTCACTATGAGCCACAGAAAGCCAATCTCGGAGAGTGTACATGCACGTACTATGCCATCCCAGCGAGCCAAGCACCCTCGCGTTCAGACAGCCCATACCGGTCAGCGTCCTTAATCCAAGTCCCTACGAGACTCGGGCTGTCTATACCTTTCAACTGACACGGAATTAGCCATGATGTCGGCGTCGTGGTGATCAGAACGGACCAGCTTTTCACGGACACCGTTGAATCGGTTCACAAACATCACAGAATCGTTCTCATACCAATACTCTGCGTCGCGCTTCCATTTGGCGAATCTACGACGTGGAGTTAAAGATCGGTTCTTGGCTTATCTAGGAAATACGCCACCTGCTTGGAATGTGCAACATCCACGGAAAGAGCTCCACTAAGTGTGCACCAGGAAGAGTTGCCCGCGTCACACGTGCCATAATGTCGTCGATGGCCTTGACCCCCGGATCCTGCTCGGAAACTATCGGAGGGGTATCATATGTGATAGTCATGGCGACAGACGCAGTCGTTCGACGAATGTGTTGGTCCCACATCGCGGGTTGAGCAAGGAGTCCAGAGGTGAGCAGAATGGCTTCATTAAGTTGTGGGACCTCGAAGGACCTGTTGAGGCCTTCATGGACAGCTTTGCGCATTCTACCCCACCTATACGATCGTTAGGAAAAGTTGATAAGGATCAACAATCGACACACAATGGCCCGCAAGTCTGAAGTAGTGGGATGGACAAGCCACCGCAGAGAATTTCCCCGGCGACGATGAGGCGCGGGCGATCAGAGTAGATCCCTGCACGGCGGTCCAACAGATCTGCTGCGGTCTTCTGTGTGTTGAGAACGACTATAGGTTGTCCCATTGCATTCAAGTAGAAAACGTCGCCTAAACAGGGAATTAGAGAGAACCACGCAGCGACAGAGGGTAAAACGTGACCGACCGAATTGTTGGCTCCACTTGATGAAAGTGAGCCATTGTGGACCACGCAACTGCAGGGCGTTTCCAAGGAGAGGAAGACCTCGTGGTCCTGGTGGAAGTTTCCGCCATGGGCTTTGGAAATAACGTACTGTAGAGAAGATAGCAAAACCGATTGCGGTCCAAAATGTGAGGACCTGCAGCTGCTGCTGTGAGATCTCAGTGACCCAAAGGGACAGGTTATTGAAGGTAATAGGCATGGATCTAGAAGACGCGGCATGCGCAGTAGCTCAGCAGCAGCTCTTATACTTTGATTTCTGTCATCTTCTTAACGTGTCAACCTGATTCGGGGGCTATTCGGGGGCTATTGACGGGTTCTAGTAATTCATTATATGTTGTATCACCCGAAGGGTATGAGCGAGGACTCCGAGGAGGTGAGCATCGAGGAAGCTCTACACCTATTCGATAGGATCGGCGTTAGTCTTTATTATGTTAGGTACTTCTTGTGTGGTTACCGGAATAGTCCGAATCTCAAACTCGGCCATACTCAGCCGGTTAGTACCGACTGCCATTCCTCCAACACAGGTCGATTGAACTAGCGGTTTTGGCTGGCCTGAGGCGAAACGACTGCCTCGAGCAGTGCTTTAGAGCAATGTCTTTGAGTACTCTTTGAGTGACCGGGCCAGGCAGCACGTGCTCATTCCGTGCCGCAAGGTGCCGCCACCAATCTGAAGAACCTAATCTTTCCCGCCCACGCCCTTTTCATGGTACGACATCATCGAAAGCTTTGTTAAAACGTGCCTAGAGTGGGAAGGCAGCGTACAGAATAGGCGGCGGTGTTTCTTTTTTGTTTTTTTTTTACGTGCGGCCAGAGCGAAGAATGGATCCGCTTTGGATCCGCTTTTCATCTGGCGAGGGAATGATAGACCCAAACGCACTCATGCGCACGATTGTTCTGTTTACTTTTGGAGCGGGACAAACAAGGAAATGAATAGCTGTGTGGTGCTCATCCCTTCATCACCGTGCTGCATATTTGCTAGTGCCACTCAATAGTAATCGAATTTCCATACGGTAGCCACACGTGCAGTAGCTTACATGTAAAGACTACGCCGGGCTTATCGAATAGGAGCAGAGCTCCCTACCACGGACGCTCATCCCCTGCTCATCCCCTTCGGGTGATAACCACATAATATATCTCTTCAGTGCAATCCTTCATCACCGTGCTGCATATTGCCAGTGCCACTCAATATAATCGAATTTTCAATCTTTTTTATCTGAAGTATGGATCAAAGGTGTCTTGTGGGTTCCATCCCGTGCGTTGACATTCGCCCCTTCCGGGATCAATATCCGCACAACACCATCATTCGAGGACGACGACGACTTGGTATGGATGTAGCCCGAGAATAGGACTGGAGTTGAGGTGTCCTGAACATGACCACAAGCTGCTCTTCAACAGTTTTATCGATGTGTGGCGTGTCATTTGTAAGGGAGATGTGCAGACAGTGACTCGGACTGACTTGCCAACAACTAGTATAGCAATGTGATATGCTTGGCTCGGCCATTGCTCGGCCCGTTACTTGCCCTGCTCCAAAAGTAAACAGAACAAAGTGTGTGTAGAGCGTGAGTGCGTTTGGGCCTATCATTCCGGGCCCTCGCCAGCTGTTATGTTCTGACTGGTCGGCTCCGCGTTTGCCTCAAGGTTTGCCTTACACAGTTGTCTTTTTGTGAAGTCAGCTCCTTCGGCACGGTCCTCCCTACTACCTGTTTGATTTTTGCGATGCACGGTGACTGTCGCTTTGCGAAGAAGTTGGCTCATTCGGTTTGTTTCCGACGTACGTTATGTTGTCAACTGCTACGACTGCACATGTGAGTTGTGTATGGCACGGGTGTATGGGTTCGATGGGTACGGGTACGGGGTACGACGACGGGTACCCATTCGAAAACCACACCCCGTACGACAACTTTGATTTTTGTCCCGGACTATGTAGACATAATAAGTGGTAAGTACTCCTAGGTCCAAAATTCGTGGCTTGTGATCGTCATCAAGTCATTGTCACTCCTGAAGCCACCACTACCAGCACCTCGTTCGCATGTGCATAAGCCATCCTCGGGGTGTAAGGAAGGGCCACTCGAACGTCCTTGAGCCTGGCGACCTTTTTCAGGCTGAAGTCGGGGAGGGGCGCCATCTGCGCTGTATCGGCCTGTGCGTCTTAGCGAAGCTCTGTGGTCGACTCGTGTCAGTGGAAGGGGGGAGGAGAGCAGTTTGGACACACGCCAAATGACGTGCGGAGAGTCTCGATGTCCGTCTTGTTCACGTCGTAAGGACGTGAGCGTCCGGTGAGACCGAGGGCAGAGAGGGATGCTGCAGGAGTTAGAGAGGGGACAGAATCGAGACCAAAATCCGAAGACATGTGCGTTGGCGAAGTGCCGGTGCGACAGTGATCGAGTCAAGGTGTCGAAGGTGCGAGCAAGAATACGAAGACTGAGGGAACGAATGCGAAAATGCAATGCAAGCATAAACCGAAGAGAGAAGATGCAGAGCGAGTATTGGATTCCGATATGATGTTTCTCCCCCCGAGCAAAGGACACTAGCCATCCGGATCCCCTACAGTAATTCGGGTTGTCCTTCCCGCTCTCACCGAGTTTGTATTCTGGGGTCGTAGCGAGTACTGGCCCAGCTCGATGCCCCTCGATTAGGATATCTGGATGTTTTTGGGTCAGCAGCTCGAGTCTCTTCAGCTTCTCCAACTTTCCATGATCACCGCTTGCACAGAGACCCTCAGGTTTAGCCGAGAATCCAGTGATCAAGAAGTCATGATCGACCTGATCGCGCTCATGGGGAACTTGAACCCAGGTCGACCTCCCTTTTTTCTTTCCGCCGTATTTCATGAGTCGGATACCCACGTATCACACATAACCCATGTGCTCCGTCAAATTTTTGCTATGTTTTCCAACGTGGGTCGTCTCGGCATCCATGCCAGTGGGGACCATCCAAGTTGGCAAGGCGATATCGACAGTACCGAATGGCTGGCATTCCTCCCCCTATTCACCACCGTGGAGACGCTGCGTGTGTCTGGGGAGTTGGGAAGCCAGGTTGCCCGTGCTCTCACAGTTGTCCCTGGGGAGATGGTTGCCGAAGTGTTACCATCTCTGCAATTGCTCGTGTTTAACGACAACACGCCGGTGGAATCCACTGAGCAGTTCGTCGCTTTGCGCTAGCTCTCTGGGCGTCCCGTAACCATCGTCGGCATGGAAACTAAAAGACTTGAAACCAACCGTTGGGGGTCTGTATAAAAGGCCAATAACGCGCGCCTCTTTGTTTGAGAAAACGTTGTGACCCTCATGTACTATAGCACCATTTGAGATATGTAGGAGACCACAATGCGCAAGACTAATTTGCCCACGCCAGATGTTGTACGTGCATTCGTACGAATTTGATCGCAGTGGACTTGAACCCGTACACAAGTAGCATGGACGTCTGTCAGCAATAGTAGAAAAGTTCAGCTATTTGTACACCTGAATGCTCAGTGAGAGTATGCAAAAATCACAGCATGTGGTACCAGGGAGCAGGGCGTCATTCACCGACACTGGACCGTCTCTAGAATCTCCACGCTCTTTCCGCTATGAACACAATGAAGAGTCTTTCGAGCTTGAAACGGCACTTGATGGACCTGACCGCTCACTATCGCGGGTACCCAGTCCATTAGAAGACGCCATTCCCGTTTCAGTGAGCGTGCAACCCGTTGAGCAGCGGCTGGAAATTCAGCTGAATCTCTGAATCATCGATGGTATCCGAGTCAGCGGTGGTGGCACGTTGGCAGACTCAGGCCCGGATCGGTCGTCGATTCCGCGTGCAATACACAGCGGCGGTGCAGTCGATTCAGTATATATGATACTCGCGTGTGTTTATGCAGTCATTTGGACGTGGCCGTGTTCAAGTTCCAAGTCAGTGCGATGGCGTTGGCAAGCAGGTCCCGCGGACCATGCACGTGATCGCGCA
Organism: Lactarius pseudohatsudake; assembly: GCA_021525015.1. Taxonomy (NCBI): domain Eukaryota; kingdom Fungi; phylum Basidiomycota; class Agaricomycetes; order Russulales; family Russulaceae; genus Lactarius; species Lactarius pseudohatsudake. Next base: position 143,018 of record JAKELH010000019.1, read on the forward strand.
ATCGTCCAGTCCATTCTAGTGCGCTGTAATACATGTCTTACACGGTGCACGACATTTCTTCCGGTCCCGCACAGCGTTTTGGTGAGGGTAACTATAACCCAAAGTATGCGTTAAGCACCCATCGACCGACATTGAACCCGAGTAGCGATACTATGTATCCCACAAATAATGGTAGCAGCGGTGCGAGAAGTAACTCGGTCCGTATGAGGAATGGTAAAGCTGTGTAGAGGAATATTATTTAATGCTCCTGCACGTAAAGGCACCCGAGCTTACCGTTGAGGCCTAGATAGACGCCATATATGTATTGTGCAAAGCTGAAACAAAGGTCAACGGCGGACAGGGAAACGTGGAACCTACTTTTACTCACGCAACCAGATAAAATGTGTTCCCAACCCATAAACACACCCAGTTCGTCTTCAGAATGATAGGAAAGAGGAAAAGTTGGGCAACATAGAGGGTGAGATAAAGTGGGAAGAACGCGTTGGTATGAACATCGAATGCGTAGGCCCATTCAACGGCCGTATCCGCCGGCGTAGAGTGGGATGGTGGCGAGAGGAGAGCATGATTGGCGAATAGCCTGTAAAGGCTGTCAATAGAGGAACAAATGCATTGCGCGTGGAAGCCCTACCAAAGTAAAGTGGCCGAGATGACTCCAACGAGAAGGAAATCTCGGGATATCATAAGAAAAACTAGTCGCACTGTTTCATATAGGCTATAAGACCAAATGATAGACCACGCTAGGGCCGCAGCTACGATGGTGTCAGATATTGATTTAAAAGCTGAAGTAACACCAAAGACGACACACCAACCATGCCACCAGCCATTAAGATCAAGATGGCCGGATCATCCCTTGCCCATGTATTCTTTGTTTCTTCATGGGTCGTGTGAGCGCCCCATCAAAGCCAAGGAAGGGATCGTGGAGACATACGTTTGTGGAAATACACATTCCGATACCTTCCGTGATAGGTCAGCGAAGGTAGGACATACTCAAACGACTAGAGTCATGCGTACACTCTCTTTGGTGCGATGCAAAGGTAGGTTAATTGCCAAGCGGCAAGTTCAAAATCCTGTCACACACAAATCTCGTCGGGTAGGTCGGGTAAGGAAACAGTGAGCCACACACACCATTTGTTGGAACTTGAGTAATCGCCGAAAGATGACCGGTACCCTGTTCGTGACCGATTGAGATGTTCTAGACGGGTTGCCGTTCTGAGACAGGCTGGTGGTTGTGGGGAGTAGGGCCATATTGTCATGCACCCTGAAGCGACGGAAACGCGGAGTAGACAGGTTGAAAGATCGATATGGAAAGGAGGTTCTGAGACGGGTTCGTGCGACTCCTCTAATGCATCGACACGCACTGGAAATAGGCTTCAAGGGAGGTTCACTGTAGGTACTTGCTCGCAGCCACGACGTCACGTACTGTACTCTATTATGGCCTCAGAGGCTGCTTCGGAGATTCAATAAACCGAATCTCCGCTCAAACTGTGCTGAATTACACATTGAGTCCGCCGTAAAAGAAAATGCGTAACGACGTCTCTCGACTTCGCATATCATCTTACCTTCGATATCGCCACTATGGCCGATGATCACGAAGTCGACTGGGGAAACGACGAAGACGACTTCGTCCCATCAAAACCACTTCTTGGCTCAATAGGAATGAGTCATGCGACAGGGGGTGATGAACCGGATGATGTTGAAGACGCGGTGTCTTTAGGAGGTGACGAAGAAGAGGAATTTGCGGCTTACGGTGCTCGTGCTAACGAGCAAAATACGCCCCCCACTGACAAACTCCAGACTATCCCTCCAAAAATTGATGTCAGCAGGCGTAGTGTTTCGGTCAGCAAGAAAGCAGCTGGTCAAGGCAAACAAATTCCCCTCCCACCATCTCCCCAGCCAGAAATCAGCCAACTGGCGCCGAAGCTAACCCATGCGCTTCCTCCCAAACCCGTGGTTGCTTCCTCATTTCGTGTTCCGCCTTCGACAACAGCCGCCAGTCCCATGTCTCTGCCTCGAAAGGGTCGTTCAAATGGAAATGTTGTCAACACAAGCGATGAACCCCTACCTTCAGATAGAGAGACTAAAAACTCTCGTAATGTTGGTCGTCATCATGAATCTCACCCCGACGAGTCGTCTTGGACGCGTCCTGGCTCCAGTGCAGCAGACTTATCATCTCTCCCCCGAGACAGGACAAAGAGTTTTGATGATAGAGATAGCCGCCCATCTACACGGCGTGGTGATGACCGCTATCGTCCTTCTCACCGTCAAGCTCGTTACTCTTCTGACGAAGAGGGGAGGGAATCTAGCTTACACCTCGCACAGTCTCGCAATGATACGGGTTACCGTCATGACGACAGGGACAAACGCCACAACTACGCAAGCGGTGACCGCAACGACAAGCCTACCCCAAGGATCGCAAGACTTTCTCCTGAGGACGAACCCCTCGACCGCGTGCGCCCTGGCTACAGGGAGCCTCATGATTCGGACACTCGTCGCGTCCATACTCGTGACCGTGACGTCTCACCTGTCAGAGACGACAGCTCTCGCCGTGTTCCAAGAAGGGATGAATATCCTGTATATGATTCTTTTGACAAAGGTTCTCAGGATTATGATGATCCATCTCGTCGCGGTACCGGGACAGCAGAACGTTCTCGACACCCCGAGGCCGTCAGTGGGCGGACCAATTCCGTCAGCTTGCGGGAACCTTACGCCCAGAACCAGGGCTCAGGTAGATCACCGACTTTAAGTACGTTCTATGCATCATGCCGTCCCATGCCCAACCCGCCCCACGCCTGTTACTCCCTCCCGAGGTGGAGGACTCGTGATTTTGTTTCCTGGGAAGCCTTGGGAGTTGAGCTGTATCTGGATCCATGCCTCGGCCGACTCGCAGGTGTTCATTGTGGCCTTCTCCCTTTTCCTTTCCACACTGTATGCCATATCCCGTTCTCAACAACTATTTCCCCCGCACGTTTCATCTTCTAGGACGAAATCCCCCTTCACCTCACCCGCGGTCACGGTCACCTCTTTACAATCGTCGCGACGATCGAGGACATACCCCACCGCGCCACCAGGAGTTTCCTTCTAGCTCCCGCATTTCACACGATCGAGGGCGCGCTGAGAGCCCACCTTCAAGGCCTCGTGGTCCTGACAGGCTAGATCGACAAGATGCCCTGCTCGGCCCACCTCAGCGGCGCCCCCGTTCCGTTTCTGACACCCGCAATCCGGATTACACTGTCAAACGCCGAAAGACGGAGGATCGTGATGGCAATCCATCATCAGTGCGCCGGGGCCCTGTAGGCACAGATACATACGCGCCACAAGAAGCATCTACGGCCTCGACGTCGCCACGGTCCACGGGAGCCTTGGATGACCTTAGCCGTATGTCCGGCCTGTCCCGTATCGCTGTCACGCTCGTCTCATTCGCTCGCCCACGGAATTTCCAGGACCGCGGCGAAGAGAACCTCTTCCTTCACAAAGTCATCGTTACAAGGAAGCGTCATCTGATCAGAGCCACAGGCGACCAGTGAGCGGTTCAAATAGGGTCATGCCTCACCCGCAACCGCAGCCCACGTATGTCATCTTATGACCTCAATTCATTTCCTTGATGTCGACGATCTCAGCGCACCACCTCATCGACATTATCCACCTGTTCCAAGAGAGCATGATGTCATACAGCCCCGCCACCCAGAGGCAGTTATAAGTAGACCAGACCGCTCACGAGGCCCCGGTCACGACCTAGTGCATCCTTATCCGGATATGGACAAGTGTAGGCGTGACGACCACATGGATGTTGACCCACCGTATTCATCTAGGGCTTCGCGGTATGAAGAACCTGCACACCCTCGAGACTTGGGCAACCGTCCGTCTTCTCATATAGACGCGATGATTCGTGACACTATTCCTCCGACCTCACTACCTAGGAGGCGAGATAGTTTCAACGCGCGGCCAACTACCCCCGTAATATCGGCTTCGATAAATACGGAAAAGATTCGTGGGCGTTCTCGCGATGTATCTCCCCGATCTTACCACGAGCCTCGACAAACGAGTGGGTTAATTTCGACAGCACCATTAGCCCCGACGTCCCCCGGACTACCCCGGGATACTCAGTTCGTAGACGACTATCGTCATCATGAGCGTCGTGTCGACCGTGACCGAGAGGTTAGCATGTTGCTTAGTAACAGTAGTTCGTCCTAATGTTGCGTCGTTCAGGGACATTCTCCTACATTACCAAGGAACTCGTCCAACGCATCATTAGCTCCAAGATCTCAACCGAGCGGAAGATACGACGAACCTGGCGGTACGAGGCCAATAGTGCTTATACATTGTCTCAATTACTAATGGTTGCATTGTGCCACAGGCCAACTTCCCCCTGTATGTCGCGGTACTGAATGCATGGCATCCCACTGAATTGTTTTTCTAGCGATCGCCAGAGCTACGCCCTACCCCTCCGGTTCAGGAGCAATCGCGTCATCAGGTGTCCAACTCACCAAGCACGCGTCGAGAACGTCAGGCCCCAGTGAGTTCCACCATAGCCGCATATTGCTTCGTTGTTCAAAAGTGTGGTGATTCCAGCCCATTTCTGAACCCAATGGGACTCCTCTACGGGTTCGGGGTAACTCTACCTCCAAAAAGCATGATTCACCCCAAGAGCGACTGGTCAGTGAAAGCGTGTTTAAAACATTACCGACCTGATTTGGCCCTCGGTTAGAGCCGTCCGGGCCCTGCGGCCGACACGAACTTTCCACCGCCACCGCTTCCGGTCCACGCATCTCGCGAATGGACGCCAAGGCAACCCGTGCAACCCGAATTTATGTTGAACCTCCCGCCACCGAGCACCCGACTGCCTGGCGCACCGCCACCTCCCGTTCTACCACCTCACCCTTACGGCCCGCCGCAGGACAGCACACATGCTCGCGCACCTCCTAAAGATGAGAGTGATTCTGCAAAAGTTGAGAGCGACCCCCAGTCCCCACAGAACAAATTTGGGCCAAGACCTACGTCTCCAATACGGCAGACGAAAGAGGGGCTACGTCCTCAACGAGCGCAAGAGGGACGTCAGGAGCCGGCGCAGGTGCAACCTTTGGACAACAGTCTGCGCCCGCCAGTAGATGATGGGCTCAAGGAAAATTCTCGATATGAGCGTCACAAACCCACCTTAGCTGAGGAGCGTCGACCAAACGTCTCGTCGGATGAGCGCCAAACAAAGCCCGCATCATGGGATCGTCCTCGCAACCCCCATCCTAAACCCATCGCGCTGCCTGCAAGTTTACCCCCCAAACCAGTCGCGGCGCTCGGAGATTTGCCCAGTATCCAGCCATCCACATCTTTACGCACTGGGAACCAGGGTCGCGGTCGGCGTGCCCAACAACTATCTGACGAAAGTTCTAGCCATAATGCGAGATGGGGCCAGGCACCTAGGGGGGACGGGGAGAGAAACAGATGGGGACCCAATGCCGAATATCGAACGCCCCCCCTGCTAGCTCGTATGTCAACAGGCGATGCATTGGAGATTCACGAGAGAGTCGGAGTTGGAGAATCGCAAAGGAAAAGGGCGCGAACGAAGAAGTATCAGGGTGTTTAGTTTAGCATTGGACATACAAAATTTCTTACTTAATCAAACGGTTACCGCAGTCGTGACCTGTAATAGGAAGGTTTCTTTCCCTGTTTGACTCATAGCTTCGCGTATCACCAAGCCAATACTCTCTCTCCTTTTATGTCCCAACGACAACGCAAGCGACACAACCGACAGTCTCCAGTACCACCATCACCACAAGACCCACCTGAGATGCCCAGGCCACATATCATCAGTCCTGGCCTTTCAACTTCACTCGATGGCGTGCAAATCACGCCACGCACTCCACGGAGCACGCGTCTTAACCACGAAGATGCCGATACCGACTACGTGGTCGGGGGCGGGAGCGCGGAGGAGGTCGAGATGAGCCTCCTTGCGGAGGATGAGCGCCGGCGCGCAGACGCAGGATTCGCGGAATATGCAGACCACAAAGCACCTCTGTCGTCGGAAGATAAAAGGGCGATGGCACTGTTGTGTATACTTTGTGCGTGGATTCCTTCCCCTCCTTGGCGGACTCGATCGAAACAGTTGTCCTCTTGGCACATCTGGCGTCCTTCACAGATTTAATTCAGGGTGTTCCTGTGCGTACCACTTATCGACGTTGTTGATCTTTGGTGTGCAAATCTCTGACTGCGTTATTTAGATCGGCTTGGCATTGGGTACTCTCTCCTACTCTTCTGTGGCCCCTCCCCGCTGACCGCCTGGTGTCAAGGCTCTATTCCTTTCATTCTGCGCGAGCATTTGTCGTACTCCCAGCTCGGGACGTTTGCTCTTTCCAGTTATCCTTATTCTCTCAAGCTCCTTTGGTCCCCCATTGTCGACGCCGTTTACCTCCCTTCCGTTGGCAGGAGAAAGTCATGGATTATACCAATGCAGATCATCATTGGCTCTGTGATGCTCTGGATGTCATTTACCGTTCAAGATCTAATGGATAATGTATGTAGCCTGGTTTCCATGGTTCTTTGTTGCCGCGTATACCGATTTTCCGGTTGTAGGCACACGAACACGTGTATTCCTTAACAGCCATATACACAACACTGGTCCTTATTTCCGCTACCCAAGGTAAGTGGTTAGACCAGTGATCTACCCATGCGGTCTAACACGTGCCTATTACGCAGATATCGCCGTCGATGGTATGTTTCTCAACTTCATCCCACTTCTCTGCATTCACGCGTCGGACAGGTTGGGCGTTAACGCTTCTTTCCGAGGAGAACCTCTCCTACGCGTCCACTTGCCAAACAATAGGTCTTAACACTGGCTATTTCGCTTCATTTACGGTGTTTCTGGCACTCAACAGTGAGGCATTTAGGTACGCCTATGCAGTGACATTTCCTATCTCCACCTATTGACCCCTCACTTTGACATAGCGAAAGGTGGGGCATCCCAGTGCTGTCGCTCAGCACATACCTTCGTTTTTGGAGTATCATCTGCTTCGGCGTCACCATCTGGCTCACATTCTTCCAAAAAGAGGTGTGAACCCCCTTCTATCCCTGTCATTTACCGGACTCATCTCCCACTTCACTGCAGCGGAAAGAGATCACCAAGGGAGAAGACACGAGCGTCACAGGTGTCTACAAAACTATCTGGAATATCATCAAACTTAAGCGTACGTCTTTCGATACCCTCAAACCCACCCTACTCCTGACGACCTACAGACGTCCAATCCAGCCTCTGTATGCATTTACTTGCAAAAATTGGCTGGGCGACGCACGAGGCAGCTACCTCTCTCAAGATGGTCGAGAAGGGTCTCGGCAAGGAGGACCTCGCCATTGCGGTACTCATAGACTTTCCCTTCCAAATCCTCGGCGGGTACTTGGCCGCGCGCTGGTCACGCGGTGGCCGTCCATTGCGTCCATGGATCTGGGCGTTTGGGCCTCGCCTCGGGTTCGCCCTCCTTGGCGCTATCATTGTATGGCGGTTCCCAAAACCGCCGATTTCCACCACGTTTTTCGTATTTTTAGTGATCCAAACGCTACTTGGGTCGTTCGCCGGGTGGGTAAATTGCTAGTATGGACGACAGGTCGTTGACATTTTGTCCAGCACTATACAGTTTGTTGGTATGTCCGCCTTCCATACTAAAATATCGGACCCGGTAATTGGAGGTACATATATGACGGTGAGTTATTGTTGAGCATCATTAATGTCTTTCTTTGACCCTTCCCAGTTACTAAATACCTTTACCAACCTCGGAGGAACTTGGCCAAAATTCTTTGTGCTCAAAGGTAGATCGATCCCCTGTCTAGTCTAGGACATTTCTGATGAACGAATGCCGTAGCTGTTGACTACTTTAGTGTAGCAACGTGCCAGGTTAATGAAGCTGGCTCTTCGCTGACTGTCAAAGGTGTGTTCTCTACAGTATTCCGCGACGGAAGGTGCCAACTCACACCTCCCAGCTGCGGAATGCGTTTCAGAGCAGGGGAAAGTGCACTGCTCTGACATTGGCGGTACATGTATCACAGAGCGCGACGGGTACTACATTACGACTGGGTTGTGTATATGCATGGGCATCGTTGCCCTGGTTGCCTACGTATTGCCCGTCGCGCGGAAGCTGCAGGGTGAGTCTCTTAACCATACCTGCTTCTCATCGAGACTCACATGTCCTTTGTGTTAAGCTGTGCCTCTCTCAAAGTGGCGTATCTACTCATGATACGATACACGAGTACTTGCGTCATTTATTAATACGTAACTTGGGGGTGCCGTCTTGCGAGTAAAGAAGTCGCCGGGGGACGAATTGTACGTTCGGCCCTGCCGTTGTGACACTATCCCCATTTCTGCTTCCAGGGGTGTGTCCACTATAGAATAGAAATCGCGCACCCCAGCACTTCGCCCAAGTCTAGATGAGCTCCATGTGTGGGACCGAGAAGTGATCCTTGCCAATTGCAACGATGCGTGAAAGAACCCCATAAATCAAGCCATAAATTGTGGGGTTATCATGGCGTCTCACCCGACTCATTTCAACCAGGGACACCGAGGGCGTAAGTGTTACTCATTGGGCAGCTGTCATCCCGCCGGGGTTGTAGGCGCTGGAGTTAGGTCACCGGTCTCGGCGATGACCGGGTGCAATTGCGTAACATTTCTCGGCAACATCTCAGCTCAGTAGGCTAGACTCCAACGAGCCTGGTGGCGGAAGGTTGAAGCTACTCGAGGGAGGGAAAGTTTTTTACTGCGATACAGTATGTGGAGTAGAAAGAACCGTGGACATCGAGAAATACGGAGAGAAAACTTGAACAAGGGACACAGCGACTGCTGTCATAGACACTACGTTCAGTACCATTGATAATTCGGTGGAGAGAATTAGAGCGGGAATAATTATTCTGTACTCAGTAGGCGCGCTGATCATTTCCATTCGGTGGACCACCACCATCACCACACCTACCAGTCTTCACCAAACAGCCCACACACCTCGTCCAATCGTATTCGACTCGATCCGCTGGAGGAACTACATCTTACGCAGAGTGCAATTCGGCACGGGGACGCAGACGGACATGCGGCAAGCCCAGCGGATGAAGTAGAAATGGGGCTCCTGGCCGGTGCCGAGCATGCGTCCGAGGGCTTTGGGGACAGCGAGGAGTCGTCGTCGTCAGGCTTCGAGAGCGAGGGGGAGACAAAGGCGCCACTCACGAGGGAGGACAAGAAGGGGATAGCGCTCTTGATCGTCCTCTGTACGTTGCTACCAGGTCACCCCGCTGGTCTGTTGCGCTAACAGCAATGCCTCGACACTGCAGACGTGATACAGGGTGTTCCCGTACGTGGCACCTCCGCATCCACCCATGCGAGGCATACTGACCCGGGGCGTAATTCTGAATGGCGTGTGCGTAGCTCGGATTGGCTATGGGTGCGTACGCTTCTTGCCTCATACGCCCCCCGACCTTCCCACGTGCCGCCCCAGTGCTGATGCCCGTACACATACCGTGATTACGGTGTTTAGAAACATTGCCGTTCCTCCTGCGAGAGCGCCTCTCCTACTCAAAGATTGCCATCTTTACGCTGTCGAGCTATCCGTACTCGCTCAAACTCCTCTGGTCACCCTTCGTCGACTCCTGGTTCTTCCCCTCCATCGGGCGCCGGCGCTCATGGATCATTCCCACGCAGACCGTCTTGGGGTCTATAATGCTGTGGATGTCCTTCCGCGTCCAAGTCTTCCTGGATAATGTTCGTCGTTTAATCTGTATTTGTGTTGTACGTGAGGGATTGACGCTGGCTCTCGATTACTGGATTCACAGGCAGCGGACCATATCTACACACTAACGGTAATTTTCACGTTGCTCGTCGTCATTGCGGCCACCCAAGGTAAGAAGTTTCGCTGAGGGCCTATTTCCGTACTACATTTTTACCTTCATGGCCGCTAGACATTGCCGTGGACGGTGAGTCGCTTGTCTGACAGATCCTATTACTTCCGCGCTCAATGTACCCAGGATGGTCGCTCACTCTGTTGTCGCGAGAAAACATATCTTACGCCTCAACTTGCCAGACTGTCGGTCTAACCACAGGCTGGCTAATGTCTTTCACCGTCTTCCTTGCCCTCAATAGCGAGGCTTTCAGGTAAGCCTATTTCCCACAAATTGGGTAGGCGGACGCTGAATTGTAGCCTGACCCAGCGCGAGATGGGGGACGCCTATTCTGACACTTGGCACATATCTTAGATTCTGGAGCGTCATTTGTTTCGCCGTCACGTTATGGTTAATCTGTGTCCAAAAAGAGGTAGGTTTTGCAGCGTCCGAGCCGTAATAGCATGCATCAGGCTAATGCTACCGTCCCCAGCGCAAGGAAATTCTCTCAGAGGAGGAAACTAACATCACAAGTGTCTACAAAACCATCTGGAGCATCTCACAGTTGAAAAGTCGCTTCTTTACTTCCTCTGTCGGCCTTGGGCACCGTCGTTGACTTGCCGTTACAGGTGTCCGGTCCTTTATCGCGATCCATCTGACCTCCAAGGTCGGCTTCGCCGTGCACGACGCGGCGACGTCACTCAAAATGGTCGAAAAGGGCCTCGGCAAAGAAGACTTTGCGGCGGCGGTCCTGTTCGACTTCCCCATTCAGGTACTGGGCGGTTATTTCATTGCACGGTGGTCACGGGGGGATCGGCCGTTACGTCCTTGGATGTTGGCATTTGGGCCTCGCCTCCTGTTCACCCTGCTTGCGGCTATTGTCCTGTGGAGGTTCCCGGCGCCCCCGATAACGACCGGCTTCTTCGTATTTATAGTCCTGTTCCGAAGTCTCGGAGAGATGGCAAGGCAAGTTCCTTCGCAGAGCGGCCTGATGCCATCACCGCTGATCATATTCGCAGTACAACGCAATTCGTTTGTATCGGTTCGTTCCACGCTAGAGTATCCGACCCTGTAATCGGAGGGACATATATCACCGTGTGTACTGCATTCTATTCCGCCTGGTTCACCATGCCGAATTCCACTAGCTTCTCAACACAGTCTCAAATCTCGGCAGCACTTGGCCTAGATTCTTTGTTCTACGAGGTACCTAGGAAACGTGTGATGATATGCGCGAAGTACTGATATCCGAACAAGCTATAGACTATTTTAGCATCGCCACTTGCCAAGTAGGGGACAATAGCACCTCCCTGACCGCCAACGGTACGTCTATGGAAAACAAGAGCTTCCTTGTCTTGAACAATGACCGTGCCTTGCAGGTTCCGAGTGCGTCTCAGAACAAGGGAAGGACCTCTGTTCTACCGCCGGCGGGCAATGCGTCATAGAACGCGACGGCTACTATACCACAACGGGCATTTGTCTCGCGCTCGGGCTTTTTTTCCTCTTGGCGTACATCCTACCCACCGCCCGGAAACTGCAGGGTCAGTTTTTGAGTTCAGTGTGCTTTTGACCACTAATGTCGCTGACCACACGCGTTCTCATAGCTCTGCCTTTGACAAAGTGGCGTATAGCCATATGATGCGTCCAGTCGAGGTAGTCAGTCACACCCCCACTTTCCTCAGGTGTTCACCAGGAGCCGATTGTGATGGGGAGCCTGAGGGTAGCCGTGAAAACAGCACACGGCTTTAGCTCTGTGACATATTGTATGCTATGCTCTCACATCATGCTACCTCCGAATATATACCCGTTCTTCCTGGCGCCTCCTTATTGGTTGAATGTAGGAGGGCCGTCAGAAGAGTATTATGCATGTCATCGCGCAGCGGATCGTTCCAGTTGTTTGTTGGTTTTACAAAATGTACTGTCCTTCTACTTCCAAGTACTCGTTTCCAGTAAAATGACTGCCGTACTAACTACGACATGAGATATTGCTGCTACGGACCGTGCGAACTTGACACCAGCGCAGATCACGTGCGAAAGTCCTTATGAACTACTACGAACTACTACGCAAGTCGTTTGTCCCGCACAACCTTGCGCCAAGACTGGAGGACCAAGAGCCTCGCAGCCAAAAAAAAAAAAAAAACTATTTTAAAAGAGCGTTATCTTTCCCACCAAATACGAACTCGAAAGTTGGGCAATCGACGCCCGTCAGTGTAAGGTGCTCTCGCGTATGATGCTACTAGAAAGCAACATACATGCGGTCAAAACTCCTCTTTTTTTCGCACGAGGAACTCACTTACCGTGACAGTGCACTTCAAGAGAGCGCCGTTCTCACGGATCCAACATCCTGCATCGCGCCGCCGTTTCTTGGTCGACTTGACGCTCTCCTCGCGCGCTTTCATACTCATAACCTCCTCCGCCCATCCCTGCCTAAGCCGTGCACGGATATTGCGCAAAGCTCGGTCTGCGTCGTGCCCACCGCCGCCGATATCCAGCGGCGGCTCGCCGCCGTGCTCCTCGGCGTCCAGCACGCGTCTCTTGAGGACTTCCCAGGCAGCCTTGCGCGCGTCTGCTCCTCCTTTCTCGTCGTTCTCAGGCCCGTGCAGATAAGAAGACTGCGGTTTCTCTGCGCCCGGTTCCTCTTCGCGTGGATTGGCGCCTATCAGCAACAGTTTTCTGGGTCTCGGCGCCGCAGCTGTGCTATTCCCGGAAGCCGTCGGTGGGGCATGCCCCGTCGCCGCGGTCGCTATCAGATGGAGGCGCGCCATGCGGTGATGGAGATCATCGTCGTGCGACTGGCTGCCTTGCCCGGACCTTGGCGGCCCTCTTTCGCAGTCGCCGCCTGGCTGCTGCTCCCGGCTCCGAGTGCGGTCGTCTCGGCTTCCTCGTCGTCTTGTCAAACCACGCAGACTCGGCCTCCTTGCTCGTGTCGGCTCTTCCTGGACGCGATCTCCCCGCGCTGTTTGGGGCTGAGGATCCCCCGCGTGGCACATCTGCCCCAGTTGTGGTGGTGGTGGTGGTATAGTCTGCGTCTGTGTGGCCTTCTGCGCAGATGCACAGGATGCTGCGGGCCCCCTGGCCAAACGTGCGCCAACGTTTGCGGATGCCAGAGGGCTGTGTAGGGGTTCTGGAGATGCTCGTGTAGCCCCCGGCAGAATGATCTCTGTCTTGCGTCCACGACGAGATAGCCCTGTTGAGCATTATTTTGCCCGGGACTGACGATAAGGTGGAAAAAGGAGGAGGGAGGGGGGGGTGGAAAATGAGTGGAAGAACTGGTAACTGATACAATTTGCAACGGTCTTAATGCATGGCCGGTCGCCCAACAGCGCTGACAGATGGACGTGGGTGCGGTGATGAAAAGAATTCTTGGGCTGATTCGCCCATCGTTTATCCGCCACAAATGTCCATATGCAGCTGCGTTCAGATGCGATCGCGTCTGTCTCGCGGCTCCGCCTTCATGGCCTCCCTGGTTCCCATGACAGTGCGCCGTTATGAGGTGGGAAAACGCACGGAGCCCATCCTACATATGGTTGCTCATGAGCGCCGAGAACGGACAGAAGTCCGAGTATACGAAGAGTATGGACGTCTTCGATAATGAGAGCACATGGGTAATCCGTACCTAGCCAAGCCATTGGGTCTTGTAGGACAGGCGGTTCCCATCGCGTCATATGCGAAGGTCTGGATCGGTGGACTGCTCTCTCTAATATAAGACGCTGTAGAAACCGACATTGAAGGACAAGCGACTCAGAGTTGGACACGCTGGTTTGTAAACAATTCGCTACGAAAGCGATCGACTAAGTTAAGTTACTGCCGCGGGTGTGATCAAGGGACAGCCTGACACAAAAAACAATGGTTCAACCCGGGATCGAACCGGAGACCTTCTGTGTGTAAGACAGAAATCATAACCACTAGACCATTGAACCCTAATCAATCATGATTTTCTGTGGGCACAAAAAACAGGACGAGTACCCCCGCCTTGCTCGTCCACAGCTGGCCACTGCATTCGCCGACCTCTTTCACTTGCCATGGCCATCCCCTTCCTCTCGCGGAAAGCAAGTCAAACGTCCTCCCCGGCCGCCCATACGCCGCTGCGCCCATACATCTCTGGTCTCCTCGCGCTCTATGCACTCTACACCATCAACAGTCTCCTGTTCGCCCGCCCACCAAACCTCTTCACCTCCTTACGGCTCCCCCTCAACGCGCCTCAAGCCATGATCCACGCCGCGCTCCAGCAGAACATGTGGCCAAGCGATGCCCTCCCTCCGACGCTCGAAAAGCTCCTCGCGCGCCTCGCCTCTCTCGACGCCCGCACGATGCTCGTCCGGTACGTTCCCCCCCAACCACTCCCCCCCGATCGCCCACCCACGCCACGCAGCTTCGGCCAGCGCGCCATACAGACCTGCACGCACTGCACGACGCAAGCCGACTATGCGCTGCACGCGCTCCCGCCCGCGCTGCTCTCCTACACGCTCGCAGCGGCCGTGCTCGGCGCCACGACGGCGCGCGGCACGGGTTGTGAATCGCGCCGCGGCGTAGCGCTCATCGTGCTTGTCGTCGGCGCGCTCGCAGAGGCCTACTGGGCCTACACCGTCCCGATCTCGATACCGAGCGCGCGGCGATCCGCCCAGACGCCCGACCACGACGACATCATCATGGTGTGTGTGCACCCTCACACACTCTCCTTGTTGTGTTTTTAAATGTGGATAGTGGCACGATACGCTCTGGTCCCTCCGCCATGCGCTCTTCATCGCGTTGCCGCTAATACTGCACCTCCTCCCCGCCACCCCCGCACCCCCGCCACTCCGGCACACGCTACAGCACGCAGCGCACACTGCCGACGTGCTCCTCGCGCGCGTTCACCTCCTGCGGCTCGGGATGGCGAGTACGCAGCGCGTGCCTGAGCTCCGCGCACGCGCCGCTGCGTTCTGGGAGCACGAGCGTGGCGTCGGCGAAGCGGTGCGGCAGGATGTGGGCGTGCGCGCCGCAGCAGAGCGTGCGAGGCTCGGACTCGCGACGAGTGCTGGTGACGAGGAGGGGACAGCGCCAAAACAGGCCGGAGAGGACGGGGCGCAGGGCGAGGGGACGCTGCATCAGGCGGCGCGTGGAGCCGTCGAAGCGCTCAAGGAGGTCGGCTTGCGGCCACCTGCTGCATGACGCTCTGATGATGTTTGTGGGGGGCAGTGCTTGGTGCTGGATGTGCATGACGAGTTGTAATATATGGGTGAAGAAAACTGGTAGTGCAAGTGCAAATGCTAAACGACCAACATAACACTCGTTACAAGAACGTAAATGAGGATGCGAGAGAGAGGGTATAAATCGTTGTCCGTCGTCATATGTAACGCGCTGTAGGCGGGTTTATGACGCAGACGCGCCACCATTATCCCTCTCTACACCGTCCTCGTTCTCGTCCTCATGCCCGTACTTGATCTCCACTTCGAGCGCCTCTCTCCCGGCTTGCGTAAGTGTCGGCACGCCGCTCTGGATATCCTTCTCAAAATACCTTGGCACGAACCTGCCCAGCCATAGTCAAAACTCAGGAATGAAAAACAGAAAAAAGGGGACCCACTCGACGCCGCGTCGCTTCCGGTCGGCTGCCTCGTCCCGCTGACGCTGCTCGATGACCTGCTTCGCGCGCGTCGCCTCGCCATACTCCTTGCTCAGCAACTTGCTCGTCACGCTCTCCCACAGCCGGCGGCTTTCGCTTGGCAACTGCCGCGAGATGGGCCGCACGATCTTTGGCACCGCCTGCAGCGGAGTGAGGTCGATCAGCGTCGTCCATTCCGTCGGGTGAGCCGCCTTGCCGCCTGACGATGGTGTGGACCTGCCAGATCCATCGGACGCCGGGGCCGCGGAACGCCAGCGCACGACGTTGCGCCAGCAGCCCTCGAAATACGCCACGACACGGGCCGGAGGGACGTGTTTCACTTTGGTCCATTCTTCGTGCTCGTGCTCGGACGGGTCATACCGGTGCACGACGCCCTCGGCCAGATAGTGCGGCTTGCCAAGCCAGCTCTACGTACCCCATTTCAAATTGATATTTTTTTTCAATCGCATCAGTAATTCGTACGTGAGTGGGAAAACACGCGCACCTCTTCCTTGTACTCGATAATTGCGCGCAACCACTCGCCATTGCCGACGCCCGGCCCACCCGTGCACGTCACGATGGTGCTCTCATGCACAGTGGCATAAAAGCTGCCGCGCAGCACGCCGTTGACGTTCGCGACGGGATGCGTGATCTGGTAATGCTCGCCCGCGCCTGGCCCGCCGTCCATGGAGACGAACAGCCCCTTGTTCATCGTTCCCGAGGAGACGCGCAAGCTGGCCGATGGGAGGACGCGGACAGAGATCTGATCGATCCCCGAGAGCGTGATGTGCCGCGCAGGGCATGTAGCGACGTATGCGCTGATCGGCGGGTGGTGCGAGATCTGCTCCGTCAGGTACGCGATGCGCAGAGCGCCGGGACCAGTCGACATGGAGGTCGGCGGGGAGGACGTCGAGGCGGAGGCGGAGCCAGAGCAGGACTCGCCGGTTTGGGTTGAGGCGAGGGAGAGGTTCGAGAGCTGCGCAGAGAGATTCGACTCGACGACGGTCGATGCAGGCCTGTCCACGGCAGGCGAGGACCAGCCCTTCATAGAGAGAAGACTACCGAATCCGCCGACGCGGCCGGATTTGAGACTGCCCTTGGCGCCTTTGATGCTTCCCGCGTCAGAATGGATGTGCGGTGGCTTTGGCGCCGCGTCAATGTAGGTGGTTATGGTCGGTGTGCGGTCCTCGGCGTCGTATAAGATGGGCGTTACGTCCCAGTGCATGCGGAAGTTTTCGCCGAGGACAGAGTTGTAGGGCTTGCAGGGCTTACCGCGCTGCGAACCGAGAGCCCAATGAGAGAAAAGCAAATAAAAACAAGGCACGTAACATACGATATGTCGGATATCTTTGGAGAAGGTAAAGCGGAGCACGGCCAGCATGCGGTCGAGTGGGTCCTCGTGGTCATTAATCCTATCCCCCGCCAAGTATCAAGAAACTGAGCAAGGCTGGAAAGGAGGCTTACGTACGTGGCGAACAGATCAGGTCTGTCGAGGTAGTGCCAGTACTCGAGGTTAGGTATGGGTTCCAGCAACGATGCGGGGAGTGAGAGACGCCTGGAAAAAAGAAAAAGAAACGAATGAACGTTGGTCGGATCAGAGAGATGGCTCGGAGCGCACATTGCGGCGAGATCCTTGACACCAAAGGAACGTTTGACGAGCTGGACTATCATCCTGAGTCTGCCACCCTCGCCAGTGTCTTCTGGCACGTCGATGCCGAGGGGAGCTGGCTGTGTATCTGTGTCTTCTGTGGCGATACTGGGATGGCCATCCTGGGTGGCAAGGACGTGAACCCCCTCCATGGTTGGAACAAGGGTGTGAGAGTGCAAACGCAAAGCCCAATATTTCCACTTCTGGTCCGAGGATGACGTAACAATTACTAATGCTAGCTACAACTACGACTACGAGAACAACTTGTTGACTGAGGTATTCGCTTCCTGGTTCTTCTTCAGCACCTGTACGGGTGTGAGCAACCAACACAATACACATCCACAACCACCGGCACAAACCTTGGCAACAGCAAACTCAAAGTCTTCTTGCGTGACGTGTTGCCTCCGCTCCCGCAACGCATACATACCTATCGGGACGCGTAAGATTAATCACCGGGTGATAAGCATCTCATAGAGGGGAAAACGAACCAGCTTCCGTGCAGATACCCCGGACCTCAGCGCCTGAACACTGGCCCATCTTCTCTGCAAGCGCCCGAAGGTTGATACCGCGCTGCAGGGACATCTGCAGAAATGGGGGTTCATCGACATATCCAATGGTCCAGATCCCAGGCACAAACCTTGCGGGAATGGATTCGGAGAATTGCCACGCGCGCTTCTGGTCCCGGTGGTGGGAATTCGATTTTGCGGTCGATACGCCCAGGACGGAGAAGGGCTGAATCGAGGATATCTGTGCGGGGTAGACGTGAGCCCCAAGTCGAAGAGCAATCTATCCCGATCCCCACCCACCTATGCGGTTGGTCGCCATAATGACCTTGATGTTCTTTGTCGACTCAAATCCATCCAGCTGATTCAGCAGCTCCAGCATCGTCCGCTGTACCTCCGAGTCTCCCCCACCGGACCCGCTCTCGCCGCGCGAGCTCCCGATAGAGTCGATCTCGTCCATGAAGATGATGCTCGGCGCGTGCTCCCGCGCCATCACGAACAGCTCGCGCACCATGCGCGAGCCCTCCCCAATGTACTTCTGCACCAGCTCGGACCCTGACACACGGATGAACTTGCAGTCCGTGTGGTGCGCCACCGCCCGCGCGAGCAACGTTTTTCCTGTCCCTGGTGGCCCGTAGAGTAGGACGCCCTTGGGCTGCGCAATCCCAAGCGCCTCGAACAACTCCGGGTGCTTCACAGGCAATTCGATGACCTCCTTGATCTCCTTTATTTGCTTGTCCAGCCCCCCGACCATTTCATAGGTGCTATCGGGAACCTTCTCCACCATCATCAGCGAGACGAGTGGGTCGACCTTGTTCGGCAGGATTTTGTGCAGCGTGTACGAATCCGACCGCAGAGCCACGCGCACCGTCGGCTTTAGCGTCCCAATGTCAATGTCCCCGGCAACGTCGACAACTGTCGGCCAATATGTCCGTTAATGAGCCCAACCCGTCACAGGATAAAAATCACGCACTGTACTTCCCCTCTGGTTGTACCTTCACCAGCACTTTGTTCTTTCCCATTACCTTCACCACTTCTCCGACGTAGCTCCCAGGCTCATGTAGTAGTTGTAGTTCCTCCCTCAATAGACGCACTGTATACAAATATGTGGACGTGCACACAGGTGCTAAGGGCTGGGTCACTCACCACGCGCATTCAATGCATTCCGTTGTGCCTCTAACCGACGCAGATTTTGAGTCTTTTGGTTAATTAGGAGCTCTGAAGCCTCTATTTTCGCCTGATAGTATGACTTTATGCCACCTGCGGGTGTCGGTGCTTGTAGAAGAACAGGCATGATTGAAGTGATCTTGCCAGTGGCACGCTCAACCCAACGACGCGTACGCACGGTCGTGACATCTCATGGTGAGTCACAGTGACATGTGACACCTACCGCTCATTTAAACTTTTACCAGTGTACGCGCCCTGTCGACCATACGGGTGGTACAGACACAACCATTCGCTATGATAATTTTATGTTGTGGATGGACACCCTCAATGCTACCTTTAGATCGTCCCCCATTTTGGAACGTCCGTCCGTCCAACGTCAAGTCCTTGGCAAGTGACATGCCAACACCCCAGAGCAGCATAGGAGCGAACGTGTGTCGATTATGTGGACCATGTATATACAAATGAAGGTCTAGAATCGTCGGTTATCATGATAGCGAAATCGACAGATGCGACACGCGTGCGAGGATGCGCGCGATCATGGATCCAACAACGATTGTCACGGCCCCGAGGTTTCACACCTCCCACACATTTTTTTGCGCCCCGACCGGGGTGGATATTTGTGCGTGTGCCAGATAGATGGTACCCCCATGCTCACGCTAACCAGCGATAGTATCTACATTTTGAACTTCTATATTGATGAAGCTCCAGGCCTTGAGGCCAGCCCTAGGGGAAAAAAATAATTACAGTCACATACCCCGAAATTAGAGCGGAACGGGGCAACGGCCCATCCTGACGGGCACCTTTACCTGACAAGCGTGCTACCTATATACTGGAAGCCGATCCAGTATGTTTTTTTTTCTTTGATCAAGCCATCTCCGTAATCTTCTTCCGCTCTTTCTTGCAGAACAGATTAGCCAAAGCGCAATCGGACGTTTCTTGCCCTATATGGTCTCTGCGGCAAGGCGCCCACGCCGATCGGCACCCTCACGTCGGGTTTTGGGGTACTGCATAGAACGTCTACCGAGAAGCCTGGGAAGCGCTAAAATTCTCCACGAGGCATTGGGTATCTGTGTGAGAGTGCGAGAGTGCATTAATACGGTTATATGGATGATGGGCGGATGCCCTGAGTGTCATATTGTAATAACGAACACATATCGTGGGTATGCATATGCGAAATACTACAGATAGAATGAAAACAAAAGAATACCATAGCTATTCACCCATACTGTTCAAAGCCAGTGCCCCCGATCGTGTGTGATACATGGTACATGCATTTTGATTGATAGTCCACGTTGCGTTTCACATACCATATTTCCGCTTTATCGCGGCCCATCCCGGCGAAGCCGCACGCACCATTCCCACAAAGCGGTCCATGTCGTGCTCGGGGATGCGATTGATGTCGATGCTATTCCAGTATCGAGACATGACAAAGACGATGTCATGTGCATCGCGTTCTGAACCTCGACTAAGTGGGACGAAGGGATTAGGGCGTCGGTCAACGCAAAAACGGGACTAGAGTCTTACATCATCCACGCGTTCAATTTCGCCCGCACGAATTCAGAGGTGGTCAGGAACGGCACTCGACTGACAAATGCCACTGTGAGCGCATCGAGGCGCCGCGGGCCAGTCTCGCCAGCTGCCAGAATTTCGATCTAACGCCAACGCCGACGACGACGACAGGGTCAGCCCGGAGCAGACGGACACATAAGGGGGGAAGTACCTCTACTGGTGGGATGCAGCGGTGGTATTTAACATGTAGTCTACGGTAACTCAAGTTCAGCGAGATTGTCGCCGGCCAGAGATGGGAGTAGCGTACCGATTACTCCAGGGAGAGGGCGTGATGGACAGGTCCGCGCTGCCGGTCAGGGCCTGCCTGACACGACGAAACGGATGCGCGGCGCCGCCTTCGACGATGCAAAAAATTTCCTGCCAAAGCGGAACGGAGTGAGGGGAGGAACCGCGGACAAGACGCCTGCTGCTCTTACGTCGGCTTGTGGGCTGTTGGCTAGCACGGCAACGAAGACGCTTCCGTGGAAAGCGTGGGATACGCCGTTTGCACGAAGTGCGTTCGAGAGTGCGGTGGCAGCTTCCAGGAGTCGATGCGTCTCAGGCATTGCGGGGAAAAAGGGTAAGCTAGTTTCCAGTTTCGAGTCATGATATGGATATGGGCAGGAGGTGTGAAAAGCGCCAACTCTATCGAGAAGCCGGGAAGGGACGGTCACGGATGTATGGCCGTTAGCGGGCGTTCTTTTCTTGACGGACTGCCCCGGACGGACGTACACGTATGAAGTTGGGACTGCCTCATTGGCCTCATATGTGCAAGAGGGGGTGTCACATGCTGGATATGCGCCAAGTTGAAAGGTTAATGCTCGATATCCGTGCCTGGCTTACCTCGCTTTGCCGACACCAGAAATCGCGTCTTTCCACCTTTCCACTGTCACGGTCTTTCCCCACTCAGCCCGTCACATGACCGCAATGGGCCAGCCACCCGCCCATCCGTGTACCCGTGTACCCGTCTTCCTCCCTGTTGCATCCTCCTTTGCCCCGTTGCACATGGGTCTCGTCTTATTATGTACATACAATAGACCTCCCTTCATAAAACAGGCATCGCGGTCCGTGTCTGGCCGCTGCGCTCATCTCATTCGATCGAACTCGACAGTCTCAATCTCAACATGGCGTCATGCTGCGTTGTCTCAACGTTTCCGACCATCGCCCATCGCCGCATCTCATACCCATCTCACCGTTCGCGGCGCAGCTTCTTGGGCAACAAAGTTTAATCTTAGACGTACTAGTTCCTCGGGCGACACGGACGCACACGAGGAAGCAGCCAAGGCCGCCGTGCTAGAGGCGATCAAAGGCCGCCAACAGACCGACCTCATGTTGCGCTGTGAGTCAGCATCACCACATTTCTATCTCCCAGCAGGCAGTTCGATTTATCTCCACATAGGTACCGTTCTTGATGCAGAGGGTACGCGAAACATCATTCGATCACATTCTCATCATCATAATCCATCTCGGGTGTCGTGCCAATCATGGGTGGTTCTCTGGCGACAGCGCTTCGCACTGATGACGACCCGCCTCGAGTTTTTTTACGCACCACCACCAACACGCCCCCCGCTCTTCCAGACCGACGTGAATTCGTCTATGTCTGAAATATCTCCGGGCCACCCTTTCGCCTTGCTCTCGTCATTGTTAGTTGCTTACGTGCTTGGCTTTCGTCAGGGAACGTAAAGACCATCTCGGGCCAATTCAAGAGGTCAGATTTGTGTGCGGAGCACCGTCTGAACGTAAGCATTCGTTACCCTCACCATGCATGCGTCAGCCCAGGTGACCTTGGGCGTCTCTCATCAGCCACGAGATCTACGCAAGATCGACTCTAGGATCCCGAACCTCGTTCCCACCATTCTCCCACGGAGGGAAGTTATTCTCGTGCGTTCATTTTGCCCTGCGGTACCACTTCGTTGTGTGATGATCGTACATCGATTGTGTGTCAGGTGAACGTGCTCCATATCCGAGCACTCGTCAAAGCTGACGCCGTCGTTTTGTTCGACACGTACGGTTCTACGGACTCTCGGTTGCATTCCGTCTTCCTTTACCATCTAGAAGTGCGTTCATCTCCCTCCGTGTTCCGTTAATGTCGTAGCATTATTAACTTGTTTCACTTACAGCACAATCTCAAGACGAGGGGTTACGGCCTGCCATACGAATTTCGGCAAGTAGCTGCTGTCACCAGGCCACATGACTTTCCACCGACCTAAGTTCCTTGAATTTTTTTTTAGTGCCCTAGAATCCATCTTCATCTCCGTCGTGAGCGCTCTCGAGGCAGAGATGGTTTTCATCCGCAACCTCGTTGGCGGGTTACTCGCTGAGCTCGAAGATGATATCAATCACGACAAGTTTAAACGCCTGTTGCACTATTCTCGACGGCTGACAAGCTTCCAGAATCGGGTGAAATTAGTACGCACCTTTTCTACACCGTTCCCTACCCCCCCACATACAGGTTGCCATTAATGAACACTCAAACAGGTTGAGGCGGCGTTTGAGGAGGTCTTGGAACAGGGTGAGTTGGTTTTGCTACTGATCTCCATTTAGACCAGCGAGATCATCGATTTCTTGTCGTTTGAAATTCTAGACGAGGATCTAGCGGCGATGTATCTGACCGATAGGAAGAACGACGTCCCTCGCCAACTCAGTGATCATGAAGAACTTGAACTTCTTTTAGAGACTTTCTCGAAACAGGTTGAGGAGATAGTGAACGAAGCTGAGAACATCCACGTCCGTGATCGACTCGCCTAAAGCAGCGCGGCTTCGTTGACACGTGCATGGCAACAGGGCAATGTCCAGTCGACGCAAGAGATAGTTGAGCTTATTCTAGACTCAAATCGGAATGCATTGCTGGCACTTGATCTCAAGGTGACACATTTCGCTTCTGTTTCCGGATTTTCTGATGCATGCCCCTCTTCGTACTAGGTCTCCATTGGAACAATGGGCATAGGGACGGGGGCTCTCATTGCAGGGCTGTTCGGCATGAATGCGAGTTTTCGACTTGTTTGCGTGTTCTACCCTTTTCTCACGATCCTGGCTTTTAGCTTACAAGCCGCATGGAAGAACTTCCATACGCCTTTGCAGGCATGTCTGTCGCTTCCGCACTCATCGCGCTTCTCGT
Organism: Lactarius pseudohatsudake; assembly: GCA_021525015.1. Lineage (NCBI taxonomy): Eukaryota > Fungi > Basidiomycota > Agaricomycetes > Russulales > Russulaceae > Lactarius > Lactarius pseudohatsudake. The sequence goes on from JAKELH010000019.1 coordinate 166,417, forward strand.
TGCGTGGACGGGGCTCCGACGGTGCGTTCTTTTACTTCTCCCATCGACCCTGTGTTTTAACCCACTGATGCGGTGTACAATTTCCAGACTGGCAAAGATACAGAAGGTCGGCCTCTCGGCATCCAGCAGCAAGAAAGTAAAAGGCTGGCTCCCACTTTCCTTGCGCCAACGACGCCCGGAAATCTAGCCCTGTGCCCAGTATAGTTTCGCACCCACCGTTACGTCTTAGGCCTCTGCTAATTTAGCCCCACACACCCCATCAATATCTGTATGACTAGGCATTACTTATACATCTAGATAGATTTGACATGCTCACGCCAAACACAGTATAGTATGTTTCCTAAAACTCCCGCCGGTAGACACGTCGATTGTACGGGGCTTACTAGTCCCGGGGTTGCATACCTTTCTCCAGGGAGCATGTCGGTGCCACGGCTCAAGATGAAGCGACCTCGCGGTATAAGGACATCTCCACCAACTCCACAGCGGAGGTTTTTCACAAGCCCAATCATATGGAGCCACGCAACGTAGGGTACCCTAGAAAAAGTGACGAGTGAAGCAGACGCGAGGTCCAATATGTACCCGTGCATATGACCATCTCAACTGGACGCTGAACATTCCGTGAGGTGGGGGATCACCTGCCAGCCGAGCGCCCATAGATCCGCTCCTGATGCCCCGCATACAGTCACGGTACTACCAGAGCGGCTTAAAGGAGCGTTTATCCTTCACAGGTAAAGGGCCCTTATCACATTTTGCAATGGGGGGAAAATATGGTGCTGATCCGACTTTAGACAGATGCACAACTTCGCATGGGTGCAAACGACGAAGGGGTTTTGAATTTTGGGGTGGTGTGGGGTGCGGGGTCAGGCCGGGTGAGTGGGCGCCCGGCCCCTGTTCATGACTCATATTTCCTCCGACACCCCGAGTTCCGTCGCTCCGAAGCGGGAAGACGATTTTCCCCTCCGTCCTGCCGGGAATGACTTCGGAACATAGCTGGGAAGAAGCTTGGCCAGGCTTTGATCGATTTGATCCTTGATCCTTGGCATTCTTATTTTTGAGTTTTAAAATGAGAGCCTACGAAAAAAAGGGTCCAGAATGCGTGGGACGACCTACAATTTGAAGGTCTTCGCAAACGGACCACCCTCAAAGCGATGGTATCTAAGGCGGGAGTGAGGATTAAATGTATTCGCCAGAATACCGTCTACCCCCATCCCTCTCATGCTATAAGAGCCCCCACGCTTGACATTCTCTTGAGTACGCATACAAGCGGGCTTTTGCTGTCACACCCGACTGGTGCCGGTCACCAAGCGATGCCCGGGTGAATCGTAGTTGTACGGTACTGTATCCAAGGGAGGACAAAGATAAATCTACATCTTCAGCGGCCAGGTGTATGGTTTCTAGGGCACTATGCCTTTGCGGCGCATCGTCAACGATACCAGGAAGGGGAAGCGGGAGAAGGGGTCCGAACTGCCCCCGAATTCGCACTGGAGTTACGATACAGTGGTTTGTTGCTACGGAGAGCGATGGGTGATGCGCGTCGCTGCTCGGCGGACATGATGTGCTTACCACCGATCCTGTCGGCCTTAAGACAGAACAAATAGGCAGCACATCACAGCTCAAAGGTTATTATTCTCCTCCCAATCTTTCGTCGTCCCAAGAGTCATGACCACGTCACGTCTTCTGAGTGTTATTGTTGTTTACGACAACCCCTTCGGCAAGACGACCAGATTCGGTTGCCGATGTGGCTGAAACTCACACGAACGAACAAGGGTCCTCGGCCTGGTACTGTAAGACCACCTGACAAAGTCGGCCTCGTCAGTCCCTCCTCGTCCTGACCATATCTGACTTGGAGTTTCGACGGGTGGGATCAGTTTCGAACACCCATCAGGCATCAGCATCAGCATCAGCATCGTTCCCCCAAGACGCAGCCATCCCCTTGTGACTTGACGTCTCGTGATACAGTTCGGGTTGCAGGTGTGAACGAACCCTTTTTTTTTTTTTCTTCTACATGTCTCATATTGCCTGTCTCATTTTGCCTCCAAGGCTAGTCTTATCTCCGGGACACTTATCAGGAGCTCTCACCTCTTCTTCAAACGTGAGCTTCCTCCTCCTCAGAGTCTCGACTCGAGTCGGAGCGAACGGACGGCGGGGGTATTTTTAGCCGGCTTGGTTGATCCACATCAATCTTCCCTACGTTCCCCTGTCAGACAGTTTTAGTTGGCTCGGCTGCTGTCTCTCCTCTTCGACCGCTTCGTCCACCATGAGTCTACCCGGGTCCATTCTCACCACCCCTACGTCGGCCTCCAGCACGAGTAGCTCGGTGCCCGCCAGCACGACCCCGACTTTGATCTTCGTAGGCGTCAATGAAATGTTTACGTGCGGAATCAGTCCAATTCAATGGGGATACTCGGGTCCATCAGTTCCGATGTCTCTCAACGTCACCAACCTAAACGTCCCCCAGCAGGCCCCGTTGAGTACCTCATCCTCAAATATAGGAACCTCGACCTCGAATGGAACTACTCCGACCACTACTTCGTTTATTCAGCCAGGTATCAGGCGTCAATACTCGGGCTATGGCGGCTCCTATCTCCCCGATATCAATGAGCAACTCGTAAATCAATGGGACCCTACCACAAACAACTGGACGTGGCCCGCTGTCAATGTTCCCCAGGGCTGGTATCGGCTGTTGGCAACCGTCCAGGATGTTCAAAGCCCCTCGTCCCCATTCTTCGTTCAGAACGGTACGAACGTCGAATGTGTCCTCCAATTTGCCCCCAGTTCCTCTTCGACTCCTCCCGTCCCCGTTTCCACAGGTGCTTCCCCGTCCCCAGTCGTCGGAGCATCATCGGGTCATTCGCACGCGGGCGCAATCGCAGGAGGCGTAATTGGTGGTATCGCCTTCTTCGCTGCTGCTCTGGTTGCCTTCCTTTTTTGGTTCTTGCGCCGGCGGTCCGACCGCTCCCGAGGTGCCGAGAATGCACCCGGTCAGCGGTGGTCCGCGATGGCTCTCAAGAGGTCCCGTCATGCAAGTGGCGGAGGATCCTCGGCTCGGAAGGAGCAACCTGGTCTACCAGCCCTTGAAGCCGATCAGACGTTCATCGGTTCAGATGAAGAACTCAGCACAGTTGGACACGAAAAGGCGATCTCTCCCATTTCACCCACGATCCTGCCTTATCACCCCTCCCACCCGCAATCTAGGCGCACGTCTACGCAGACGACTGGAAGTTATGGTCGTGCTTTGTCTAATCCAGAGCCGCCCTTCCGCCCCCCGTCGTATCAACCGTACGTCGGAGAGGCACTCCCGTTGGAACGCGCGCAGACGGCTGGAAATGGACCCCGTCGTAAGCCCGCACCGCGCTATGACGAAGAGGGTGATACCGCGGTGGGGCGTAATGTCGCGTGCTCGTCGCGCACGACGCTAGATTCTACCCATGGCAACAATAGCGGTCAAAGTCTCGGCAACGGCAACTCCGACGGTACCCACGTTCTGCAGCACCAGGGCAGCTTTGGCGCCATGCGTCCGATGCATGTGATCATCCCGGACCCTCCTCCCCCGGCCCGTACTTAGGTATGCCGTGGCACCACCGTACGTACGTTTCGTCCCATGATCTCACACGCGGCGCTGATGGTATGATGTCACTTGTGTTCGGACAGTCTGCTGGCCGGGTTGGTGTCTATCCTGCCCCTCCCTCCGCTTTCTTCCGGCTTGGCTCGGACCTACACCCCCAACATACGTCACTACACCGTGCCGTACCTCGCCGTACCATACGCACTCCCTGCACCACCTTTCGTATGCTCGAACGTAATTTTTCTTTTCCTTGGAGAGACAGAAGAGACAGAACGGAAACGCTATTCTTGGTTATTCCTTTTCGAATTATTTTGCCTGAACTGTAAACGTACTTTCTATTGCTCCATCTTCCTTTCCGCCTGTTGCTGGCTGGATACAACCCCTACGCACACTTACCGGTTTCCTTTGTAAAAGCGACCGCCACATTCAATGAACTCAAACTCAAACCGCGACTCTTCGAATTATGATTCAATATTATCGCCCGCGTTGCACGTAGATCCGGTTCTTGGGGGTTCTCTTTGGAGCTGGATATACAGTATGCACGCGGTGTAGTGTCCTCCGGCAGCGCTGAATGATTGACGAACGCGTTGCCGTTTGTTTACAGCCTGATATGTTGGAGTTGATGTCACTCAGATGCCAACATTTGTTCGGTACAACACACCCCAATATGTGCTCGCATGAGAGTGCTGCTGTATGCATTTGTAGTGAGCGCCGTAAGCGACCAAACGACAGACAGGCTTGGTTGATCATCATCTGCTCATAGATGGGAGCTGTCGTATATCTAGATGGACACGCCGAAACCGCGCCCCTGCATGATGCTTCTACGCTTCCGTGACTCTGAAACTCCTGAGTTACTTTTGCCTGCCCATCACAACGATACTACACAGTTCAATCAGGCACGACGCTCAGTGCGGTTTTTGGAACATGAAGATCTTGAGGTCTTGTGTTTCGAGAGTTGCGTTTTGTGTGTGGGTTGTGCAAATGTCCCCGGCCATGCAAATCTAAAAAATTCATGTTCTATGAAGACATTCCCTTGGCTCTTTTTTCCCAAGAAAATAAATCACGGTAGGTAAAGTATCATATATAGATATACAAAAGGAGATAGAGACCAGCCCGGATTTACAGTACTGCACGGGCTGCACGGCAAAAAGGTGTAGTCGTCTCAGACTCGTCTGGAATGTGTTCCTGCGCATCCATGTCTCAAGAGATACAATACCACATGAACCTGTCTGAGAAGAGTATCAGAGTACTACCGAGACCCATGGCTAATTTGGAGGCACGGAACGCACGCGATGGAGCTGTAGGAAAAAATCTCACTTGGAGGCCTCCTGCAAATTGTCACACGCGTCCATACGCAAAATGCCGAGCCACGCCCGATGTTGCCGCTGTGGTCACTGACAACAATGGTGTCTCTGCCTCTACACTCCTCTGTTGTCCTCTCCGATATCACAAGTAATCTCAGGTCGTATCCTCAAAGCCGTTTGGGCCAGCCTCCATCGAATTTTGCGTGGGTTGTACATGAGTGCGAGTCTAGCATAGCCAAGAGCACACGGCCTTTCTGTTAGTAATAGGCTGGGTGGACATGTGGCCTGTGCTGTTGCCGTGAGATGCGCACGTTCACTGTGAGGCTTGGCAGGGCCTTTGAGCCAGTGCGAGGCTTTTCTGTGTCGTTCAGTCGTTTCTTCCTTTGCAATCTCAACTGTTCAACACACTGTCACGATTTCTCGCTTTCACGCACTGGACCATGGCATGCAAACGTAAGCCCGAATCTCCAAATCCGAACTGTCCTGGTAATTGACACCGTATCCCTCTTCCTTGCAGTCTCTATCGCCGATATTGACTGCAAAATCGCATATATTCAGAACACACTCTTACTGTACCCTCGACCCAATTCTCTATACATTATCGGTGTCCAAATTCTCGCGATGTTACGACTCGGGCGTTTTGAGCTATCACAACAGAAGGCAGACCTTGACAAGTGCATTGTACACTGCACTGAGGCGATATTCCTTCCGCCTGTTTCCTGGGCTGGTTTTTCCCTCAATGTTGTCGAACTTCTCTTTCACCTCGCATCCGCCCTTCTACAACGCGCCAAGACGTTCGGACAGCCCCGTGACACCAAGTATTCTATCGAGTACCTCCGTTACCTCCGAGGACTTCCCCTTGATTACTTCGACCTCCCCAAAAACGTCGTTACAATGTCTCTTATCCAGGCATTGGTTATTGAGTCGGAAGCTTAGATGGGGCACAGAGCATAGAGGAGATGATGGTCCTCTGCCGCGAACTCCTCGCCTCCGACTTATCAGCAGGCTTTCCTGTCGTCGCTTTTGTATCCTTGGTCGATGCCGTCAATGCTGAATTCCCTCGAGGGCGGTCCGTCCACTTATTAGATGAAGTCATTGAATGCCTACGAGACGCGGTGGAGATGGGCCCACCAAGTTCGCACCTCCTTTTGTTTGTTTGCGCTGGCCAACGCACTCTGCGTTCGCATCCTGGAAACTCATTCAAATAACGACTATGAGGAAGCAACGGCGCTATTGGAAAGGGTCCTCCATCACAATCAGTCTGGAGAGTGTCCAGATTCAATTCGGGATCTAGCTTCATCATTTGCCGCTGTGTTCGCGTATGCCAGTTCGACCTTCTTCCCGAACCCAGAATATTCCGAAGTGTCGATTTCATGTCTCCGTACCTTACTCAGCACTTCTTCTGTTGATGAAGGACTTCGTGTTCAAATGGCCGACATCTTGGCGGCCCAAGCCAGAGTGCGCTGTACACAATACAATCTCGCAGAGAGCCTTGACGAAGCGAACTCCTATACATCACAAGTTGTCGGCCTTTCATCATCTCAAGAATCTGGGGAAACCAGGCGCTGTTCGGGTATCATACTCGATGACTAGAATGGCGGAGAAAATCCGGCATCTTGAAGAACTGCTCTCAAATACTCCTCCAGGGACCGAACGTCACAAGGAGTGCCTCAGCCACCTTGCAGATCAAAGTTCCACCGTACCAATGAAATATCGGATGTGGAAGAGCCCATCAAGTATAGCCGACTGTTAGTTGATGCGACTCATTATTCCAGTGACCAGCAGAGAATGATTTCCCTCTGTTTCTTACATGACATTCTCCTCCTCGCATTCAAGGAAACCAGCAAAATCAGCTACCTGAACGAGTCAATCACCGTCGGCTATGACATCCTCGAGTTGAAGAGTGCACAACACGTCCACTTTCACACAATTCGGAAGCTTGTATCGTGTCTACATACACGCGCGCAGTTGTCCGGTCAAAGAGTGGACCTTGTTGAAGTCTTGCGACTAATACCACTGGCCGTCGACAGTCAATATGGGCGGGAACCCGGACGACTTCAACTTTCATGTCAGTGGGCCCTCCTTGCGCGAACCATTGATCACCCATCTGCCTCGACTGCCTGCATGAGCGCAATGTCTTTGATACAAAAGACCTTGTCCTTCACTCCGACGGTATTTGTCCATGCAATTGTCAGCCCAAGAAGCTTCTTGTGCATTGTTAGACGCTTGATTGAAACACGAAAAAAAAATCCAATGCACGCGTAGCTGCCAACTGGCAACCGATGTCATTTTTGGAAGGGTGAGATCGGGGCTGGGATCGGGGGGATTACAACCCGCAAAGGGCGATTCACACGTGGTACGTTCCTTTCCCACCTGTAATCGTCACTCGCTGGCGCCATTCCTATGATACAAAGGGGACATTTATAGCCTTTGAACACACATACACACATTACTCTGCCAACCACACGCAGTAACCGTTACAACGCCGTTGTGTGAATTTGGGTCATAATCCAGTGCTACGAATCAGCGCCTTCTGTTCACCTGACGTAGGCCGGCGCCTAGATGGTCGACTTTGTTGTATCCACTTTCGGTGCTGGGAACCTGAGGGGCTTCAAGCTTCAAGCGGGGCTCGGCACGAGGCGACTTCGTACCGTCGCCACTCTCAGTGTACCAACCAACAATCGGTTTCGATCCGCATGTGTGTGTCTTGGATACAGATCCTTGTGAGCACTGCGGCAACCGCAATTGCTCGTCAGCACCACCATTTGGGATCGAGCGCTTCACGGGGATGATGACCGTGACTCGACCCTGGCGCTCCGGTTTATTTACCCACTGTACCCGATTGCTGTGTCTCCAGACAAATAGATAATGGACATGTGCCAAGGTTTCTGGAATATATATCATATCAACCCTGCGCTGCCCCGAGCCAGTTGCCCCATTCTCGAGTACAAAGAAGTAGGTGACTTGCTATACGCAAAAGATGATGTGCTCACCCTGCATCGACGATAGCTGCTGCATGTTCCCTTCAAGGTGAATGGTCAGTTCAATCCCAACACCTCGAAAATCTACGCGGCTGGGTGGAGATGCGTTGTCGGGTCCACATCACCTTATTGCTCCCGTGGGCTCGGCGTCAGATCCTAGTGTCATCCGATACCCGACTATCCACGATGTCTCAGTTGAGGGTGATACGTCGTCCTTTGTGAAGAAAGGCTACGCCCACGGGGAGGCTTCGAGTTCTTCAACGCGAAACGAGGCGCAAACGGGGGTGAGACAGCCAGCGAAGCGCCCGTATCTCCGGAGAATTGGTAGGCGCCTACCTGCGAGAACGTTCCCGCCACCTGCGCGACCACGAAGGTCCAATATTCTGCCCCCGTCCCCGGCACAAGCACCCGCTGAGTATGATATTACCTCTCCGAATGCCCCACCTTTGAAACCGGTGTCAACGCCGCACAACGCTGGACCCAGGGATGTCCGCTGGAAGGATGGCGAAGAAGCTCGGTCTACTGTGCAGGTACGTACGACCTGACTGTGTATCTCGGGGGAACTGCAGGTTTCTCAAATGAAGACATTGCTAGGAAAACTTTGAAGGTGAAGAAAGCGTTGGAGACGAGGATGGGGGCCTAGACGAGGAAGAAGAAAACAGTGACGACGATGACGACGAAAGCGACGATGAAGGGTATGAAGATGAGAAAGAGGGTAGAGAAGCGTCGGCCCCACACATACAACCCCGGGCCAGACCTCTGCCGAGTTGTAGCCCAACTACGCAGACGCGTAGTGCCACCCGGTCAGAGGTCCACCAATCTTACACCCTACTGCACAAAACGAACGGGCGTCCTCAGGTTCTAGCGCCTCAGGTTCTCCAAAAGCATCAAAATGGATCCCCTCTCGCCAGACCTAGTGTGCCCGCCCAACGTATCCCCCTACACCCTCAAAACCAACCCGTCCCTGAAGCCCTTCCTCCACGTCCCGCGTCCTTCACCACTTCTCGCACTCGTACCCAACACATCCCGGAAGGTCCTCATCGGACCACGTGGCCAGGAACTTCCGCATATTCGTCGCCGGCACTCAATCCAACCAACAGAGCTATCACCCACTACCCCAGTCTCGGTGGATACAACGGAGACGTAGTTGACCCGTCAACAGAATGGGACGAAAGACCCGAGGCAGGCGGGTCAATGCGACAAAGTCTATACAGCCACAGTAACCCCAGTGTGGCGCGCAGCATATACCTGGAACAACAGGTCGCACGACGGGAGGAAGAGGCAACGCGACGGGAAGGCGAGGCGAGACTCAAGGCGGAGGACGCGCGGAGACTCGAGACGGCCGCGCGAAAGGCCTTTGGGTGGGTGCAGAGCCTCGAGGCGCGTGCAGGGAGGATCCACGATGCAGCTATGCAAGCAGAGGCCAAAGCTCAGCGCCGGGATGCAGAGACATGGGAGAGGCAGGCCGAGATACTTCGTCAGCAGGCCGAAACGGCCAAGCGAGAAGTTGAGGTGACGAAGCGGGAGATCGCGGTGGAGCGTGCAGAGCAAGAGGCACGACGCAAGGCACGCGAGGCGCGTCGGAAGGAGGCAGAGCTTTTACTGAAAGAAGAAGATGTGCGGCACAAGGAACAGGAGGCACTTCAAATGGAGGAGGACGCACGGCGGATGAAGATAGAGATGGGGTGGAGGGAGGAGCAGCTCAAGCTTGAGAAGGGTCGTTGTGCGGCAGGGGATCGGATTGGCACAAAGGAGATCGTCGTTTTGGCTTGGGAAAAACTCAAGGGACGAATTAGCCGGGACTCTCAGGTCGGCAAGCAGAACACGGCTCGCATTCTCCAAGATAAGGACGAGACCAATGACAATGGCATCGGGGTAGGTTCCAGCTCATCCACCAGTGCGAACACAGATCCGGAATCGTCGACGAGGGCTTTTGTCCAAATCCAGCGCTATGTGAAGGTGGAACGAAGACGGACTACGAGTGAAACCAGTGCAATGACTGGTATGGCTATCACTGCAGAAGACCAGGAACTCAGATCGGTGTCCCACATGGTGACCAGCGAGTGCGCGACATCTGCTGAAGCCTCTGCAGAATACACTGTGAGAAGCATCAATTCGTACAAGGAGCGGCTTAATCGAAGCCCAGCGGGGTACTTTCGTCATGTTCCACTTAGGTAATAGTACAGTTATCTTCATTACTTTTCGATATGGAACATCGTGCTCTACGAGCAACTTCAAGAGCAATTTTGTTGAAGAGTTCCATCGATCGTGTTCGGAATTCTTGTGCCAGCTGAGCAAGCAGCTGAGCGCTGATCGATGATCGGTTGCCGTTGATTTACAGTCGACCAGTAGCATGTCACACCGTATTTCGATCCTCTTATCCTCTCTTTTTGACTGTTAATTCTGTGATAGTCCAAAATCGAGGTCCGAGTGCTATGTCCATCAATGTTTTTTTAAATTTTATTCTAGATTCTCTCTGAATTCTCAGTAGACGGCTATTTTCTTCTACTAACGAATCAGTATTATCTTTGGACGGACCCAGCAAGGATGCGAAGAGACAAAGACGAAAAACGTGTACTTGCCAAGATGTTTGCGTCATCAGTCCAGGAAGCCACGGCTCGGTGGAGTCTTCTGCGCATCGTTCCATATTTAATGCCCCCTCGAAGCACCAATGAGGAGCCACTGGCACATGTATCATGTTGCTACTAACTTAGTAACGTAGTGGTAACGTTTACAAGTGGGTCCGTGGCCGGCTCGGCAATTTCCTTGAACTTGAGGCCTTGAGGACTCACCTACTTGAGGCCTTGAGAAGTGACAACTACAGGCTACCGGCGGCACAGCCCAGCAAACCGGAAAACCGTCATAGCATTGAACACTGCATCTCAGCTGCCACATGTGTCTTGTTACGTGTCGGCAGCTGTAGCGATGACATCTAAACAACGTTGCATTACGCCATGGAGTCGGCGGTTTCGGTTCATCGGGACGCATATGCTCGATCTTGATCTTCACAGGTGCTACAGAGGACGGTTTTTCCGACCATAGATGCCTTACTTTCAGAAAACCCCCCACCTGACCTCGAGTCGAGTCGTTACTCCAAACTGTCGCCGCTGCATGCGCATCGGCATTGGTCGCGCCTTGGACACCCACCGGATCGAGCGCTTCGCCGAACAGCATTATTAATGGCCTAGCCTCCGTCACTTTAATGAGCCGGTGCTACGTTTAGCGTTATCTGTTTTTACTGACAGGGAACAGCCAATTCGGCGTGCCAGTGGGTCACAGGGTTGATCAATTGTACACGTTTGCTGTGTCTTGGAACGAACATATAAACTAGAGGGTTCTTGGACATATTACACCAACCTTTCTTCTCAGTCCTTATCTTGGTCTCTGCCTACGTTCAATCGCTTGAAGGTATGCCTTGTCGATTCGCGATATAAGTTCATATGATGACGTACTTGACGTGGCCGCTATATGTACTCTTCAAGGTTAATGATTAATTCAAGCCTAACGCAACACAACTCTACGCGGCCCGGCGCATTTCTTTTCTGGGATCCATATGGCTCAAAATCATCTCTTGGTCGTAGGAAACGCGAGACACGCCCTATCCACAATGTCTCGGTTGGGGGTGATCCGCCCCTTCCGAGGGAAGACCACACCTATCGGGCGGTTTCGACACCTTCAATGCAGAGTCGGGCACAAGCTGGGGTGGGGTTGCACTCGAAGCGCCGATCCCTGACTACTCCTGGCAGGATGCCCTCGAAAACTAGTCTGACACCTGAATCGCTGCAGAAGTCTCAGATATCCTCCATACCCATCCGGCGCAGTGCTACCTTTCCTCGGACCCCACGTTACGGGTATTTGGGTTCACAGCGCAATGCTGGACCCCCAAGGGTATATCAGTTTCAGAACAGAGGTGCCCCCAGGAAGGACGGCGAAGAAACTCAACATATAGAGGTACGTGAGAGTGGCAGTGTATGTCGAGGGAACTGCTAGTTGCTCAAATGAATATTTTGTTAGGGAGCGTTTGCCGGCGAGGGAGGAGAAAGCGACGGAGACGAAGAAGAAGAAGGCAACGACGACAGTGACAACGACAATAATGAAGAGTGCGAAAGTGGTGGGGAGGGTACAGAAGTTCTATCCCAGAATACACAGCCCAGACTCCAGCCAATCCGGGGACTAACTACTCAGATAAATACTCGTATTGCGATGCCAGTGGCCCGTGAATCTTACATCCTACGGCGAAAACTTCCTCAGATTGTTATACATCCCGCTGGGCCTCCTTCCGTCACACACAGTCCGCCCACCGGATTTAGTCCTTCACACTCCCACCACCCACCCACCTCCGAAACCCATTCCCCACGTCCTGTGTCCTCTACTTCTTCTCGTGTCCGCCCCCAACGTGTTCTCGAAGGTCCTCACCTCCCCAGCCCTGATGGACCCAAGGGGGACGCAGGTGGCGCATCTACAGAATGGGGTGAAGGGTCCGAGGCAGGTGTCTCGGAAAGGCGAAGTCAATACAGCCAGCTGAGCAACTCCAGCGCCGCGCGCAGTATCCTGCTGGAACAGCAAGTCGCGCGGCGGGAGGAAGAGGCAGCGTGGCGGGAAGAGGAGGCGAGACTCAAGGAAGAGGACGCGCGAAGACTCGAGTTGGCCGCGCGAACGGCCTTCGCATGGGTGCAAGGCCTCGAGGCGCGCGCAGGGAGAATCCACGACGCGGCTATGCAAGCGGAAGCCCGCGCAAAGCGCATGGATGCAAAGATCTGGGAGAGGGAGGCCGAGGTGCTACGTCGACAGGCCGAGACGGTCAGGCGGGAGGTCGGGTTGGCTAAGCGGGAAATTGCGGTTCAGCGTTCAGAGCAAGAGGCACGGCGCAAGGCACGCGAGGCGCGTCTGAAGGAGGCAGAGCTTTTGATGAAAGCAGAAGACGTGCAACGTAAGGAGCAGGAGGCGCTTCGCATGGAGGAAGAAGTGCACCGGAGGAAGATGGAGCTCGAGCAGAGTGAGGAGAAACTCAAGCGCCTTGCAGCGGAGGACCAGAGGGCCACGAAAGATGTCGTCGCTTCAGCTTGGGAAAGACTCAAGGGGCGGATCACTCGGGACCCTCACGTTCACAAGCAGAACCTGTCCCACCTTCTCCAATACAGGGACATCAGGTTCGATGACGACGGGACCGGTGTAGGCCCCGGCTCATCTTCCGATGCGGATGTAGATCCGGAAACATCTACGTGGGTATTCGTCCCAGCTCCGCGCTCACGCCGGAGGGTGGAACAATGGCGGAGCACGATTAAGACCACCTTTGTGGAGGACCAACAATCGTTGTCCCACGTAGTGACCAGCGAACATACGACACCTTCCGGAACTTCTTCTGCGCAATACACTGTAAAGAGCGTCCACTCATACAAGGAGCGGATGAATCGGGGCCCAGGCAGCTACTTTCGTCACAAGCGATAGTCGTATCGATAGACACTCTCACGCGCAAGGTTACAAACATGCACGATACTCCAACAGGCTCGCTTCACAATTCTCGTCAAGTTCAACTATTAAAATTACGCTTTAGGACATTTCCTACACACTTTCCGTACGCATCGGTTCTTATCTCTTCGATCTCTCTCGTTGAACAACCCCTCTTTCAGCTCTCTATCTTCTGAGTCTGATGACTTGTCACAGTGGAACTCCCAGTCCCGTCTCAATCAGCTCTTTGAATACTCCACGTGTTATCGGTGATCCTTCTGGGATGGTCGTCTTAAATGATATCTGAGGCTCATCATATCTCTATCACGAAGATCTGTCCCCCCACACCTACACCCTCACAACCCACCCGTCCCCTCCCTGAAACCCTTCCTCCACATCCCGCATCCTACATCACTCCTCGCACTCGCACCCAACGCATCTGGAAGGTCCTTATCGGACCACGCGGCCAGGAACTTCCACATATTCGTCGCCGGTCTTTTCGATCCAACCAACAGAACTGAGCTATCCCCCACTGCCCCAGTCTCTGTGGATACAGCGGGGGCGTAGCTGTCACGTCAACAGAATGGGACGAGAGGTCCGAAGAGACAAAGTCTATACAGCCAGCAGAGCGACCCCAGTCGTGTGTAGTATATACCTGGAGCAACAGGTCGCACGACGGGAGGAAGAGGCAGCGCGACGGGAAGAGGACGCGTATGGCCCGGGGTGCAGAGTCTCGAGGCGCACGTGGGGTGAATCCACGACGTGGCTATGCAGGCGGGGGCCAAAGGGCGCCGAGAAGGAGAAACATGGGACGGGAGAAGCAGGCCGAGAGGGTTGGGGTGACGAAGCGGGAGATCGCGGTGGAGCATGCAGAGCAGGAGGCTCACTGGTAGACAACTTGAAGCAGAAACATAGCTCGCATTATCCAGGACAAGGGGGATTTCAGGCATAAGGTCCAGCTCGTTATGAGCACAGATCTGGAATTGTCGAAGAGGGCCCTTGTAGGCTTGTCCAAATTCCGCACCAAACCGGTGCGATGACCGGCATGGCTCTTGGTGGCTATCACTGTAGAGGACCAGGAGGAGCTCAAATCTATTTCTTACGTGGTCACCGTGACCAGGGTGTGCGAAACATCTACTGAAGTCTCTACTGAATACACTGTAAAGGGCGTCAATTCGCATGTCAATCCCGAGTCGTGCCATCAGCAAAAACTTGGAAAATTTTTACCGCCTTATCAAATTGAAAATAGCTTATGTGAATTATAGTAGCATTTAGTGGAATTTAAGTCTCTGATATTATTACAACAAAATGGTAACTACCTACAACCCCAATATATCATTCTGGTAGGAAACGAGCACTTACGATTCTCGAGGTTAAATGCAGTTACTTTGTAAGCACTTATAATTTCCAGGTAATTCTGATGGCACTAGGGTAAGCGCTTATGATCTGTGGACTCAGATAGTTCTAACGGCTGTTGTAAATCACTTGCAACATTGTCGTCATTCTAGCAGGCTTACAAGTCCTCACAAATGGTTGTAAGCGTATATTACAAAGGGCTCAAATGAGCGTAAACCGTCAATTTAATTTGCACGCCACATGTGCGCTGCAAGGGATAACCTCGCGGCAGGGCTTGCACGAGGCGGGTTCGCATGTGGGGGCCTGCGCTGTGTCGGGATGTCGTCGCGGTGGGATGGCAGGTTCTTGCACGCTGTGTTTGGATGATGTCACGCCAGGGCTTGCAGGAAACGTGTTGCGTCGTGGTGGGTCTTGCGTACCGCGTTGGGGGTGGCGCAAGGGGGGGCCGGGCCGTGGTTCCGTGACCTGAGGCCGGGGGGGGGGGGGTTGGCCAAAAGTCCTTTAAAAAATTTACTTTTTGGGCATCTGGAATGCCGGCCCGTTGATTCCGAAAGGGGAGTCTCTGCATTGGGTTGCGTTTGGGTTCACTACACATACGGGTCATCGTCATCGCTAAGTGTTTTTTTTTTGTTGTCTGATTCACAACATTTTCTACTGACTTAATTGTCAACTCTCCGAAGGTTCCGTTCAGTTCGTCACCTGCTGCAGGTGAGCTCGTTGCCGGATATGCACAGTGAGATTGTGACTCACCCCCATAACAGCCCGGTGGATATCCGCCCTTTGAGTGCCTGGCTCGATTCCACTATTCTATGCCACGACTCTATCGCTTTTCTCGGCGACGGAGCCATCCCCGCTGGCGGCTCAGCCAAAGTATCAGCCGTACATGCCCCCCTCCGTAGTGCGTCGAACGCGGCTTAGCGTCGAGTCGGAGGCAGCTGGGGGGTCCTGGAGTCGGTGAGTTATCGCACTCGCGTCGGCCTATATATCTCTCTCGCAGGACCGGAGCTGACTCGCAGATCCCTCTGCTGCAGATGGTTGCGACGAACCCTTGTGACTGGACCTACTCGACGACTTACGCTGGCACGACGCAGGGTTGGGAAATGCACAGCGGACACCCGCCGAGCCCTCCAACGCGCACCACTCGATTCCCATTGCCAAGCTCTCACGTCCGGATCCGATCCTGTTCTACACAGAGACCCCTCTTTTCAACGGCGAGCTACACGATAACGGCGCATTGCATCGCATCTACTCGTCTGCGCGGTACGTCACTCTTCTTAATTGTGCCTCTTTCCAAACACGACGTTGACCCACGACACAACCAACACCGCGCCAACGACTGCGACGACTGGGCGATCACGACAACAGCTGCGGTGACGACGCCGACAATGGCAGCGGCGACAACAGTAGTGGCAATCGCAGACTACAACCACGACCAATACAACCCACAATGACGGAACTGCAACGACGAGGTGATAACCGACCACAGCAACAACCGCAACGATGGCAAGGCTGCGAGACAACCGTGACGACGAAGACCTCAACAACGATGGCAATCCCGACAGCAACAACGACGCCAACAGCAACAGTGACTGACAACAACCGCAACAGCAACAACATCCGCGACGACGACGACGACTGCAACCGGTCCTCGACCATGACGAAAGAGTCAGATACTGTAGTAATACTGTAGCTTTCATTTATTACACTATTACATTGTCACGGTTATTGCAGGTCCTGCTGTATGGGCAGGACATTCCCTCAAATATATTTCCTGACTTGAAATTGAGAGCCATTCGATTGTGCACGCCGTGATGTTCCATATTCGGATAAACTTTCCTTTTTTGGAGGTTCCGGGGGGGGGGGGGGGGGGGGGGGGGGGGGGGGGGGGTGAGGCTCGGCCCCTTAAAAAATTTTACCGGCCCCGTGCAATTTTAAGAATCCCGGCCCCCCCTTGCTCATAACCAGTGCTGTGTCTTGCAATACCCTCAAGAATTGTGTGGAATTATAATGTATTTCACAGTAGTATAGCTAAATACAGCGAAGAATGTAACAAAAGATAATGCAACATCCCTCGTCGTGTCCCCACCATTGCCACCGTCGCTCCCCCCACTACCGTTATTCTCGTCGTCACTTTGCTGCTCCACTGCACCACCAATGCTCGTCGTCATCGCGTTGCTGTCGTCGCTCGGTTGTCGTTGTCACCGTCGTTGTCGTCTCTTCCACTTGCGTGGGTGCACACCCCCACGGCTGTGTCACTGTCTTTGTTATCGGTGTGTGGTGGTTCACAGCGGCAATTGTGTGATTGAGGGTGCATGTGGGGTGGTGGCCTGGTGATGTCAATGATCAATGTGAGTACGATGTAATAAGCTTGAATGGATGGACTAATACTTGTTTTATTCTTTTTAATGAACATGGGCAGGCGCACACCAGTCTGTCTAAGTGAAGTGATTAGTCAATCGAGAATGAAAGGGGTGGATGGGTTCAAGAGAAAATGTACTTACAAGCGGTCGTGACATGGTGGTCGTGGTTGAG
Organism: Lactarius pseudohatsudake; assembly: GCA_021525015.1. NCBI lineage: Eukaryota > Fungi > Basidiomycota > Agaricomycetes > Russulales > Russulaceae > Lactarius > Lactarius pseudohatsudake. The sequence goes on from JAKELH010000019.1 coordinate 183,603, forward strand.
GTGGCGATTGAGGTAGTGGTTGTCGCTGTCATGGTCATTATGTGCACGGGGTCAATGGTGCATCTACCTGGATAGGCTTGGAGACTAACCTGGGGAGCCTGGTTGCCCTGATTGCAGAGGCGTGACATACCAGGGAGGTCCTTGTGGTTGCAGTTGTGATGTTGATGTCCCCGCCGTCATCGCTTGCTTTGGTGCACACCCCGCCGTGGCTGTGTCGTAGTCATTGCTATGGGCGCGCGGGGCTCACATTGGCGGCTTCGGCGATGTCGATGATGGTGGGTGTGCCAGATCAGCTGCATAAGGTGCAGTCAATGTCAGTACGTCGTGGAATATGTGCCGAAACCGACAGTACTCCAAAAGCCCAAAAATAAGCGGTGTCTTGTAGACACGAACGGCAGGCACACACTGGTCTGTAAAAGGGTAATAGCTGCTAGTTAGGTGCAAGGAGTGGACGGGTTCAAGAAACCGCAGAATTACGACAAGTATTGATGATGTGGCGACAGCTGGGGCGGTAGCATCAAAGGACGGTGTCGGCAGACAATGTCTTCTGTGGTTGAGGACAGCTTGAGGTACCATAGACGACTGCAGTCGTTATAGTGTGAGGCCACGGTGTGGTAGTGGGAGGACCTGCGATCAAAGCGAGTACAAGGCCACATCGACTAAAACACTTACTGTATTCCCCCCCCCTTTTGCTTGCCTTTTTGTGGGGCTCAGACATTAGGAATGGGAGCGTGCTGACTGCCTTGAGTCATCATGGGAAAAAGAATATATGTATGGAGGGTTAACAAGACACATCTTTACCGTCTTGATGCACTCTTGATGCGGGCTCAATGTGGGGGCCGCGAGGGCCATGTGAGAGATGAAGGCGGTGTGACGAAGAGGGAAGAGAGAAGTGAGCGCAATACAGTGCAGTACTGTAGCAAGTTAGCGACGATCAACAAACGAACCCAACTTCCCACGCTCAGACCAATCAACAAACGAACGCGACTTCAGTTTTTTTTTTTGAATCCACATTCGCACGTATGCCAGTGAGACTTCTCCCCTGTACCGACTATTTTTCCACTGCTGCAACAAACAATTGAAGTCCAGATCTGCACAGCACCAGCATTCACCAGCACACCACACTGCAACAGCTGAAGCCAACGAACTGGCTGCCCCCTTTGCATCCTCCTCGTCGATGAGTGCGGTGCATTTCTACGTCGGAGTGGAGATGCACCTGACAACTCAAGAAATGGAGAGCCTACTGCTTGTCTCGTCGATGCGCCACGATCTTCGCAAGACTCTTCGTGTCGTCCCATTGTCATTGCCCTTGCGGCAGGCGATGGCATCACTATCTAAATGCTCCTGTGCCTCGTCCTGCGTCACTGTTTGCGCTCTTCTGTGTGCATGAGCTGCGCACCGCACTTTGTCGTCTGCCGCTTCTTAATGTTCTCGTCAGCGTCGGCATCTTTAACCTCTACAGCTTTCTCTCCCTTGGATGGAGTCTGATCTTTCGTAACAAACTCATCGAAGGTGTGTGCGAAATCATCACCATTCACCATCATCTCGTTGAATGTGCCCCGTCGCTTCCATCCCTTAGCCCCCACACCCGCTGCCGCACATGACAGCAACTACGACAGTCACGAACACGCTGCTGACAATGAAGTGCATCAAGATTTTTTTTTTTTTTTTCATATCGTTTCTCACTGATGTCACAGAGCTAGCCCATGACCCCGCCTCCGTCCTTTGCCACACGCAAGTCTACCACCACAATCCTGCCACGTGAAAGTCCCGCCCTGACGCCATGCCGTCGCGACACACAAGACCCGCCACCACGCCAACCCGCCGCCTGCAGTCCCCGTCGTGACCGCTCAAACACGGCGCGCAAGACCCCACCACCACCAACACAGCATGCAAGACCCCACCACCGACGACGATGGCTGCAATGACGGCAGCAAGGACGATGGCGACGACACTGGACACCAACGACGCCGACGAGACCAACACCGGCAACAATGACGACACGAGGCCTGTGACCACGATGGTCACGAACGTGCGACCGGCGACAACGAACTAGGCATCGACCCAGTGCATCAAGATAAGTACTTATTCGTTTTTTTTTGGTTTCATACCCTGCCTCTCCAGTACATGCAAGAAGCGCGTCCCACGCCTCACTCCCGTCCTTGCCGCCTCGCTACACGTAGGCCCTTCGCCAGTCCACCACTACCACCCCGTCACGACACAAGACCCACACTGACGCCACATCATCACGACACGCAAAACCCACCACAACACCAACCTGCCCCGACGCCACCCCAAGGGGGGGCCGGGATTCTTAAAATTGCACGGGGCCAGTAAAATTTTTTAAGGGGCCGAGCCTCACCCCCCCCCCGGAACCGCCGAAAAAGGAAAGTTTATCCGAATATGGAACATCACGGCGTGCACAATCGAATGGCTCTCAATTTCAAGTCAGGAAATATATTTGAGGGAATGTCCTGCCCATACAGCAGGACCTGCAATAACCGTGACAATGTAATAGTGTAATAAATGAAAGCTACAGTATTACTACAGTATCTGACTCTTTCGTCATGGTCGAGGACCGGTTGCAGTTGTTGTCGTCATCGCGGATGTTGTTGCTGTTGCGGTCATCGTCAGTCACTGTTGCTGTTGGCGTCGTTGTTGCTGTCGGGATTGCCATCGTTGTTGAGGTCTTCGTCGTCACGGTTGTCTCGCAGCCTTGCCATCGTTGCGGTTGTTGCTGTGGTCGGTTATCACCTCGTCGTTGCAGTTCCGTCATTGTGGGTTGTATTGGTCGTGGTTGTAGTCTGCGATTGCCACTACTGTTGTCGCCGCTGCCATTGTCGGCGTCGTCACCGCAGCTGTTGTCATGATCGCCCAGTCGTCGCAGTCGTTGGCGCGGTGTTGGTTGTGTCGTGGGTCAACGTCATGTTTGGAAAGAGGCACAATTAAGAAGAGTGACGTACCGCGCAGACGAGTAGATGCGATGCAATGCGCCGTTATCGTGTAGCTCGCCGTTGAAAAGAGGGGTCTCTGCGTAGAACAGGATCGGATCCGGACGTGAGAGCTTGGCGATGGGAATCGAGTGGTGCGCGTTGGAGGGCTCGGCGGGTGTCCGCTGTGCATTTCCCAACCCCGCGTCGTGCCAGCGTAAGTCGTCGAGTAGGTCCAGTCACAAGGGTTCGTCGCAACCATCTGCAGCAGAGGGATCTGCAAGTCAGCTCCGGTCCTGCGAGAGAGATATATAGGCCGACGCGAGTGCGATAACTCACTGACTCCAGGACCCCCCAGCTGCCTCCGACTCAACGCTAAGCCGCGTTCGACGCACTACGGAGGGGGGCATGTACGGCTGATACTTTGGCTGAGCCGCCAGCGGGGATGGCTCTGTCGCCGAGAAAAGCGATAGAGTCGTGGCATAGAATAGTGGAATCGAGCCAGGCACTCAAAGGGCGGATATCCACCGGGCTGTTATGGGGGTGAGTCACAATCTCACTGTGCATATCCGGCGACGAGCTCACCTGCAGCAGGTGACGAACTGAACGGAACCTTCGGAGAGTTGACAATTAAGTCAGTAGAAAATGTTGTGAATCAGACAACAAAAAAAAAACACTTAGCGATGACGATGACCCGTATGTGTAGTGAACCCAAACGCAACCCAATGCAGAGACTCCCCTTTCGGAATCAACGGGCCGGCATTCCAGATGCCCAAAAAGTAAATTTTTTAAAGGACTTTCGGCCAACCCCCCCCCCCGGCCTCGGGTCACGGAACCACGGCCCGGCCCCCCCTTGGTTATGAGTACCTAGAATCCCCAAAAGCACTCACAATTTCTAACGGCGATTACAATTCACCAGAACAATTGTGCCCTGTTACAATGAATTGCCAAACTACGTGACTCGATAAGACCTTATAATTCCTGCCAGAATTGTACGACTTGTGGCCAATATAATGCCTTATAAGCCCTTATAAAAATTTGTTTTTTTTGCTGATGTGGTCGTGAGGACTCGAGAGTAGTGCCACGCTTAAGTAATCGGTTGTTCTATTCCAAAGCTAACTCCAAGCTTCAAGTTCGTGACTTTTCGATATGGCATATCGTGCTCTACGAACAATTTATGAAGAGTTCAGATCGCGTTCGGAGTTCTCGTGATCTATCCGGCATGGAAGTGCCTTCAAGTTAATGTCGACCGGTAGCAACCACAATGCATTACGATCTTCTCTCCCTCGTTGGTTAATTCTATGGCATAAGACGCTGCGACTCAAAGTATTTTGCGGACTGTTGCGTTTTTAATCGTCTCGGAGCACCAACGAGCAGCCATCTCGTGTAACTTACAGTGGAACGCAGAGGTAACACAGAAAAGAACGCGTGACCCGTTTCCGAGTCTACAGTACTGTAGACGAGCCCTGCCTGACCTTAGGCTTGAGTTATCATACAGTACCTTCACTACATGCGCATTGGCATTGGTCGCGCCTTGGACACCCACTGCATCGCTTCTCCGAACAGCATTATTAATGGCCTGACACCTGTCACTTTAATGAGGCGGTACCACGTGTGGCGTTATTCGTATTTATTGGTAGAGAACAGCTAAATCAGCGTGGGTCACAGCCTGAGGGTTGATTAATTCACGTTTGCTGTGTCTTGGGACGAATATATAAATCAGAGGGTTCTTGAACTATATCAGCCTTTCTTTCCACCTTTACAGTCCCCATCTTGGTCTCCCTTCTGCTTCGGTTGCTTGAAGGTAAGCCTTGACGATTCGCGATATACGTCCATGGGATGACGTACTTGACGTAGGCTCATCAGGGTCAATGATTACTTCAAGCCTAACGCGGCTCTGTGGAAATATTTTCTGGGATCCATACGGCTCAAAATCATCTATTCGTCATATTCTATGCGAGACACACCTTATCCACAATGTCTCGGATACCCCCCTTGCGAAGAATCACTACACCTGTCGGGTAGTCTCGACACCTTCAATGCAGGCGCAATCTGGGGAGGGAGTGCACTTGGAGTACCCGTCCCTCCAGACAACCCTTGGCAAGATTTCTTCGAAAACGAATCTAATGCCTGGATCGCCGCAGAAATCCAAGAACTCTTCCGTACCATGGATACTACTCATTGGGTGCAGTGCTACAACGCCGAAGGCCCCACTCAACGTGTATTCCCCACCTACCCCCGAAACTCATCATCTACGCCCAGTGTCCTCCGCTATCCACCCCCAACGTGTTCCCGAAGGTCCACATTTCCTCACCTCTGGTCGATCCACCGGAGACGCAGCTGGAATGTCTACTGAATGGGGGGAAGGGTCCGAGGCAGGTGTCTCGGAAAGAGGAAGTCAATACAGCCAGAGGAGCAACTCCGGCGCTGCGGGCAGCATCTGGCCGAAGCAGCAAGTCGCGCGCCGGAGAGAGGAAACGAGACTCAAGGAGGAGGACGCGCGGGGGCTCGAGACGGCAGCGCAAAAGGCCTTCGCGTGGGTGCAGAGCCTCGAGGCGCGCGCAGGGAGAATCCACGATGCGGCTATGCAAGCGGAGGCCCGCACGAAGCGCATGGATACTATGATCTGGGAGGAAGCCGAGATGCTATGTCGGCAGGCCGAGACGGCCAAGCGCAAGCGGGTCGGGATGGCCAGGCGGGGGATTACAGTTCGGCGTGCAGAGGTGGGTCGCAGAGAACGCCAGTCACGTCGAGATGAAGCAGAGCCTTCGATGAAAGAAGATGTTGTGCGGAATAAGGGACAGGAGGCGATTCGCGTGGGGGAGGAAGTGCAGCGGAGGAAGATGGAGATCAAGCAGAGTGAGGAGAAACCCTCGAAACGTCGTGCAGCGAAGGACCAGGTGGCTACGAAGGGCGTCGTCGCTTCGGCCTGGGAAAAACTCAAGGGGCGGATCAGTCGGCACCCTCAAATTCACAAGCAGAACCCATCTCGCATTCCCCAGTACAAGAATAATGAGTTCGACGGCAACGGCACCGGCGTTGGCCCTGGTTCATCTTTCGAAGCAGATGCAGATCCGGAAACCTCTACGCCGGCATTTGTCCCAGTTCCATCCTCACGGAGGGTGAGGCGACGGCGGAGCACAATTAAGGTCACCCATGGCAAGGGCCGACAAGAGCTCAGATCAAAATCCCGCATTGTGGCCAGCGTGCGCACGACGTCTTCTGGGATTTCTCTGCAATACACTGTAAAGAGCGTCCACTCGTACAAGGAGCGGATGAATCGGGGCCCAGGCGGCTACTATCGTCACAAGCGGTAGTCAGATCGATAGATACCCCCCAAGGCTAGAGACACATAACATGTAGTCATCTAAACCTAATTAGTCCGTATCATTTGGGGTGCATCCAACCGCAGTTTTTATTTTTGTACTCCAGAGGCCAGAGACACCCGTAGTGAAACCGCAATTGAAACGCGCATGTAAGGTACCCCCACTGGTGTTGTCGTAGCGAGTAGGGAATCATACCAGGCTTCTTGATTCAGTTGGCCTGTCTGGTCTGCGAAACAGCAATAAGGTAGGATGGGGGTCAGACGCCAAAGGTTCATATGCATGTTGGGCAGCTCTGCGGGGAGCCACGAGCCCCAGTTCCCTAGTAGGGTGTCTTCATGCATCTCCTCCAGTCTGTCAAAGTCGAGCGCCCCCCAAGCCGTGACCTATAGAACTCGAATCGGCCATCCTCGAAAATGAAAATGAAAATGAAAAGACATTTTAGATCGGGTGCACAGGATCCCACGCAGCGACAGCGAAGAACCCATCAGTGTTGCAGTCGACGAGCCCTGCGAAGCCCTAGCCAGCCAGGGTTGAGGAAGCCGCCCCTCAAAACCAGGTAGCAATCCAGCAGCGAGATGACGCCCGCCGCAGTGTATACATTTATAGTCAGCTGTGTGCTTGGGGTGAACGACGCAGAGAGGTGGGGGGAAGGGGAAGATGAGCAGGCGCCGAGCAGCTCGTGCCAGACCAGAGTTTCGGTTCTCTGTTGCTACAGTAGCAAACTCAAAGTTGAACGTCTGCGCAGAGATGTCGGGAATATCGCAGCCTGAGGGCTGCACAGATTACGAAGTGAGAATAGGTCTGGGCCGGACACAGTATAACAAATACACTTGTACAGGCCATAATACTGGCTGCTCAGGTTCTGGAGGAAGGTGGAAAGAGCGTCATCTTGGTACCTCACGCGCGAGAAATCCGCCGCCGCGGGTGCTCGCCGTCACCTCAGGACTGTGTGTTCGTCGTGCCTCCGACGGTAGTGACACAGGGACCCGCGAAAGGGTGATGGGGTGGCGAGTGACTTTGTATATGTGTACTGCTCTTGAACAGTACGGAAAATGCCGCGCGCCCCACGTAGTACAGGATGCGGGGAAGAATCTGAAGAAGGGGTGGAAGTGGACATTTCCTTGCTATCCCCATCGCCGGTCACGACGAGGACATTGACGCGAGTCACGCGACGCGCTGATTAAAGTGACACGACATGCTCATTTGCGCCATACGACGTGCTGATCGTCCGCGGGATGCTCTGTTGCGCCAGCAAGTAATTAAGCTAGTCGAGGAACGTATAATCCACGTAGAGCGTGTAGCTCGTGGTGCTGTAGTCGATGATCGAGGTTACAATCGGGCAGCGTCACGTGAACAGAGTAGCGGAGGACCGTACGCCGTACGGACGTACTGCGGCCGGGCCGGGACCGCTGAGCGCGTGATCCAGAAAAGGCAGGAACACGCCCACGTGCAAAGTACAGAGACGCGCAAAACTCGAACACTCTTCATAAGTTGTATTAAATTCAACCAACGCGCTTTCACGTCATATGCACTTTTTGTACGCGTTCGCTTTTGATCTCCTCCTTTTCTCACAGTTAAATCTCGACCAGCTCTTTGTCTTCTGACTGGCTTGTAACGGTAGATCCTCCGCACACATCCCAACCAAAACGTCCAGTGCTCCACGAACTATCTCTGTTCTTTCGTGAACGGCCGTCTTAACCAGAATCTCTATCGCAAAGACCTATAGTCCAGGAGTGGGATGTCCATCCGCGATCTACCAGCCGAGTTGTTAACCGACATCTTCGAGCAAGTCGTCTACGATGATAGTCTGGTTGACCCATTGCACCCTACGAACATGTCACTTTCCCGGTGGGACACACAGCCCAAGAAACCGGATTGGGTGCTCGTAGGTCCCAACGAAGATGTCCACTCCAAACAGACGAAAGCCTATACAGCAACAAAGGTATGTTCGGATTGGTTGGCAAAGCTGCGTCGGTCCTGATTCAAAACGTTCAGGCCATCATGTTCACCTCTAAACAATGGTACCGAGTCGCCTACCACCTGTTGTTTCGCTGTCTTTTCCTGTCTGACATCGCTCGGCTCCCCCCGCTCTGCCTTGTTCTCGATCAATATGCATGGTTGGGGTGGTATGTGAAACGTTTCCACCTCGTCCGGTACTACAGCCCCCGACGATTTACCATTGCCCATGTCGAAAACATGTTGGTGACCGTCATCCACCACTGCCCCAATCTCGAACTCTTCACCGTAGAGTGGCCAATCACCCCTTCCTTCCCCGCGATTGCGGACTCCCTCGTCTCTTATACTGCAAAATCACTACGGTCTGTGCATTGGAAGATCGGCCCTGATTGCCTCGCAGGTCTCATATGGGTGCTCGATGCTCTCCCTTCCCTTGTATCTGTAGTCATCGATTTCGAGAGCCCGTCGATACCAGGGACCTCGACAGGAGATGCCTCAGATACGCTTGTGGACGCATCGCCCTTGCTAGGAACCGCCTCGCACATTTCGCTCTCCCTGGACTCCCTCCAACAACTCACCGTCCGCGGTCTTTCGCAAGAATTCATCGAGCAGGCGATTGGATGGTCTTTCCCCGTGCTCCAAAGCTTCACCCTCGATTTTGTCTCGCACCGGGACAACCTGCCCGACGTCGCCGAGTTTCTGAAGAACCATGGCGCGCAGCTGACCTTCCTGGACCTCAACACGATACCCGCGCTCGACCTGCCCGCGATCCTCGCGGCGTGTCCGATGCTGACGAGTTTCTCCTTCAACCCGGACTGGCGCCTCCCGTTCCACGCCGACGCGAACGAGGAGACACCCACGGCGATGCTGCGCGAGCCACACGCGCGCATCACGCACCTCGGGCTGCATCACCTGCTACACGCGTTCCTGCCCCCGGGAAGCGGCGCGCAGATCGCGACGATGATGCTGCAGCGCACGAACGACCTCACGTTCTCGCAGCTCACGCGGCAGCTGTTCCCCGCGCTGAAGGTGGTGCGCGTCCTGAACCGCACGCTGCTCGCGGGGCTGGAGCGGCAGAACGGGCCCGAGGACGAAGGCTATGAACGCTGGGAACGCTGGGAGGCGCAGTGCAAGGCGGAGGGCGTTCGCCTTGAGGATTGCACGGGCGCGCTGCTCGGGGACCTCCCGCTGGACAGCGACGACGAGTGGGAGGCGGACAGTGAGGACGAGTACGAGGAGGTGGTGGAGAAGGACCCCGGGTTGCGGCCGTCGAACGTGAAGGAGCTGAGGGACTTGCTGGAGGAGATTAGGCGGATGTCGGTGTCCGAGCCGACGCCGTTCCTCTCGGAAGAAGGCTTTGCCGCTATTCTTTGAAGCTCAAGCGCTCATGGCTCACATCGTATCTGATATCACGCCTTGGACAGACAGAACTTTGTGGTACAGTACATGGATTATCTGACCGCGTTTTACAGTAGATGGCATCCCCTCCTACATATCAAGTAATTTTCTAGACAATCGGACCTATATTCTTTTGTGTATTCTCGGAGGAAAGACATACTAGTATTCGGTTCTGTCGTCGTTATCGAGGGGGGAGGTTGGATTTAGAATTTGATCTACCCCAGTTTCTGCTCCCCTTTCGTCATCGGACTGGTCACTTGACCCCTCTATTTAACTAAAAACATGCCCCACACTTCACGTCCTTCCGAACTTCCTTCCCCCCAGCCCCGTTGCAGTAAAAACCCACAAGTGCAGTAGTTACCATGTCCGACGACGCTATCCCCTCAACAACGGCTGAGATCAACGACGCGGTCTTCTGCCTCTCGCATCTCAAGGAGGTGGTGCGTCCCCCAGAGACTGATATCGATTATGATCATACCGAATGTGTTCTCCTTTGCGTGCGTCCGTGCATGACAGTGCACCGACTGCAGCGCTGACCTGCGGGAGGAAAACGATGGCTTTTTCGGGGTATGCGCGACTCTGCCACCTATTGCACTGTCCCCTAACAACCACCGCCTTCCCGCAGTTTGACTTTATCGATCGGGAGGGCATCGAAGCGCCCGCGACGGGCCGGGACAAGGACGGCGCGTATCAGTGCAAGAAGCACAGCTCACCCAGTACGTCCCCTGTTTCTCCCCCTTCCCCCTTTTCGTGCTTTGCTTTGCCGTTCGATCCCTGCGATGAGAAACTCGTCGACTTCCCTTTTCTTCTTCGTTGACTTACATACGATGCAGCTTGCACTCAATGTTATGGCTGGAAGAAGCAGATCACGCGTTTGCGCGCTGCAGCGAAGAAGGCTGGGAAAAAATAGGCCATATTGTAACCTCAACGTTGTCTGTACGAAAAATATATTCCCCAGACAGTCTCGCCACACCCCACTCGTACCGTAATACTTCGAAACGATGCCTCAGAGTAACACGGGACTCAATGTGAAACAGATGATTGATGTGAGGCCTTCGTGGCATGAGAAGTTGAGCACCCAAATGGGGATAAGTGTCACGTGACGAGAGTTTGTAAGTTCAATAGTCTCGAGCAAGCCCGTTTACGGTTTTGTAGATACACACATCAATGATGTATCAAAAAAAGATACGTTCCAGCCCCGGGTATACAAACAAACGAGTCCATACAGGAACAATGCCAAGAACATAATATACAAAAAGTACACAGTCAATCTTTCTCTACTGGTGATCTGAGCCTCTTCACAGGACAGGAACAGCCACAAACGAAAAGCAAGGCCATACAGTATTCATGAAAAATCACTTTGTCTCGAGCTGGGACATAACCAGCAGCCTGAAGACCACGTCTTGGACGTATACAGTCCGCTTCCCGGGACGGTGCACCCGCAACGGTGAGCCCCACTGATTCTGTTTCCGCTGTTGTTGCGGCTGGTGCTGCCGCCGCTGCGGCGATAGTGGCAGCGTCCGTGGCTGGGGATGTGACTGTGGTGGTGCCGGGGACTCATACAGATCTTGTGGGCGTGGCGCCGCGGTGTTTTGGATCTCCGTCACCACTATGTTCAGCCCAGCAAGACTGCCCCCGTACGAACTTGTGGGCGACTCAGACATCCGCATACTGCGTGCGTGCGTCAGTCCAATGGTGCTGTAAGGCGAGGGGGTATAACTCACCGACGGGGAGATCTGCCCTCGGCTTCGGTGTACGACGAAGCGTGACAATCTGGCCTAGCCTCTCGGCGCCGAAGAGCCTGTGGTCAGCTCTATATTTTTGCACGAGAGGAGAAAGCGATTACTCACGGGATGATAGAGAAGAATGTGACCTTTTCGTGCCCCTGCTGGGCTCACGCTGCGTGTCGACGATGTTCTGTAGTAGCGACGAAAGTAAAAATGAGAAAAAGTAACAATACACGGGCACGCAGGACTCACCGAAGTAACGTCGCAGTTATTCATCATGGCGTGTGGGTGATGAATGGTATGGGGTAATAATAAAACAACGAGGGCGAAATTAGCGAGACGAGGGGCGGGACGGTTGTGCGCATTATAAAGCGCTCGCTCCTGGAGGGACGACGGCGAGCGTGACCAGGATGAGCAGTGTCGGCGCTCGCAGCTTGCCGATGTGGCGCCGCATGATACCGGGTCCTTCACGGCTCATCGCTCGGCGGACTCTGGTGCGTTTCAGACGTTGTCATGCGGTGACTCTGGGCCGCGGGGCCGTAGGGGCCGCAGAGGGGAGTCGTAGAACCCGACGCGCAGTCGGTGTGGGGCACACCAGTCTTACGTGTAGTGGTGCGCGCCAATAGCAAGCTGTCCTTTACGTGAGCGCTCGCGCATGAGAACAGGACGCACAGTGTCGATCGACGGTGAAATGGATGGCGATGAGAAAATTCAGCGTTTCAAGAGGTTCTCGAATCTCGAAGTTTCTAGTGGGGTCCAAACCATGGCGGTCCAATTGGCGAATGCCACCGTGGAATGTAATGGACCAGGACGGCATCCGAGCACCCGCGTTGCGACGGCCTGGAACTGGCCTGGGAAGGGGCGACAATGATTCGTCTCCCGTAATCCGAATGGCGGTACGGCTGTACTTTGCTGGCGGCCAATGACAACAGGTTTTGCGCAAGGGAAAAAGAAATTCCAGTCACCGTCCTCGGGACTCGACGATGTTCAATGCTGGTAATCGAACGACAGTAGAACCGTCCATCGAACTGGCCCGCGTGGTACTTACTGTATTGGCTCCGTATCGTATCGAGGAGGGTCCTAATGAATTTAAAATCCCTAGGCAATGGCTGATGACATTGACGAGGAGCAGCAGGTATGTAACGCAACGCCACCAGAAGTCCGTTTTGATTGCCGCCCTTATACTAGGACCAAGGACTGCAGTGGCTAGGGTAGGAATCCATCAATAGGTACAATCTCTCTGCGAACGTTCGGTCCGGTACACCCAGGAGCACAGGTCTGAAATGATAGGAATCGTTTTTCACTTAGATACCAGCACCTTGATTGACAGGCGTCAAATAGTATCACGCCTTGTTGGCCAAAATGCCCTCATTCGAACACAATATCGTTTATCACAACCCATTTCATGCTTTTTGGATACTTTTATTGCAAAAAGAGAGGTATACAATGCACATTATGGAGCATGTACCCACGGCCGCCGCGCTTACTTGTGCGCCTTGGAAACGTGGGCGTAGAAGGCCTTGCCCTGGATCTCAGCAATCTCGAGCTCGAGTGCACTGGGCTGACGCGAGCCATCAGCACCTGCCAAAGTACCAGCACCCCATGGAGAGCCTGCAAACAGGTAAAATATTTAGAAACCAACCAATACATCAACACCACACAGCACGTACCACCGTGGACCTCCGAGAGGTTAGTCAGTTGGCCGAAAGCGGTGGCATAACCAAGGGGAACGAATGAGATGCCGTGGTGGGCGAAGGTGGAGAGGGTGGCAATCGCGGTCGATTCCTGTCCACCACCGAGGCCGGCAGAGGAGACGAAGACACCAGCGGACTTGCCGTAGAGCTTGCCCTGTTGCCAGAGCTGGCCAGTAGCATCCCAGAAGCTCTATGAGAGGGAACGTGCGTGTTTAAGCGGAGGCACCACTTGTATATTTTTAGACATAAAACTCACCTTCCACTGAGCAGGGAAGTTACCGTAGCGAGTGGGGACACCGTAGAGGACGGCGTCGAATTGGGCGAGGTCGGCAGGGTTGAGGATGGGATAGTCGGGCTTCGGGGGCGCATACATCTTGGTCAAGACATCCTGAGGGAGGGTCTCGGCGATCCTGACGATCAATACTTGATTAGAGAGCAGTGACTTGGACGACGGACAAAACACATACTGGTAGATAGTAGCGCTACCACCAGCGGCCTCGACACCCTTCTTCTCGGCCTCAGCCACTGGAGAGGAAAATAAATGAGGACGAGCATAAACGAAAGGAGATAGAAGACGAACACTTGGCGATGTGGCCGTAGAGAGTGTAGATGACGATTGCGACTTTGGGAGCCATATGTGAAGAGTTATTGGCGGGGGTGGTGGAGGAAGAAGGCGCAGCAGCTGGGGCTTTTGTATCTGGGGGAGCTGCCTGTTTGGTTGCCTCGTCGGAATAGAGCGCTTTTTGCTTTTTGGATGGGAAACACATCCACGAAAAAAGAAGAGACAAGTAATACTGATTCCGAGCCAGATGCGGCTCTTATAGATTAGAGAATGCACGAAATACATAAAAATGGAAATAGATTTCCCGAACACCACGGGCAGGCGCGGACTTTTGGGCGTACAGACGCTGGCAGCCCCAGGTGTTTGCTTGCCTAATTTCGTCCTTATCACACCATTCTTGGAAGTTTCTTCACTTCGATCAGATCGGGTAATTAGTTAACCGTACAATTTGAGCTAATCACCGTATCGTCAGCAAAGGATGACTCAGCAATGACTCAGCAATCCGATCACCATTTTCGACTTCGTAAATGCTTACTGAACACCTGGTGCCTGCGATGGTCCATAAGGGAGCTGACGAAAACCCTTTAGTTAGCCTTTTATTCCCACTTACCACGTAAGCTCATCAGGTCATACGACACCTCTTACGCACCCCCATTTTTTGTCGGAACACGTGGTGTGGAAAGTGACACTACATCGTTTTTGCACAACATTTCATGAAATTTCATGGACCAATTCAGTTCCTCTTCAATACACCGCCTCGTCTGCCCAACGACCGCCTTGCGAACCCCCCAGCAAGTCTTCTTCGATATTTGGCCAGTTCGTGGACGAACCTTCTTCTCGGCTTCGCACCGCCTAAATGATCCGTAAAGTCATCTCTGTGACCACCCCTAGAGGTAATAGGCTATACCTTCTGTAAATAATCTTTGCTTCTTGCGATTTCCCGTTCTAGCCTGCGGAGCACTTGCTCCTGTTCTTGCGCTGCCCTCAGCGCCCGGTCGGTCTCTGCCTTTGACACCGCTGCCGGCTCCTCGTCCGCAAAGGACACGGAACCGTCGGCATCGATGCTCGCATCTATCTCACCTTCCTCGATCTACCCAGATCTGCATCAGCACTCCAGCTAGTGGGGGAACATGCGCACCATACTAAGGACCACCCGCCGGACCTCTTCGATTTGCTCCATGCCTGCTGCGCGTCCGATTTCGGAAAGGCTAAGCGTCAAGTACGTTTCTGTGAGCCTTCTGATGGCCCACCGGGGCGCTCTGTCCACAACCAGCCCGAGTAAGCCCAGGTTGTCATCCTTCGCCAAGCGTCAATAACGTCATACACCCTCAGAGAATGCTGTGACTTACCACGGCGAATGCTGCTGCCTCTTTAGCCGCTATGGCATGGACTTGCTCGAGGTTTGGGTAAACTCTGGCTAATGCATTGTACACGGTACCCTTCAAATTTGCGACTATCGGGTGCGTGTACTTTGGAAGTGGCAACGCCTGTGTGCCTGCCTGATTAAGACCCGGATTTTCCCATGCATGTAGGTGTGCACGCACCTTTCCATGTAAGATAAGCTGCACGAGTAACAGCTTCTTGGCTGCCTCCACCTGGAACATGCTCGGATCCGACGAGCTAAAATTAAAGTACCTGCTCCCTGGGCCAGGTGGCATCATCATCATTCCCATTCCCATACCGATCCCGATGCCACCCATACTGATACCGAGCGGGCCCTGCGATGGCCCGCGTGCGACGCTGGTCCCACCGGTAGGAGGGGCGACAGGAGCGCTCGCACAAAGTTCGAAAAACTCGGCGGCTTCCGCATATCGCTTAAGTGCAGTAAAAACGATGCCCCCAACGTAATGGTAGATCAGATGGTCCTGGTAGCGAAGGTCCGGACACAATGTGGTTGAGATCTGGGAGATGGGCACCGCCAGCACGGGAAGCGCAGCAGTGAAGAAGCTAGTGGTTGCACAGGTCTATACGTGTACGTGGCAGAAAGATTTTATTGAATGATGGTGATGGAGAAGCGCGGATGCTTACCGTGACGAAAATGGGGTGGATGGGTGTCAGGAAGGAGAGGTCGGGTGCGTATCGCGTCAGGAGATCATGCAGTGGTGCAATTGCGGCCTTGTCCTGCACACAATGATCACGTAAACTCAGCGGTCGGAACGGGAGAATGGGACGGAAGAAGGCCTCACCGTGCCCAGCGCCTCGGCGCGCTGCATGATGCCCTTGGCTAACAGAGTAACTGGGCGCAAAGGGAGGAGTACATCAGAACGCGAAGCAGATGGATGCAGAAGATTCCCGAAACGCACCACGCTCAGGCGCGAGGCGCGCCTGTTCTGGATCAAAATGCCGGCAGAAGTTATCGATGTACGCGAACGGTATAGCGGGCACGGTCGTTGACGCGGACGTGAGACGTGCGGACCTGGCAAGGGAAAGAACCCGTGTCGTTTCAGTGTGTGATTAAAAACCCCTCGCTATCACCGCTCTAAGAAAGCGTCGTCCCCCCGACTGGCGGGGAGCAAATGCGCCCGAAAGATGGTGGGAAGGCAAGGTCGACGTACAGGATATAGAGAGCGCCGATCGTGTGCTGTGCCACGTCGAGCGCCTCGAGTGGGTCCGCACCTGTACTCGTCGTGCTCACGAGGACCTCCTCACGCGCCTCGGGCGTGCCCACCGCGTTGCGCAGCGTGCCTGCGAGCGCGGACGGGCTATTCGACGCTACGATCTGTTGCAACAGGCCCTCGAGTGTCTCTGCGTGCGTGAGCGGCGCGGTTGGCGTGCCCGCTGTAGCTGCAGCCGTTGCGGTGGGCACAGGAGGTAGTCCCGCTGCGGGAGTGAGGGCGTCGGTAGCTGACTGTGAGCTCGAGGCCGCAGCAGCGGCTGGTGTGGGCGTGAGGGTTGCAGAGGGCGGTGTGGGTAGGCTATCGGAAGCCATTTATCCGAAGAGGCGGTGATGCGCGAATCTACGGGAGGAGAGACTGTGTCAACTACAGTAGGAGCGGGGCGAGGCGAGGGTGGGACCAATATTGCTATCGTCGCTATCGTTATCCGATCCCGACGCGCGAGGAACGTCAATGTCTCTGTTTTTCTTCACGTACTTCTACTAGTCTTCTAGTCGCACGGAGCCCCTTTGTCCGGCTAGATGGAGCGTACTCACTCTTTGACTAGTCTGATCTAATCGATCCAACGATCCAACGCGAAAATACAGCTGGCTTGAGGTTGCACCCGCAATACACAACAAGTGTTCTGGTAATAAAAGTAGCGGTGAACGTCGACGGTCTGTGTTTGGGATACGCGTTATCCTTGGCGACAACTCCTGAAATCTCTTATCAGACCTAAAATATTTCGAAAGTCGTGATAAGCATTCGCTTGGCCGCATTGGGTCTCTCACCCGGGGTATCTCCGTTGGCCACAGTCTGTCGATTATACTCCGAACAGTGACGTGCGCCATATCATGATAGGGTGGAGCCGGCTCAGCATGCTGCGCAGTGTCCCTGAATCCCTGGCTTCTGATGATGTCGAAGTGCGCAATCATCACGTATATATGACGACTATTGGCTTCTACTCTTTCATCCCCCTTCGGTGAATCGGATACTCCTGCTGTTGTGTGAGTTCCGTGATCCAGCCGACCATCCCCTGCTTCTTGTCACTTGCTACAGTCAGCCAAGGGTAAGACAAATATCGTCGGTTGACAGACTTTGTAAGATACAGCTTTCACTGTTCTACGTGACGATAATGCGGACACACTGGCCCCACTAATAAACCCTACTTAAGAGTGAATCACTTCGTCAAGTCCTTGCATTGGCTCACTATAAAGAGTTCTCTTCAATGATATTAATTACATACATGCCTACGTGTTGGTAGGGTATTTCCATGTCTAGGGTACTGCGAGTTACAAGAAGTAGTGATGCACACAATGCGAGATTCGAGAGTATATGGTCCATATACTACTCATGCCCGTGACGGGCCCTCGACGGCCACCTGCAACGCCTGCTCAACGTCTCGCACAAGATCTGCGGCCTCCTCAACGCCGACTGATAGGCGGATCAAATCGTTGCCAATTCCAAGGGATGCACGCTCGGCGGGGGGGATACTGCCGTGCGTCATGAGAGCGGGCAGCTCTGCAAGACTTTCGACGCCGCCGAGTGACTCGGCGAGCGTGAAGAGGCGGGTTGCAGTGAGGAAGCGTCGTGCCTCTTCGATCCCGCCTTGTATGCGGAACGAGATCATCCCGCCGTATGGGAAGGACCCGTCTGGGTTGTGTCCGGCTTCCTCCTGGACGAAGCGTGCTGCGTGTGGCGAAAGGGACCGCCGCGCGAGCTCGTGTCGTGGATGGGAAGCGAGCCCCGGATAAATGACCTCCTTCACATACGGGCTCCTTTCGAGAGCCCGTGCGACCAGCAGCGCATTGCGCCCGTGCTCCTTCATGCGCAAATGTAGTGTCTTGGCACCACGTTGTGCCAGCCAGGAATCATACGCGCTTGGAACCGCGCCAATTGCGTTTTGAAGGAAGGCCAGGCGTTCTTCGAGTTCGACGTGATGAGAGGGGAGGATGACGGCGCCCATGACAACGTCCGAGTGACCATTCACGTATTTCGTAAGGCTGTGGACGACAATGTCGGCTCCCTGCATGAGAGGCGACGAGTAGAAAGGCGACATGAAGGTATTATCGACTAGGACAAGAGGGTGGGATGGGTGCGTGTGGGCGATCGCAACGATGCGGGGTATGTCGATCAAGCGAAGAGTTGGGTTGGTGGGTGACTCTATCCAGATGAGCTAAAAGCATGGTAGAAGTCAGAAGGCTGAGACAACGACCAAGCAAGCCGACCAAACGTGCCTTAGTATTATCACGGATAGCGTGTTTCACTTGTTCTTCGTCGGCGTTTTCGAGATCAATAAAGGTTGTTTCAAGGCCTTGATTCTCCTTTGCGACACGAGTCATGTAACGGAATGTGCCCCCATAGACATCATTCACGCTGACGATGTGGGCATTGGGACCCAAGGACTGAAGGACCGTGGCGGTAGTAGCGGATCCAGAGGCAAAAGCGAGACCGTATGCACCACCTGACTCGAGGGACGCGAGTGTACGTTCGAGGGCGCTTCGATTGGGATTACCAGACCGGGAATACTCGAAGCCCTATTACAGGAAGGGAAATGCGTCAGGAACGAGCAACTACTTGTGCAAAAACAAAAAGAATGGACGGCAATTCCCGAGTTCCCTGCGACCAAAGAGCGACGCCAAGGAAAATAGTGCTTACTTTGTGGTTCCCAACGCCGTCTTGCTTGTACGTGGTGCTCAGGGAGATCGCGGGGATGACGGCGCCAGTGTTAGGATCTGGGTCAGACCCAACATGGATAGCTCGAGTGCCAAAGCCATCAGCGATGTCTTGATCGGTCTTTTTGAGTTGGGTATGTCTATTGATGGGTGAACCGAGGGCTATCGGTGCCATTGCGTGTTGACTGAAGGGGATGCAGTGACATCTTGTCGGCCAACGCTTATATGTGGATGGAGCAAAAGCACGGAAGGATGACGCCTTTGAGCGAGATAGACACACGTGACCGACTTTGACATCTTCGGCCTTACAACGGCCACCATTCTTCAGCTTACTGACTCAGCCGTCACTAGGATATCCCGCTCTTGTTCTTTCTGGGCCCTTCTCAATTACTCGATGACTCACTGGACCAAAGCCTTTATGGTTTTACGTTTAACGATACACACTACTTGGTTCTCCCTGTGGCGCCTGCATCTGCATTGTGAACGGCTCCATTCTAATCTATCTAAGGTTTTCGGAATCTACGGCTATATCAACTTACCGGTAAGTAGTACGATAAGGAAACCTGGACTGGCGCTTGCCCACCGTGGTGCTCCCGTGGGGGCACGCATACTTTTAAGTAACCGACTGGACTGTTCTCCATCCATACTGTACAGCAACTTCTTCGTGCTGTGCCTCCCGCAGCTTTCTTACCTCCGGAGCGGGGCCACCTGTCCCATGCAAGCTTCTCGGCCGGATCTTTTGGACGTCGCTGTCTTTCCGCTTTGGTGCTCATTCGAACCAACATTCCGCCTCTAAAGCCTGCCAGAGAGAGGTCCCACCGTCTGCCAGAGTAAGGTCGTGTGGCTCGTTTCGTGACTGCACGTGGCTCAATCATTTCACCTCATATCCCAAGATAACATTCATCTAACCGCATTGACCCGATTCGGGCTGCTTCTCTTTATCTATGGGTGACACACGTATCCTAACTTCACGGCGAAATACGAAATGGGACAACGGAGCGTGCCATACAAGATAAGATGGCCCCGAAATGTACAGTACTGTGAGCACCAGGATAGCGCGATACAACCTCACCCCAGACAGACAACGCAAGCGCCGCGCTTCTCCATCTACCACTGGGCACTGCCCCGAATCATGGTCAGAACAACACTTCCGCAAATACCACTCTAACTCGGGTCCATGCGTTGTCACGACCGTACTTCTCCACGTCGAGGTGAAAGAAATTTTGGCGATGATTCAAAAAAAATTGCCCCACAACTGTTTTGCGCTCGGATCTCGCGAGAAACGTGTATCGAGAAACGTGTGTACGTACACGCTGTTACTACTTCTCATCATGACTCATCGAATCGAGTCGCGCAAATCTTTTGTTGTAAGTTACGAACCCCTGCTTTGTCTTATCGGCACAATAGGTGTATGCGCTGCAAATGCGCCACACTACCTAGCCTTCGTTCTGTCTGGGAAGAGAGAATTTTGTAGGAAGATCCGGCTTCGGCCATTCTGTCGTTGTTCGAGTTTTCAGGGGTCTACGAAGCGGATGAGTTGATGGTGGAGTTACTGTTGCGCTACTGAGCTATGGGCGTGGATCGGGTTCGGGGTTTTGGCTCGGCGAGAGACTCTTCGTTGTCTTTGTTCACGCCTGCGACTGTCGTGGGCCCACGCCGTTCTCAAGCTCGCGCGTTGTCTCGTCATTCTGTCAAGGCATCTCGTGCGTCGTACCCAGTTTCTGTAATCTGCGCGAGTCTTCTGGGCGTGGTAGCACCGTCATTGGTGGTTCCACCCCCCTGTTCTGGCGCCAGGGATCGTGGGTCAGTGCGGGGTGTCCAGGTCCTTTGGAAATCTAAGTTCCTCCTTCGAGACGCGCAGATGTCCTCGTTCGGACGGAAGCGTAAAATACGCAACATGGAGAATGTATCCGTGTGACTGTGTGGTCGGATTACCAACAGCAAGCAATGCACTCACTGATGTGGTCTGTTGCCGGATTGCTGGATGTGAAATCAAATGGGTAAGTGACTCGTTCAAGAAGTCTATAATATATACCTATACCCAATATACCGGTCTGTACATGGATGTCAAGTACATGTAGATGATTGCGTTTAACCCCTAATCGGCGTGCTCTCCGATAATTTGAACGGAACATATTCGCGCGTCTTTCTAGGCATCGAGACAGGCCCAATCTTTTGTGTAATTTATTCCCTTCAAGTTACATCTCCATCTTCATGGAGCATAATCTCTGGGAGCATCGTTCCAGTCTACTGCTTTCTGATTTGTACGGTGCAACTCTGGGTGTTTTGTCATAGTGCTGATTGAGAAAACGCCCTGTGCAAACAGCACAGACAGCTGTCGATGTCAAGGTCGATGTAGCACGGGTCCCAGTGGCATCAATAAATTTGGAGACACGTCGACAATCTCTGATACTCTCTGAAAGAATCCACCATCTTGCGTAGTACTTGAGTCATTTACACGCCCAGTGATTTCCCTGTCACTGCACTCAATTTTTCGCCTTTTTGCCGCTCCCGCTCTTTCGAGAATGGAGCGATATGTCTCTAGATAAATGATCAATCGCGTCTTCCATTTTCTGTCGAGAACTCTTTTGAGGTGTGAAGTGGCGCAAGGTGGTCGCGCAGGCCTCCGCGGAGGGCGAGATGTCGCAGGCGGGTCCGCGGCGATCGCGGACGCGTCTGTGTCGAAGGGCTAAGGGCGCGCGCGAAAGCGGCGAAGTCGGGAGAGGCTACACAGAGCCTGAGGGCAGGTGGTCGCAAGTGATCGGAAACGGTCGCGCACGCTTCGGCGTGGCGCGAAACTTCGAATAGATGGCAGCAGGGGTCGGGAACGCGTCGTGTTTGAGTCGCTAAGGCCGCGCGTGAGTGCGGCACGCTAGAGAACGCGAGGGGAGAGCTGCACTGAACTCAAAAGTCCGAAATCTGAGGGGAGCAGTCTGCTATTAGAAGTCTTAGTAAAGTTATATATACTGGGGAATAAAGGCTTAGGGATGGGGTGCATTGGATGAACAAGGGAATGGTAAAATGCGGGAAGGGTCCGAGGTGAGTAGTAGGAGCGCGCACGAAGCGCGGGAAAGCGGTGAAGCGTCGGCGCTTAGAAAGCGCGGCTGAGCGGAAGTGCGCTTGAATGGCCTCTAGCATTTTCTGACGAGAACGTTTTTGAGCAAACCGAAAAGTGCCTTTCGGAAGCGCTCTCTATTTCGGCCTTGGTCAGGGTATGAGAAAGGTCTGGTGGGGGATTCATACGCAAATTATATACGCAAATTATCTGGTACTATTGTTCCCACACCTCTGCAAAAAAACGGTAATATGTTTTTGTAGCTTCAACAACACATCGTAGCTACTTCATTTTGTGCATAGTGATAGATACATGTATCTCCCACCCAAATCAGATTTTTATTCGTTTGTTTCTGAATCCGTTCAACGTGGCGATGGGAGTCCTAGGGCTCCGCACCGTGACCGTCTGACGGTCGTAGATACTGGTCGTTACAGTAGTGACGAACGACCGTATCGTAAAACAGGTCGGAGAATGCCGAAGACGGTCCGGTACGATACGGAAACCAACCGTAATTATCCGTCCGTAAATGTATTACGACCAGTTTTTACGACGCCCCATCCAACTTGAACAATAGTACATCGACTTCATTTATTCTGCCAGTGCATTGATCCAGGATGTTCTACACTATTTTATCAGGGGCCGCCTACTTACAATCAAGTCCCCTCCGCTAGCCTCTCCGGTGAAAGATGTGACCCCAAGTCCCCAACTTCTTGGCAACAATGACACGGAAATAAGCTACAAGAAGGCTGTGCGGCAAGGAGCAATGTAGCGTGTGTAATGGAGAGCCAGCTGCCTCGTAACAATCCAGGCTCCAGTTTCTCAACAACTTACATGTTACGTTTCCTTCTGTCTCTCATCCTGCCCCTTCTGTCACGTTGTCATCTCCTTCTGACCCATCCAGCACACCTTTTTTGACCGGTCCACTGTTGGCACCAACTACTCCCAGGCTGTCATCGGGTGTTCAACGCCAACAAAATCAAACCTACCATTTTGGACTCAGATTCAAAGACACATCTTTTGTCAGCATACCAGCTGATTCGCTCCACAATGACCACAGCAATCCGTATGTGCCAAGTGAGGGAGATATCGAAAGCGATGACTCTGAATGGGCTGGCGAGATCCCCAATTCAGAGGTGCATTCTTCTAACGTCATAACTTCATTGATGTTCACTACTCCGCAGCTCACAAATAACTTACCTCATGTGACTACCAAAAAAAAGGAGTGTCGTGCAGTGGCTCAAGCAAAGCAAGTTGTTGGGATGGGCAAATGCAAACGGTCATCAAATAAGTCTCGACCTGCACCAGCCAAGCAACACCGTGCTGTGCCTTCCCCTGATGTGGCACCAACAATATCATCTGTCGATCGCCGGCAAGCAGATGTTATATTTGCTTCTAGTAGGCAGAAAGCCATGGTAAGCAATCTCTTGCTTCGATATCTGATCCTAATTCATGATATGTTTACAGAAATTGCACTCATCAATCTACCATTTTTTCACAGAGATTCATGAGAACCAGCAACAACACTGTTAGGAGTCGGACTTCAACTTAGGACTGGGAGCAGGGCGACAAACTTAAGCACCTTTATCCCAATCCCGCAAGGCTCGCACAAGACATCCTGAGTATTCCTGGTCAGTTATTTTGTTATTAGTCCCTGATTTAGCTCATTTGATGTGATAGGATCAGCCGTGGCTGTTGAACGTGTGTTCTCGGGAGGCCGTGATACAATCTCACTTCGACGTGCATCACTTAAGCCATCAATAATCCGACGTCTCATGCTGATTAAGCATAGACTACTACTTTCCTGTCATCAATATGTGCGGAACTTAGAGAAAGAGGCTTTATTTGCATGTGAATAGTAGTGAATCTATACCAGACTTGGACTGTTATTCATACTACCGTATAGACAGTCGTTTTACGGTTACGGAGTGATACGCCCCGTACCATATTACGCCCTGACCCTTTTACGCCCGTAATTGTGACGGCCCGTAGTCGTATTTTGGAGTATTTTGATGGTCGTATCCGTACTATCACATGTGGTGGGATGCAAAATCGATCAGAGTTGCAAAACATGGTTTTTTAAGAGATCAGAAATCCTTTAGTTTTGATCCTTCTGTGATACAATAGATAGGTATTAACCCTCAATAAATCTGACAAAAACGGGGATTATTTGTGTGTCTTTCCCTTGCAATTTCATGATCACTGTGCAAAAAAGTGAGGACCCTGAGGAAAGACATCTCGGCTGAACCTGTTATTGCACCACATGGCTCAAAAACTTCAGTACAGGATGTAAATATACTATTTAACCACCCTCTCAAATTTCATGTCATCCAGTGCACCTGCAATAAAGATACAAGCAAATCAGTGGATTTGTGCGAGTGAGCGTGACATCTTGTCGCTTGACTGTACCAAAATTGGAAGTCTGCTGTCTTGTCCGCTGTTCTCTGCCACTCCCTCCTGTAGAACGCATTGCAACAGTCGGCTCCTCAGTCTTGTCCCCAGTTGAATACCCTTGCATGGAAGGAAGAGCATGCCGTCACGACAGCCCCTCAGCCCTGAAGTCACCAAACTCATTCAGGAGGCATGCGACACCCTCAAGGCTCGTGCAAAGCCTAACATTACCCAGGTTCTCCGTGATATTGAGAATCGTACTGGCCATACTCTCCCTTATGACACCGTTCGTCGCCGTTTTCTTGGGCTATCACTTCCTCCACGTGAAGCCCACACAAATCAGCAACTTCTCTCGCCTGAAGCCAAGATCGTTCTCGTTGACTGGGTCATTTTTCTCTCAGACACCTCCCATCCGCTCACTAGATGGTCAATCTGAAAGAAGGCCGAGGCCCTCTGTGGAAAGATGCCCAGCAAAACATGGGTCTATGGCTTTCTCGAACGACATTCAAGGATTCAGCTTGGAAGACCATCCGGTCTTGATCCCAAACGTGCCCAAGCTTTCAACAAGCCCGTTGTTGAAAAACACTTTAACGGGCTCCTCCAAATCATTCAGAAACACAGCATCCCCATCGAAAATATATATAACATGGACAAGAAGGGTTGTCAGAGAGGTGGTGGGCGCAAGGGGTCAGGTCGGAAATGTTTTGTACCTCGCAGTCGATGGCCGAAGTATTTGTCACGTAGTGCAAATCTTGAGCTCATCACAATTATCGAGTGCGTCTGTGCAGATGGCACAGACCTTCTCCCGGGATTTGTCTTTTCAGGCAAGGAATTCTGCCCAGAATGGTTTCTGGTTGATCCCAAGATCGGGTGAGTTCCGATTTTGTCATTGTTTCAGGACGATTACTGAACAATCTCGTGAAGGATTTCCATGTCTGAGAACGGCTGGACTGACGACTTTTTATGTGCAGAATGGCTCCAGAAGTCCTTCATTCCCCAGGCGACTGCACGAAACAGCTCCGGCAAACCAATCCTCCTCATTTACGACGGTCATGGCTCACATGACACGCTCAACGTCATCACTTTGTCCCGTACACATAATGTATTGCTCTACTGCCTCCCGCCTCATACTACACATAAGCTCCAGCCCCTTGATGTTGGTGTATTTGGCCCATTTCAATGTGCATGGGCCAATCGATGTGACAAAGTTGTCGAAAATACAGGGGAAGAGATGCGATGCGAGGACTTTGTCGAACACTACATGGACATCCGACAGCAGACCTTCAAGGAATCGACCATCATCAATGCGTTCAAGAAGAGTGGTTGCTGGCCAGTCAACCCGAATGTTTTCACTGATGAGGACTTTGCTCTGAGCATCCCGACGTCTACCGCTTCAATTCATGTCCCCAATTCCTTCCCCAGAAACCCTGTACAGCCTGAGCATGAGGACCACGACCTGCCTGTCCCCGATTCCGATGAGCCCAGTGATTTTGAGGGCTCCAAATGTTCCAATTTCAATCAGTCATCTGACAAGCGCACACGGCCTGACACGACTCGGAACCCGGCACTGGCAGTTCTCCCTCCTTCTGGGCCCTCCCACTGCACTTCACCTCCCTTTGCGGCTACCTCTGCACCCCCATTCCCGCCTGTGCTGCCCCTCTCAGAATCTGTTTTACCAGAGATGTCTGTTCCAACGCGCTCGATGCGCTTGAGTGCAAGACGCAGGTCATGTCCTGCCAGTGCCAGTGGCCGAGTACATACACCATCTCTTCAAGAAGAGAACACTGACCTTCGAGCGCGTGTTACATCCCTTGAGGCCCGTGTTGCAGCTACCAAAGCTCATGCCACCCTGGCATACACTGAGATTCACACCCTCAAGCAGCAACTCAACACAAGAGTCAACAGGTCAAACAAACAACGCAAGCTAAATGTCGATGCAAGGTGGCTGAACTCGGATGAGGGGCTGAGGATCGCACAAGAACTGGAGGCATTGAGGGCTGTAGAGGAGGAGAGGAAGAGAGGGGCAAGGGAACAGCACACTGCGAAGCTGGCTGAACGTGAGGAGCAGCGCCGGCAGAGGGACCCAAATGAGCCGTTCACAGGTGTGCTGGCAACAAAGACAAAAGGTGACCTTCAAGACATTGCGCAGGCCCTGGAACTCGCAATTAACAGCCAGAGGAAGGATCTCCTCACACAAATCAACTCCCATTTCGACGAAAATCCCCTTCTCCATGAAAATCCCTGGTTCACAGGCATTTTCTATCGATCACGTCGACGACCACTGGCAGCTGAGGACCACTCTTCTCAAGACCCCCCTCCACCAACGCCCTCAGCCAGTTCCCCAGCACCACCCACCATGATACCCACAGCTCTCCCCTACTTTAGTACAGCCCCCATGCTGCCATTGATGCTTCCTCCACCCTGGCCTGCTCATCGTTATCTGCCGTCTGCCCCAATCCTACCACCACCTAATTTCAACCCTTTGAAT
This sequence comes from Lactarius pseudohatsudake, assembly GCA_021525015.1. Taxonomy (NCBI): domain Eukaryota; kingdom Fungi; phylum Basidiomycota; class Agaricomycetes; order Russulales; family Russulaceae; genus Lactarius; species Lactarius pseudohatsudake. The sequence goes on from JAKELH010000019.1 coordinate 210,396, forward strand.
ACATTCCGACTTGATAAAATTTAATTCATTTTTAGTTACATGTCCACTAGTATACGTAGTTCACTTTTAATCAACGTTGCATCGACCTCAATGTCCCGCATCCCCCGCGCGTCCCACTCCCTTGATGCCCGACTTGCCACAATGCTGACATTTGCTGAAGCAGAGGATAAATCAGCCGAGTCACTTTTTGTGACAAAAGAGTGACAAAATGTTTGCAACTCCCGGATTTTGGGGTGGTCCTCTCCAGCTTGCCTCCGACTCATTTATTTTCCACTCTCTCCTCACATTGGAACTGGGGCTGTATAGTTGAGCAATTATCGTATCTATTCCAAAAAATCTGTTTCAATAAAGGTGCGGCCGATCACTTGCTATTTGCGATTTCCCTCAAATTTTGCAACTCTGCCGAAGTGATAGTATACAGATGGTGTGGAGCCCTAGATGGGACCCACCTCTGCAAATTTTGGTCACGCATTGTCACGGCGGCGGCAGGGTTTTGTTTGGCAGGCAGAGGATTGGGCAGTGTTTGTTTCGGCAAATGTGGCAACATGTGTCAGTCATTTTGCTGTCCGAAAAGGAGTTTGCCGAATTGGGTCACATTTTGTCACCTCTCCATGGTCCTTGGTGAGATTGTTGTCTCCAACTTGATCGCCTCCGTTTATTGACTCCAAACTTTGCAGAGTAACTGTGGTGATATATGTTAACGTCAAGTTAAGGTGAATTTCAGTAGGGATTTTAGGATCGCTGGGATCTGGGGATGTGGACACGCATTCTAGACCACCCCATCAGCTATGGCGATTTTTTATGACCCTAAGTTTGCTCTGATCCTCATTATACTGTGTGATCTCACATCTACATATGCTAGAGAACATAGTGTATTTTTGTTTTTGGGAAGAAAGGGTCCCAGGAAAGTACGAATCTACTAAGATCTGTCGGAATTTGCAGATACGGGTACGTTTGCAGAGGTGTGGGAACGATAGTATAACATGCGGTCTGATCGATCTGATCCGTCACGAAATAATGAAAATAGATCAAAAAAAACCCTGTCCCCAAGAAGCAAACCAGCGACTCGCAAAGTGAAGCGAATGACCGCGGGTTGCTAGCGGCTTGCCCGGATCCCTCATCTAGTAAGCACGGCACCCTTGACCCTTGCCTCGACCACATTTGCTCCGGATATAGCCCACATAGTAGAGTATTATTGGCAGGCTTCCGACACCCCTGCCTAATCCTGTCCAGTCAATGGTCGTGTCCTATTCATCACAATCTAAAACAACCCCATGCCTCGGACCTCGGTCACAATCGCTTTTACTTCGGCCAGCAGATCTACTAGGCTGAGGTTCTCGCTCAAAAATGCATCATAAAACCTCTCACATTGCTCCAACCATTTCGGCACTTTGGACTTCAGGCTGCCTTCTTAACCTCACAAACTTATTGTGTCGCAGAAACCATCTTGCCCACCTCCCGTAATCATGCACTACTACCATTGTATATCTGTGCTCTCCGTCCTCGCCACTAGTCTCCTTGGTAGCTTTGCGAAGCGCCTTTCACTACCTTGGGACGACATGCACATCAAGCACTCCTGGAACGCCGTCCCGAAGAACTGGGTAGCCATGGGCCCCCCGCCTCCTGGCACCACAATTGACCTCTACGTTGCTGTCAAGCCTCGGCGTGAAAACGCCTTAGTCAACACGCTCTACGAGGTCAGTGAACCCGGGCATCCAAGGTACGTCCACCACCACTCCGGCCCGCTGCCGACGCATTTTTTCACAAGTGCCACTGCTCCGATGATGCAGATATCGTGCACACCTGACTAAGGAGCAGGTGGCTGACCTCGTCGCACCGCGTCCAGAGAGCCTCGAGCTCGTGAATTCCTGGCTCGAACACCACGGCATATCCTCCTCGTCCGTTTCCATGACACACGGCGGCAATACAGTCATGCTCGAAGCCGTGCCCGTGACCCAGGCCAACACTCTCCTCGGCGCGTCGTACCAGCTCTACAGGCACGTCGAGAGGGGCGAGACCATTGTCCGCACTGTCGGTTATTCGCTTCCCGCGCCGCTGCACTGGCACGTGTTGACTGTGGCGCCTACGACGTCCTTTGTCCCCGCGCGCGCGCAATGGCAGACACCGCGGAATCGCTCTGACAGGGCAGTGAATTCGACATCGGGAGAGTCTGCGACGATGCTATCGAGCCGCGCAAGAGTCGATTCCGTCACGCCGTCGTTCCTGCGCTGGCTATACAACACAGAAACCTATACAGCCACATCTGAGAACGAGAATGTGCTCGGGATCGTGGGATTCCACGATGATTACCCGAGCCCGTCGGACATGGCGGAGTTCATGTACAAATACCGCCCCGAAGCAATTGAAGCGAGGCCTCATATCGTAAAGGTCAACGACGGGGGGTACGACCCGACCCATCCACACGAAGAGGCAAACATAGACACCCAATACGCGGGGGTCATGACGTATTCAACCCCTAACATCTTCTACAGCACTGGCCGAGGGCCGTTGGGCACGCGTGACCATTTCTATGGCTTTCTCCGCTACATTCTCGACGAGGAGTACATCCCTCAGACCATCAGCATGTCGTACAGCCTTGTAGAGCATTTGGTCGCGAAGGAATATGCAATCCATATGTGCAGCCTGTTCGCGATGCTCGGTGTACGTGGCACCAGCGTCCTCGTGTCGAGTGGTAACGACGGCATCGGCAAAGGGACCTGCATGAGAGCCGACGGCACCGTCCGGTTCGAACCCACGTTTCCCGGAACCTGTACGTGTGGCGGGTCGGACGTAGTACACGAGTCTCACCGCATCGCCACGCTTTTTCAGGTCCCTTTATTACCGTCGTCGGCGGAACGACAGAATTCGAGCCGGAGGTCGCAGCGAGTATCTCGGGCGGTGGCTTCTCAGACTACTTTGAGCGCCCCTCTTACCAGGCGGGGGCCGTGTCCACCTTCCTCCAGGACCTCGGGAACCGGTATCTAGGCCTTTACAAGTGCGTTCGCTCCTGTGACCCTGATCCAACCCATTCGTAATTTGTACTTGGTACACAGCGATTCTGGCCGCGGCATCCCTGACATCGCCGCGCAGGCCCTCGGATTGCCGATCTTTTTCCTCGGCAACGAGAAAGAGATAGACGGCACAAGTGCAGCGGTGCCCGTGCGTCTGTCTCTCCTCCTATTTGAATCGTCCGTCCTTGAGCACCCAGCTGACTGCAAATTTTCAGATTGTGGCGGGCGTAATCTCGCTGCTTAATGACTGGCTGATTTCGATAGATCAGGCTCCTCTCGGCTTCCTCAACCCCTGGCTGTACGGAAGGGGCTTCCAGGGTCTCACTGACATCACAGAGGGCTCGAATCCGGGCTGCAACCTGGATGGATTCTCTGCCATCGCTGGATGGGATCCTGTGCGTTTCACCAGACTTGATGCTTCTTCACTCTCGACGTTGGATGACCCTGGGCTGCGCAGGTCACGGGTCTCGGAACGCCTCACTTCCATAGAATGCTGGAACATATATTTGAACCTTGAGATAGTAGAGTCTACGTTTCCGAGCCCAACCGGCTAATTGCTTGGGGAAATAGTACCATACATGTACTGTGAAAAGGCCACTTACCCACTCATCCACGCAGAGTAAGTCGAAATCGGCAACCGAAGATATTCGTTCTCAAATTTGGTCTCGCTTCAGTGCACGACGTACACCATCCCGATGTGATTCCCGGGAACCCGAGCGGGGAAGTTGTGTATTGAAAATGAGTAGGGAGATCTGATACCGATGGAAACCCTGGTAGCACTGTATGGGGGGTTTAAAAAAAAACATTTGAGTGCGCCTTGGGATGTACCTACTATGTGGCACTATGACAACACGGATGTGCACTCTAATTCGGGAGTAACTTGCCCACCCTTGGGACTATCAAGGTGCGGACTATCAATAGTACGTGCATGACCTAGCCCCCTTTGTTGCCAACGCGACTAATTTCCAGATTCCAGAAATTGCAAAGAAAGGGCTGGCGGTGCAACAGCACATATGTACTGCCCGATTGAAGGATAAACATGCGGGGGTGATACAAGTTTGTGCGCTACCGCGGAAGTTGCAGACGGCATTGACGAAACGATAGCCCGCACATTCACTTCTGCAGCACCCTCGCAGTGGTACCACAACCCCAAGGACATCCTGGTCCGTCGCACCAGGTATATAGGCCTCCGTGTCGTATAGCGAGCGCAGGAACGACCGTGTGACATAATTGATACTCGCGGGCTCTCCTGATGCTGACTTCCACAGCTAAGTTACGCTTCTGCCCCCGCCAGAGAGATTTCGCGGTGTCTGCCATTTGCGTGCGCGGGGAGACAAAGGACGTCGTCGGCACTGCAACGACGTGGCTCGAACACCACGGCATATCCTCCTCGTCCGTTTCCACGACACACACTTATGCTCAAAGCCGTGTCCGTAACTCAGGCCAACACTCTCCTCGGCGCGTCATATCTGCTTCACAGGCACGTCGAGAACAATGAGACTATTATCCGCACTGTCGGCGATGCGCTTCCCAGGAATTCACAAGTTCGAGCATCTCTGGACGCGGTGCGACGAGGTCAGCCACCCCCACAGCATGCCAGAAAAGTACAAACCTCGGTGAAGCTAGAACCCATTTAGGAAGCGGGAACCGCCTTAGTGATAATGAAACATCACTAATCCTTTGACCTAGGACTTGGTTTCACTGTGTTGGATGTACAACTAATTTGCATATGTACATCAGTGCAGGTGTGATACATCGTGACAATACATGGGCACTGATACTACTCCAGTGCAACACCAACTGCAGGAGGGACGGTGGGTAAACAACAACGAAAGAGAGTATGGCCGAATACGCGGCTACGGGTAGAGATAAAACGCTGCGGCACAACATCACGCACGTGCACGATATTCCGTCCAAAGCCGTTCCACGAACGACGGGTCCGTCTGCCAGCCACACAACGATCAGACTGGTGTCCGACACACTGAACAATGATATACGCACGTGAATCAGAGTGAGCACCTCTCTCACAAACGCGTTGCGGTCCGCGTCGGCACTGCCGTTCACCCGCCCGCGCATCGCTTCGACGATAGCGGTGGCCGCCGCAGGCTTCGCGAGCGCATCTGCGGCAGTAGCAACAGCAGCCGGAACCTGAACCTTATTGGACCCATTGGCGACCGGCTTGGGCTTGGGCTTGGACTTATCGCTGGGAGGCGCCTCTTGGGAAAGTGTTTCATGTGCGGGGGTTGGCTTGTGCGGTGGGGCGGAATGATTGGCCTTGGGGGCTCCCACTCCCGCGTGCGGGGATGGCGTGGCCTTCGACACAGACGCGCCGGTGCGCGGCGGAGTCTGCGAAAGCCTCGCTAGAGCCGGGTGGGTGGTGCTCGCGTTGTTGACGCGCTGCGCGTCGCCGGGCACGTCCCACGAGCGCTCGATCTCCTCGCGCTCCTTCGCCCTGTCCCTCTTCGAGTGCTGCTGCTTCGCGCCGTTCTTCCCGTTCTGGCGCTGTCGCTCGAACGCGTCGACGTCGCTCAGCGCGCTGGTGTCTGCAAAGTCGAGTTCGACGATGTCGTCGCGGTCGTCGAGCGGGGCGCGAGGGTACGGCCACAGGGACGAGTCTTCGTGGAAGGGCACTAGCTGACGGGGGGCGGGACTTGGGGCTGCCGCTACTGGGGCTGTGGTCGGGGGAGGATCTGGTGCGGACGGTGCAGGCGAGGCTGTAGTTGGCGGGATGGCCGGTGCGGAGTGATGGATTGAGATGGTGGGAGCAGAGCTGGGCAGCACCTTCTCGGATGATGCGAAGCCACGTAACGGAGGGCGCGGTGTGACATCGCCGAGCTCGTGCTTCCTGTGGTGATTCGCGTGCGGCTTCGGCCGCTCCTCGATCGGTGAGTCAGCCTCGTGCAGATCGTCACTACTTTCGACATCACCCTCGTATCGGCGATGCGAGGACGCAACGCTGCTTGTACGACTAGGTGGCATGCCGAGTAGCGCAGAGATCACATCCTGCGTTAGGATCTGTGGAAGCTGTGACGTGGTGGGTTGCGGAGAGTGTATAAGGTGCGCCGCTGCGTGCGGCGTAGGGGACGGTGGATCAGAAGACTCGGGCTCAGACGAGGATACATCACTGCGAGTGTGTGCAGTGGCGAAGGAGAGGCGCGTGGAGGGCGGGGCGGAAGGTGGGGGCGGGAAGGGTTCCGAGCTGACGTGGTGAGGAAAGGGAGGCGTGGGTACAGGTATGGGGCCTTGCCTGGGGGTAGCAGAGGCGAATAGAGAATCGAGGAGCGGAAGGCTCTTGTTAGCAGAGGGTGGATTCGCAAGATGGGAAGCAGGGGTGGAGGAGGTAGAGGTGGGGGTGGAGGCAGAAGCAAAGAGGGTTTCGAGGGTCACTTTACCATTAGAGGATGTCGCAGCCGGCGAAGCACTGGGGATGAGCTTCGAGAACAGCTTGTCGAGATCTGACCCTGTTCCGTTGATGGTCGCCGACTGCGACTGGGCTCCGTTGGTCTTCTCGGGGAGCATCACAGGTGGAGTTATGCTAGCGTCTGGCGAGTTGCCGTCGGTCGAAATGGGGTGTTGAGCGGGCGGCGGAAGTCGATCCAGATTGTAGGGATACGCCTCCCCTTTACGTACGAAGGCCATCAGTCTAAGGAAATGATTCAACATTGCGCCGAAGCTCCGACTGAGACAAGCACTTGCCGGTCTATTGTGTCGGCAAGCGGCTCGTGATGTTCTGAGTCAGAGCCCAAAAACCAGAACATGACGGTTTCGTCGCGGCCCTTATCTGGTTTTTGATTGAGTAAATATCGCCAATTGGTAAGGGGATCGTTGGCAGAGGGTGCTCGACGGCGGGCATCTGTCCAGCTTTCCGTCAGCGCAGGGGGCGCCGATTTAGCCATGGCGAGGCGCTTGGCGGTGAATTCGGGGTAAGAGCGGTACATGAGATATTCGCCTTCTGCCTGAATCTCGTCCTCGGGGTGGATGGGATGTATGTAATCATTCATCCCCGCACGGTTAAGGATAAAGAGGCCATAAGGGGGATATGCAGCTCTAGATTTTGCGGGGATGAGAAGAGGCGCATGGGGAAGATGGGGCCGCACACGCACCGCTCGAAGAGAAAAGATGCACCCTCAAACCCGTCTTTCTGCCACTTCCCCTCATGAAGACGGTATAGACAGATGTGACTGAACTGGTCAACGATGGAGACTATAGTAGGGTCTATACGACGTAAGCTCTTTAGGTTCTTCTGGTACCGAGCAGCGGCTGTCATGCTCTGAGGTTGTGACTTTGATGAGGGCGAATGGCTGGGAGAAGACTCTGACTGAGGGCGCGCATTTGAAGGAGGAGACGTGGGGGCAGGTTTTGAGCGTTTTGAGGACCCATTTGATGCTAGGCGGGACCGTCTTGAGGGTGTCATTGTGGATGTCGTGGACGAGTTGGCTGCTCTCGATAAACGCCGCGGCTGAGTTGCCTTTCTCGGTCATGACATAAGTTTTAGGAGATTTAGGACATTCTATGTCTTGGTCACCTCCCGCGCCCCCTGCACCTTTCTCATCCACTTGACGTCCCTCGCAACCTTCTCCTCTCTCACACGCCGCCTTCGCCTGTTCAGATGTCCCCAATCTTCTCCGACTCCAACCTCCACACCGAACGCCACCTTTGCATCCTCGTCCTTGTTCTTGGACACTCGTACGGGCGTTGCAGACTTGTCGACCGGCTGCCACATCCAGGTCGACACGGGCTGTGAGAGAGCCTCGGCGGACGTCTTTTTAAGTTGGGCCTTGGACATCGTCGACATGCGGTGCTCGACCTCCGCAGGGGTCAACACGCGTTTTATGTGCACCTTCTTGACATCTCGCGTGCGAACAAGAGCCTCCAGTATCGTTCGTTTTAGAAAGCTGTCGTGGGGATGTGAATGTGTGTGAGTTGGGGGTGCGCGTGGTTCACGTACGTCAGAGACCGCACAGGGTGATCAGGGTGTGGGGGCGCAGGTATAGCATTCCTGAGAGTCTGTGCTGAGGGCGTAAGAGGTTCTCCATTGGCGCCTGGTGCGTGTGGAACCTTGACGGCCTTTTCGAAGAGCTCGCGTGTAGACAGAGGTTCGTTATGGGACTTGAGAACTCCCAGGACGAGGTTGCGAGACTCCGAGGATGCGTACTTTGGCCATGCCAGCAGTCGTTGTGCCATACGTGTTGAGGTGTAACAGAGCTGTTTCGCGTGGGAAAGAAATATTTAAATGATTGGCGGGATTACTAGACTAACTACTACACGTTCCACTCGTCGTCCTCTGGCTTGTAGTTCTTCGCCATGTCCCAGTAACTCATCAACTTCGCTCCAAGCGCGTCGCGTGCCGCAGAGTCCGTCGGGCAGCTCTTCGGCCGGAAATTCGTAAAGGCGCGCTCGCGAACTGGGCCTTCCCACACGAGATCGCACCTGTTACCTTCCAGGGATACCCCTCCACTCGATGGTCCCGCGGCCGTCTTTCCTTCCCCGCTTTCGTCGACCCCAGCGCCGTCTTCACCACCTGCGAGCTCAACCTCCTCCTCACCACGCGCCCGTGCAGCCTCGGTCCATGCGATTCGGTGTAACAACAGTCGCTTATAGCTCCTCATGAATTTCGGTGCGCCTTCGGCGTATACCATGCTGAACGCCGGGTTGAAGATCACGAGCCCAGAGAGGGCCATCTGCTCCGCATTCTTGCGCACTTTGAAGCGTTGCGCGGGATCCGACAGTGTGGATATTTTGAAGACCGCGCCGACGATTCCTTTTTTGTCCTCCTCGGCTTTCTTCGTTTCGGTCTTCTCCCGCCGTTGTTCGTCAGTTAGTTTGCGCTCGGCATTCATCTTGACGTGCGTATGCTTACGCATGGCCACTTCACGGCGCACGCGGGCTTCGACACGAGTGGGGTCTTGAACGGCGTCGGAAGTGAGAACTTTCATTAGGTTGGAGAGCCGCACTGGGAGAATTCGTAAGTTAGGGAAGGACGGACACAAACGAACACAACAGACCTTTTGGCGGATCAGGAGGAATCAAGCCCATTCGAATGCGATCTCTCTTGTCTTGGAGCTCGGCCTGGCGGCGCTGCTTCCTCATCTTCTTCTGCTCCTAAATACATGCCATTGTGAGAAGGCTGGTTGCCCCTTTCAACTCAATAAGGCGTACCTTTTTCGTCAGCATAAGTGGCTTGGGTGCCGGTTTATTCTTATCTCCAGGAGCGGGGATAGGGATCGGGTGCTGGATATAGATGGTGATTGGCGAATTCTCTGTCCTGATCTTGAGATATGCGGGGTCGAACTCGTCTAGGTCGGAATAACGACCAGTCGGAAGAAGTGGGGCATCCCACCACTCGGCCATGGGAGGTACTTCGCGCTACGACGCGTCCGTCCGTCAGTACGCCGCCCAAGACATTACCGCAAAAAACATTGACGCACTCTGATATTCTTCTCCAGTGTATCAAACTCGCTGTCCAACCCTGCCTTTCTCGCGCTCTCTGCGATACGTTGCTTCAAAGCCTCCAGTTGCTGGTCCTGCCGCATTTGATTGGCAATAGACACGTATTTTCCCTTGGGGTTAAACCTCAAAGAGCGCCCAACGCGCTCACGCGGTGTGCCTTCGAAGCCTGTCTCTGCGGACGCGCTGGCAGCCGCCGCAGCGTAGGGGTTTTCTTTCGCCACGGTAGGTGCGGGTGGCGGTGCAGGTGGCGGTGTCGGCACGTTGCGCGCGTTGGCACGGATGGACGCGAACTTGGGCTGCATAGGCTTGTAGCGGTCCTTCTTGGACTGCGGTGCTGGGATCGAAGTGTCGAGCAGGAGCGGATGCGCCGCCATCTTAAGACCAGCACCCTGGGGTGCAGGCTCGGCGCTGCGACTCTTCCCGCGAGACGAGGGGGCAGACTGCGGCATAGTCAACCAAACTGAAAGTGAGAGGATAAGAGGGGGTTTTACCATGTATGGATTGTCCTTCGTCGCGAGTTTGTTCTGGGCCTCGGCGACCTTGCGTTTCGCCTCTGCAATACGCTTGCTGACATCTTCTGAAAAGTGCGCCGATGCAGCTGAGGGTCCAGGGCTGCTGGGCTGTGCAGGGACTGGGGTATTTGATGCTGGGGAGGCAAAAGCGGAGGACGGTCCAGAGCGCATGGCGGCTAGCTTCGCAGAAATCTCGGCGCGCTTTTGCGCAATAAGTGCTTCTTTCTATCATGTGAATGAAGTAAGAAAGGTGACTTTCTGGGGTCGCAAAGGAAGAAAGAGGGACGTACATCGTTGATACTATCGGGTCCATGAGAGGGAGTCTGAGGGGTAGAAAAGGTTATAGAAGCAAGTCAGAAGCGAATATTGACGGCCGTATTCACCTTGGAAGGGAGGAAAGGTACTCACTGTGGTCTCGCTGTTGGAAAGACCAAAGTTAGGGCGAGGACGCAAGAGCCAGTGCAACAAACACAGACCTTCGGGCCTTCTTTGAGGCCGAGGAGGGGCCATTCTCCTCGAACGCCCTCTTTCTTTCGCTCATGAATGCAAATGGATGGGCAACACGGGCGGTGGTCGGAGCGGGTGGTGACGCGGTGACGACAAAGGCAAGGTGGCTCTGGGTACCGCGAGAACGAGCTGATTACCTAATACCACATGCTTTCCGTTCATTCCCTCCTCGGCGTCGCTCGCCCTGCGCTGTCCTCCGCTCTGCGGACGCGTATACCAGCGCCGTCGTTCGTGCGCTTCCGGCATCAGCTGGCGCCACGCAAGGTGACGTTCATCAAGCGACACAAGGGAGTTATTCCGATCCCCATTGGCGGGTCAGTCAAAGGCTCCACGCTCGCATACGGAGACTGGGGGCTTCGTATCAAGGGCGACGGCGTCCGTCTCTCGGCCAAGCAACTCACGTCTGCCGAGGAGGTCATAAAGCGCAAAATAAAAGTCGTCAAGGGTGCCAAGGTTTACATGCGTGTCTTCCCCGACATCCCAGTCTGCATCAAGGTGTGTCCATTTCTTGAAAATTCGGCGTTGCAGACCCACTAAACGAAAACCAAGGGAAACGAAACCCGCATGGGGAAGGGGAAGGGCACGTTTGAGTTTTGGGCTACTCGGTATGTTTTTACCCTCCAGCTTCGCCCTTTACTTATTTCCACCCCTTCCAGAGTACCGACAGGGCGTGTCATATTTGAGATTGGCGGTGCTCCGATTCGTGAGGAGCTGGCCCGTGACGGTGCGGTCGTACTACTTCCTGGCTAACTCTCTACTAAACGCCTACGCAGCCCTTCGTCAAGCGGGTAACAAGCTTCCAACGGTCATGGAGTTCATCGACCGGAAAGCGCCCCCTCGTTTGGGAAGCTCACTTCTTATCTCAGAGGCGAAGGAAGGCTCTGACGCAACGTCGTCCCCAACGTCATCATAGCTTACGGCTGTTTGTTTTTTTACCTTGCATGGACGAGACTAGACCCGACAGTTTAATGGTCCGAGAGCCCTGCTATGTGGCGTGCACCTTGATGACGAACGACGACTCATCTAGATTCACGCATGCGAACAGCTGCCCCCGAGTTACGTCAAAAAGTTTGTCCTCAGGATGTGCAGAGCCGTTAAACCATCAAACCATCATATAAAAGGTAAAAGCATGAAAAGACCGTTACTACACCATCAAGTTTCCATAGACATATAACATAGGCATAAGTGAAGCTTAACGTCCCTGCATCTCCGCCGTAAGTTGAACCAAGATACGAGCGACCTCCCCCGCGGCCTCCTTTACCGCCTCACGGTCGCTCTCCATAACCAGATTGAGTACTTTCCCGTTGAATTTGTCTGGGTGCCATCGCAGCATCTCCGAACGAATGGCCTTGGCCAGGCCCGCGCCCTGCACGGACTCGCGCTGAGGGTGGCACAGAAACTCGAGGACTTGCACCGGTGTGATGTCCGCGGCGCCCGTGGCGACCCCGAACAGCGGCCACGGGATATCAGAGAAGCCCAGCGGACGGACCCTGACGTCCGCGCGCAGCACGGCCCACTTGTCCTCGTAATAGCGATGCCACTCCCCCATCCGCCGCGCCAGCGCAGCCTCCGCGGCCATCCTCCGACGCAGGGTCTCCTGCTCACGGCGCTCCTCCTCGCGGCGCGCCCTCTCCCTGCGCTCCTCGCGCGCAGCGTGTCGGCGCCGACGTTCCTCTGCCTCGCGCTCGCGCCGACGACGGTGCTCCTGCGCCTCCATCTCCTCCTGCAGCCTGCGCTCTTCCTCAGCCCTGCGCGCGGCCTCCTCAGCCTCGGCCCGGCACTGCGCCGCGTGGGCTTTGCGCTGGTCCTCGGCGAGCAGACGGAGGTACGCGGCGTCCTCCTCCGCGCGCCGATGCGCGGCGGCCTCGGCGGCGGAGCGCCGCTCGTCTGCGGCACGCAGGAGCACCGCGCGCTGCTTGAACAGCGCCTCGAAGAAGATCTTCTGCGCGACGAGCGGCGCCGGGCCCGCGTCCGCGTCGTCGTCGTGCGAGGTGGCGCGGACGTCGTCGATGGGCGCAGCAGCGCATGCGTACGCGCCGGGCGGCTGTGGGTAGCTGGGGACTTGCGTGGGGACGGCGACGGCGACGGCGTTGGCGCTGCGCTTGAGCGAGCGCGCGTGGCGCCGCTGGCGGCGGTGGTGCGTGTCGCTGCGCGGGGCTGGCTCGTCTGCGATGCTGGTGGCGATGGACGGCGCGGCGGTGACGGGCCTGGTGCGGATCCTGCCTACGCTTTTGGTGGCGCGGAGTCTGGCCGCGCGCGCGGCGAGGCGCGGGTTGTGGCGCACGAAGACGTTGGGGAGGTACGTGTTGCGAGAGCTGGAGAGTAGTTTGCGAGGCTTGAGGGAGTGGAGGAAAGTAGTCAAGATGTTGAGACCGAGACGCATGACGACGAGGACTTGAGACGATGGGTAAAACTTGTTATCCTTGATGGAACTTGGAGCCGTTGTTGCTTACAAACGAGATATGAAGAAAAAAACAATATTTGCGTGTATGGCCCAGGTTGAGACAAGATGAGACTATCATTTATACGTCTGGACCGCTAAACGTCAGTTGTGGCAAACGCGTAGTGCTCAACAGATTTAGTGTGGATTTCGGAAACGCAAGTGCTGAAGAGCCGGACGGATCGATAAGAAGAGCTTGGAGGAACAGCCATATTCGTTCGCTGTTTAACTTCGGAGGGTTGGCGAAACCATTATTCATGGTGGATTAGACTCTACTCTGGTTCGCTTGGAGCCACAAGATTTGTGGATACACTTCGCTCAGACACGCGACACCTGATCAGGGGCCGTGGATATTTTGTGGCATGCCCAGAACAAAGCGCTGACTACCCAGGATGGCATTGCGATAAAGACGTTTCTGAGTCCGAGCGAAGTGGGCCCTTCAGTGATATTTCTTCGCGATGGCCCAGGTTTGCACACGCCATAATGCGTAAGGTCTTCCACACACAACAAGCGACGTGCTTCATGGCCTTGTTTGGCACGTGGCGAAAGACCACAAGCCACAGTTGGCCAATGCGTTCACAACGCTGGGCGCTACAACCACATTAGATGCAGACCACAGTGCAACAAAGCGATACGCGATGGTGTATTTGAGTCGAGGTCGTGCGCTATATTTACTGTCGCATCTAAGGCAAGCAAACTTCAGCACAACTATTCTTTTCATCCACCCCCCGCTTTTTAAATCTCATCACCATGTCTCACGGTTATTCACTTCGTCCTAATGCCAAAGGTCGCATGGAGAAGCGCTTGAACGCCTATGTCGCTGCCTTTGGCGAGGAGAACAAGAACAACATCGTTGCCGCACCCAGCGAAACCGGCGAGGGCATACGGCTGGTCTTCGACCGGGAGCATTCCCTGGAGCCCGTTCCCGGAGGTCCGATAGAGCAAGGCCACACCTCCACCTCCGAAGACGTGATCATCATCGACGAGTCGGACAGCGACTCCGGCGCCGACTGTGACTCCGACACGGGATCCGAGTCCGACACGTCGTCGTCGTCCCCGCAGACGCCGCCTCGTGTGCACTTCGAGCCGACGTCGGCGCTCCGCACGCCGCGGCCCCAGCGGCACGGCGAGCAGAGACAGGAGGACTGGCGCGAGGGCAGCGTCGCGTCGTCCGTCAGCGTCGCGGACAGCATGGCGTCGCTCGTGGAGCGCGGGCGCGTGCTGCGCTCGCAGCTGCAGGACGTGCAAGCTGGCCGCCGGCGCGTGGAGGAGCAGCGGCGCGCGGAGGGACAGCGGATCCGCGTCGAGCAGATCCACCGGCTGTTCGAGGAGCAGGAGCGGAGCCTGCGCGAGCGGCTGACGGCGCTTCAGCAGGAGTACGAACAGGTGATCGCGCAGCTCGACGAGGAGGGCTCGGAGGGGTTCAGCGTGAAGGAGGAGTCCGAGACCGAGTCGAATTGGGAGTACACGCCGACGGAGACGTCCGAGTCTGGGCAGCAGCAGCAACGTCGCAGGTCCCCCACGCCTTGGGCTGATCCAGGTCGCGAGAACAGGCAAAAGTCGCTTACCCCCTGGGCTGAGCCCGGGAATGTGCCCCCAAATGTTCGCTTCGCATCACCCTCCTTATCACCATCGTCGTCCCCACCCCCGGCTCCCGTTGCAGGCCCTTCGCACATGGGCCCCTCGATGATGGAGCGGGAGCAATCTAGTCGCGTTTTGCGTCGCCAGCACGCACAGCATATGTTCGTCTCGCCACACAAGTATTCGAACACTGGAGGGTTTGTGACGGTGACGCAGCGAGTTCAGAAGCTGGGCCCTAGCGGAACGGCGGTGTTTAACGCATACACGAATGAGCCTGTGGTGGAGACGAAGCGTTATCGAGTACGGGCTGATGTACTGCAAGGGATTGACGAGGACTCGGATATGGAAGACTTGTAAATTATAGTAAAGTTTATACGGTTTAACATTGGCTCCGGAGTTGAGTGAGGTGTTGTCCCGATCCGAAATCACAGACTCGGCCCTAGTCGGCTTTTCTCTCTCCCACAACGTTCCTCGCCCTGTTCTCCACTCTTCTAGTCTGACACAATAGAAATACCAATAGGGTCCTGCTGTCCTCCTCTTACCCTTTGATTTGAACGATGGGCTCGCCTCCAAAACCGTGGGAGCGTAGCGGTTCTATCGCAGCAGCAGCTTCGCCTTCACCTCTTTCCCCAATCTCGACCACCTCTGTCCCCATCTCGGCGTCCACAACCACACCAAGCGCCTCTGCCACGAACCCACCCTCTGTCCCCACCCGTCCTGCTTCCTTTGCCTCTCCTGCAACAGCCACAACAGCCACCCCATTCACTTCGCCTTTCTCCAGCCCCTACAACCGTTTCGGCTCAACAAGCTCGTACTCTCCATATGGCTCCTCCCTCTATGGAAGCGGCGTTGGGTCCCTTGGGGGGTATGGCGGATATCCCTACGGTGGCTACGGCATGAACAGCATGTACGGGGGAACTTACGGTAGCATGGGAATGGGCATGGGCGGCATGGGTGGCATGGGTGGCATGGGCATGTACGGCCAGCCCGGCATGCCGCTCGACCCGTCCAATCCGAGCGTCTCGCAGGCGCTCGAGTCGACGACCGCCACGACCTTCGCGCTCCTCCACTCGGTAGTGCAGACCTTCGCCGGCCTCGCCCAGATGCTCGAGTCGACCTTCATGGCGACCCACTCGTCCTTCTTCGCCCTCGCCGGCGTCGTCGACCAGTTCGCCCAGCTGCGCAACGCCCTCGGCAGCGTGCTCGGCCTCTTCGGACTCGTCCGCTGGCTCCGCGACCTGCTGACCGGCCGCAACTGCAGCGCCCGCGGCGAGATGCGCGGCGAGTTCCGCGAGTTCCTCAATGGCCGCCCCGTGCAGGGCCCCGCGCCCGCCCCGCCCAACGCGAGCAAGAAGCCGCTCGTGTTCTTCTTCCTCGCCATGCTCGGCATCCCCTACGCAATGCACAAACTCGTCAAGCTCATCGCCGAGCGCGCCGCGCGGCAGCAGCAGCACCCACAGCAGCAAGGCATCCTCATGCCGAGCGGGCAGGTCCTTCCCCCACTCGACCCGTCCCAGCTCTCGTTCGCACGCACGGTGTATCCGTTCCAGGCGTCGACGCCGTCAGAGCTTAATCTGCAGGAGAACGAGATCGTCGCTATCATGGGCAAGCTAGATCCCAGCACGGGCATGGAGGTCGATCCGCGGATGGAAGTCGAGTCGGAGTGGTGGAAGGGCCGGACGCGGGAAGGCCGAGAGGGTTGGTTCCCCCGAAAATTCGTCGAGGTGTTGGAGCGGAAGGCACCGGAGGCCAAGAAGGTAGACTAATCGGTGTTTCGTTCCTCCCACTTTGTATGCCATCCACTCGCTTTTTTTCTCCTTCTTTGCGTCATTCACTTGTACAGAGACCGATCTCTTTCCCCGTGTGTAATTTACAGTATTTTGATTTCCTACATAGTTGCATCTTCACTGGGTAAAGAGTATCTCCAGCTTTAAACCGTAGACGTTGCCAGTGAACAAAGCGGGATTAAGGATTTCACAAAACATAGTGTGCCTATCTGCTAATTTACAAAAACGTAGTTACACCCCGTGCTGTCGAGTCAACCGCAGATGGTGTTGAAGACCTCTTCTGCTGCAGCGAGATATACACAAAGGGCCCGAAAAACGAGTGATGGGGTAGAGGAATGGGAAAGTAGCGATACGGGGTTCTTCAACACACAAAAAAAAAAGAAAGAGACAGGAACAAAAAGAAAAAAAAAACGAGACGCGCAGAAGCGATTATTCATGACGACGTCGATAGTCCGACTTCAGGAGAGGGGGCGGCGGCTGGCGGCTGCTGCTGCGGCTGTGGCGCATTGTTGGCGCCGGGCACGATGCTCCCCGCACGGCTGCGCGGGACGAGCTGGCCCGTCTCCGCGACGCGCGCGCCGCGCTCGACGCTCCTGTGGCGCGAGGCGCTACGGCTAGCCTGGCGGAGGTCGTGGATGGATCCATGGCGCCAGCGACTTCCGCGGGGCTCGACGGGGGAGTCGGGGCCTGCGTACGAGGAGGAGAGGGACGGCGGGGGGACGGAGGGGTACGAGAGGGGCTGTGGGGGTTGCGCGACGAGTGCGGCTGCGGAGAGGACGCGCGGGGCGGAGGAGGACGGCGGGGTGGTCGCGGCGGTGGCGAAGCTCGCTGGGTGCGTGGAGAGCGAGGGCGAGAGGTAGGGCGAGTCCGAGGCGGAGGAGGGCGAGTGGGAGAGCGGCGTCGTCGATCCGGAGACGACGTTCGTGGGCGGCCGGTGGATCTGCGAGGGCGGTCGGGGGATCGCGACGCTCGGCGAGGTGCGCACGGCGTGTGCGACGCCGATGGGCAGCACGACGGACGTCGAGGGCGAGGACGCGTTCGACGACGACGACCGACGGTGCGTGGGCTGGAAATACGGGTCGTGCGCCGATAGACCGATGAGGTTGTCCACGGGGAGTCCCAACTTGTTGAGTGTATATATAAGTAAAACGCCAACACAAGCAAGAGGGTGTGTTTGTTAAAACGTACCCGCCGCCTGTGCTGGATCAGCTCCTCCCTGTAAATTTCGTTGAGCCGCGATATCCGGATGAACTCGCGCTCGGTGTCCACCAGGCGGTTTCGCAAGCTGCTCGTTTTCGCGGCGCATGGCCTCGAGCATGTCCTCGGAACTCGGTGCGAGTGGGTTGGGCAGACGGAGCAGGGTGGGGGATTGCGTGCCGTCGCCGTTGACACCCGCCCCCGGGGACCCCCCAGTTTTGCTGTTGGGTCGCGAGCTGCTGCGCAAGTCGCAGCGCCGAGAGCTCGCGGGAGAGGCGGTTTACATGCGACTCCGACTCGGCCTCGAGCACGTTCTCGAGTTCAATCTTCTCTTCCTGGAGCTGGCGTGGACGTTGAATGGGCACGAACCCCTCTCGTGGTTCATATGGAGACGAACCTTTTCGAGTTTGCGCGAGAGCACGTTTATGATGCGCTCCTCCTCCGCCTCGTAGGCATTTATCAGATCCTCTTCACGCTTACTGCTGCTGGCGCTGCTGGCACTGGAGAGTCTCCGGACTGGCGGGGAGAGGGACATTGTCGTAGTTTGAGGGAACCCGTGATTATGTTTTTTTCGACGAAAGGGGGACCCCTCGATTTGTAACCTCGACTCGACTTTTATAATTTAAGGATATCATCGACAGAGTAAAAAGCATAATGACACGTCCCCCTGCCTCAGAAATCGGACCCTTCCACTTTGAACCGCTGGCCATATTGCAGGTACCCCTGCATGACGTGTAAAATCGGCTCTGGCAGGCCCATGCTCAGCAGCGTGTTCCATATTTTTGCGTGTCCGTGGACCTGTTCGAGTTTGAACAGCCAGCGCGCTATCTGCGTCGGGTACTGCGATTGCCGTGTCCCAAATCAGAACACACACAAATAACGTCACGGTGCCAACATACCGCAAGTTCAGCGTACTCTCCGTACTGATAAGCCGCGACGCGTATCGCGGCCTGCAGCGTCCTCGTCAAGTCGCCTTCTTCTGCGTACATGTCCACCAACTTTGCCCATGGCTTGATCGAGTACCGGGGAGTGTCCAACGCCCGCTGAAACGCTTCCTTCGCTTCCTCCTTATGATGCAGCCGCAGACCGAGGTCGCCGAGGATTTCCCATTCCAAGCCCGTCTTGCGGTACGCCACGTGCTGCGTTTTGAAATGTGCGACTTCGGCACGGAAAATCGTCCAAACTCGTAGGTCCTGGCACAGAATTTGGCAACCTCCAACGAAGCGCGACAAAACGTGGACCCACCTCGTACAACACCATGAACAGATTATCGAGCCAGCGCTCGCACAGGCGTTTGTTGCTAAACGAGAAGGATTCCTGCCCGCCCGGTCCTGAGGCGTCTTTGTTTTCCCCATTGCCTTCCCCAGCCGCCGCTTGAACCGGCTGCTGCAACGCATCCGGCACAGGTTCTCCGTTGACGTTTTCGACGCCATTCACCGTCGCAGCAGCGGCAGCCTTCTGCGCTCTCAGCGTCTCCTCGCGCGCAGACTCTGTGGAGATCCGGATCGTCGGGATCGAGACCTCCGTATCGTCGGCAAATACGAGCGTGGGGCTCTGGCTAGCGCTCGACGTGGGGGAGTCTATCTGGCTCGCAGACGTCGATGCATGCACGCCTTTTATCGAGGCGTCGTCGTCCGCGTCCGCGTCGTCCCGTGTCACCGCGGTGATGTCTACCTGCGCCTTCTGCATCCTGTACTCCTCTTCCATCACGAAGACCGCGCTCCGCGTCTTGAGAAGCTCGTCCCACCCGATTTGCGACACAAGTCGCGTGAGCAGCGCATAAGCTCGCGCCCACGTCCCGCGCAGTCCGGGGGCTGGCAAACGCTGCAGGGCCGGGTCCGCTTCGTCGTCTTCCGTTTTCTCGCGCTCTGGTAGGATCTCTGCCACGGCCGCTTTCGTGGGGAGGTGCAGTCGCAAGGCGGTGAGGTTGCGGTGCGAGTCCCGCCCATTGAACGTGAACATCGGACATGAGTTGAGCGTGAGCAGCGCCTAGGGCACGCGTATGTGCATTACTGTCGACAATAGAATATGGCTTGGGAACGCACCGACTCGTACTCCCCAAGATCGATATAGATATCTGTGAGTTTCTCCCACGTCACGAACTCACTTGGTGCGCAGTTGACCGCCTGACGTGCAAGCTTGAGCGCCCACTCGTGCCTGCCCTTACTTCGCAAGAAGTTGCATTGCGTGTGGAGTAAGAGGTACGACAGTGGAGTCTGCTTCATCGCGTTGGCCATTATCTGTACTGCTTTGACCTCCTCGTCTGAAATAAAAGTCAGGTATACGTTCTCCGATGCAACACCCCTGCAAGACGTACTCATGCCTATATAACTCCGTGCAAGCAAGGAGGATACTTCTGGTTCGCGCACAGCTAACTTTTCGAACAAGTTCGCGGCATGTTGCCAACGTCCACTGTCGCCGAAATATTTGAAAATGCCGGCAGTAAGATGATTCGATACGATGGTCGCAACCTGGATCTCGGGGTCCGATCCGACTTGCCATCCTACATGTTGTCAGTTTCGCACAAAAATGGTGTGCGCTATGCACCGTACGTACCTTTCATGAATAGAGCCTCTGAGGCCTGAAGGAAACGTAGTTCCGCATCGGGCGTGGAGATGGGTTCTAGCCGGCGATAGGCCTCGAGGAAGTAGGTCGGGTCATCAGAGTACAGGATAGCGCGAAGGATGGCGGAGAGGTACGTTTCTTGCCAAATGTCGGGGGTAGCTTGATGTCTGCCGGCGCGGCTTATGGAGTGCAGAGAGGGAAAGGAAAAGAGAGAAGCACGCACCTCTCGCCTCGTAGGTCTATGACGTACGCATTCACTCCACCAGGGATCTTCACGTCTACTCGTACGTCCACGCGCGAAAACGCGTTGAAACAACTGCGGGGTGGCGGTCGAGTCCGATGGGTGACAAGTACTGCCAAGGACGCACGCACCAATAGCAACCATTCTTGACCTTCCAGGTGGGGCCTTTTGCAAACCACGCTTGCGAGTCCTCGATAGAGTACGTCAGAGAATTGATGTACGCCGCGAGTGACGCGGACGACGAAGTGTCTATGCCGGAGACGTAGTGGTACGAGCCAAGCTACGGCGCATTTCACAGTCAGACTACACCGGCGGAGGGCGGTATCGATGTCGGGACTTACATCGCGCTGACCTGCGCGTCCTGTACCTTTGACGACATGGCAAAGATCAGGTGGACCAAGTTCCCGAAAAGTCGCTGCGAGAGAGGTCAGTGGAAGGGTGAGGTACGCTAAAGGTCCAGGGATACGGACCAAGAGCCTCGGTTCGCGCGAGGAGAGATTCTCCCAATTCGACCTGTACCGTGTTCGAAAGAATAAACGTGTGAGCCGAAGAAACCAATACCTCGAATATTTCTGGCACGTCCTTGAAAGCTGCTTCAGCTGCGGCCATTTGGCAATGGCAAAGACGGTGTGGGCCACTGGTAAAGCTGAGAAACGCTCGGTCAACCCTGTTCGGAAATATCCGTAGTCATGTGGTAATTCCTAACCAACAAGACAAGAGTACGGTACAATACTGCTACAATAATCATCTGTCCCACTTGTCCAGACAAGAACCATCAACATCTTGTTCGCCGCTAGTCACATCCCGCTCCTCTGAACCAACCAGTTGGTCACGTCGCGCAAGCATCTCCAATGCGAGTTCCGCCGCCTCGACCAACCTCCGCGCTCCTTCTGAACAAATCATCAGCATAGCCACGGCCGCACCGTCCGCGTTCCCAAGACTCACTTTCGAGACTAAGAACAAAGAGTGTCTGGCATTGATTGAGACACTTGAGCGACCCGTACTATTTTACGCCGACAAAAGGAGAGACTCACATTCCTCGCATGCTCATCGTCCCACGCCTCTTGCTTCAGCCGCTCGTCGAAACCTTCCTCCTGCGCGATCTCATCGAGCAGCTTCTTCAGCTCTTCTGGCACTACGTTCTCTTGGGGAAATGAGATCCCGTTCTTCCCTCGGGGATCCGGTGGTAGACTCAGCGCGTCCGCATGTCCACTCGCGATGAAGAAAAATCGTGTATGCTCGCGGAACTTGAGCACCTCTTTCAGAACCATCTCAGGAAGCGGTTCTATACGTGCACGCAAGCACTCATCGGCCTCTGCAAGCGTCAGCTTGGGTTGCGGTGTAGAAAGAAGACGCGCTGGTTGCGACGACATTTTGGCGAGGTTGGCTTGGAGAATTTGTGAAAGGGGTCGCTCGCGCTTCCCCCAGGTATCAGGCCGCGTTGATTTGTCCTGACCCTGACGATATCGACTGACTGCGCGGTCAAAAGTCTTTTTGTTGTGCGCGACGCGGCGATATTTTGAGGAGAACGCATCCGTGAGGACTAAAGCGCACTGAGCTTCCAAGAAAGAGAAAGCTAGAAGACATAACCCACCGGCAATAAGAACGGTCATCGCGCCAACTCCAAACAACGCCCAGAAGACGAATATAGAGCGTCCGAGGGGTGTTTCAGGAGCGAGGTCGCCATATCCGATAGTCGTAAAGGCAATGAAACCTGTTGCGGTTTGCATTGATACGTCGTGCGAAATATGAAGACTCACAGAAATACATGGCTTCACCATAAGACCAACTCTCCGTGTGGGAAAAGATGAGGGAACCAATCTTGGAAATGTCATTCAGAAGCTGCTGGGGCGAAGAGGGAAGACTCACAGTCCAGAAGGTGAAGAACAAGGCCCAAGATAACCCGAGCTAACAAATAAAATCCATTAGCTATTGTGTTATCCCTCAAGAAATACGCGACGCACTTTGAAGTATAATGACCGACGCTCCTCCCTCTCGAGTACCTTCAACATGCTCACAGATGTTAAGTTGGGACTCTGCTCAGGCTCGGCATCCTCCACAGGTTCGCTAGATTTTTCCAGATGCAACGTCTTACACGCCCTTTCCCACCACGCTCCCCACCTGGTTTTCTTTGGTTCGTTTTCGTTTACAGGGTCGATGGTCCACGAGTACTCTAGTGGTACCCGCGTGCTTCGACCAGCTTGTGGTTGTTGCTGTTGCTGGTGTTGTTGCTGATTCTGATCGCCTTGGTCCTGATTATGTTGATGGCGATGGTGATTGTGGGAATGGTGATGGTTTCGTGCGCGCCTCCTGAACTTGCGACCAATGAACTCCTCGAGCGGCACTCCGGCCTCCTGCGCCGCCGATTCCAGTTCCTCCGTAGAGAGCGCCTCCATATTCAAGCGCATCGGTTGTGTCATGAAAGTTGGCCCTCGCATAAAACTCGACCCTCGATGGCGTAAATTTGGCATCTCGTACAGGGCGGAGGGTGTTGGCGGCTTATCAGGCGTCCACACCTCGAGGTGACGCTCGACCAGACGCTTCTCGACGGCCGCGCGCCAGTGGCGTACCTGCTCACGCTCGCGTTTCCGTTCACCGCGGCGCTTCCTGTATCCCTGCAAGCGGCGGCGGTACCCAACCTCGATGCCTTCCAAAACGGCCTCGGTTGTGAGACGCACTGCGGCGCCAAGGATGACGATGCCGAACACAGCGTAGATGCAAACTGCGACACGTTGCGCTGGTGTTACCGGCACTATGTCGCCGAATCCGATAGTAAGTGTGGTGACTATGGTGAAAAACAGACCGTTCAGGAAGGTGAGAGTCATCATGAGCGAGGACATCAGAGCGCCGAATGCAACGTAAGATAAGAAGATCATTGTAATGATGACGAGAGAACGTTGCCTGCGGGTAATGCCGCTACCTTGATGTGATTGAGCACATGACAGTAGAAAAAGAAAAAAGCTGGGTAGCACGAACCAGATGTAGAGAAATTAGGCGTCTTGACGAAGTCCCAGATTAGAGTAACATTCGTTATCATAGATACGACCGTCGAACATATCGTCATCCAATACGCTTCGCCGTACGTGAAGCCATCGTTGAAACGATGTTGGACACCGAAAATGACCACAGTCACAATATTCAGTAGATCTAGGTGGGCTCATGTGCATCCGATGGGTGGCGTGAATTGAAATGCTTACCGTGTATAGTTAGCGCTACAATAGAGAGGATAGTACACAATTTAACGCGTCGTTCCATGAACCGGCAGATGAGGGCAAGATTTGCAAACACTGCAAGTGCCATGGAGAGAATCAAAGAAAGCTCTAGCAAGGCAGAGTTCTTGCGGGACTCGACGGTCTTAGTTCCGTCTGTGCGGACATACCAGTGTTCTGTCAAACCTGGTATTTGGAGGAGGATAGAAAACGGAATGAGGCTCCCGGATATGATAGGGGTGAGACGATAATTTGGGGTAGACACTGCCGTTTCGTTCGGGGGAGTCGGAGACCCGAATAGTACATCTTTCATCTTGAAAAGCCATTTTGGGAGAGACGGTCGGGTGAAGCCGCTCAGTGTCGTCGAGGATATTGTGGAAGTAGGGAGCAGACGGACTCCACGGCGCTGGGTAGTAGGGCGAGGCTCGTCCTCTTCCCCCTCTGTAAAGGCCGTACCCTCTTGGTCGTCGTCAGAGACATCGAAGTCACGGTCCTCGTCTCCTGCTTTGGGAGTACCCAAGCCGTCCGAGTCACCCTTCTCTGTGTCTGGGTCCGAGTGAGACCGAGCTGACGAGTCCTTTCCCGGCAAAAGATGGGCCAAGAACGCAGCAAACAGGAGGAAACGAGGCATCGCAGGAGTTAGGGCACCGTGTCACGCATACAATACTTATAGTACTTTCGAAGGCCAGGAACGTGGAACGAATAAGCGCTTCGCACAGGAGGGTCGCTATAACCGGGTTGGATCCGGATTGAGCATACGATTCTGATCGCCCCTATCACCAACCGCGACCCAGGACCATCTAAACCACGATGTCTTCTTCCCTGGATACTTATCAAGTCCAGCTAGTCGACGATTCGCTTTCGGTTGGTGCTCTGAAGTTTGGGTCATTCACTCTCAAATCAGGCCGGTGCGTCTAAGATGTTCCGTCATTACGTGGCGTAGCGTTCCTGTTCATGTCATGCGACCAGGGTGTCCCCTTATTTTTTCAATGCTGGCCTTATCTCCACTGGACCACTCCTCAACTCGCTGGGTACCGCTTACGCCCATACAATTGCCAGAGCTCTCTCAACCCCCGGATCTAAACGGCTCCCGGCATTTGATGTCCTGTTCGGCCCGGCGTACAAGGGCATCTCCCTGGCGGCCGTCACCGCTGTCCTCTTACACACGCAACACAACATTGATGTCGGTTTCGCGTACGATCGGAAAGAAGCCAAGGACCATGGCGAAGGCGGACGTATGGTCGGTGTCCCCGTGGCCGGCAAGCGCGTCCTCATCCTCGATGATGTCATGACTGCGGGAACAGCGGTGCACGGAGCTCTCGAGATGATACGCAAAGCCGAGGGTGAAGTCGTTGGAGTCGTCATGGCACTCGATCGCGAGGAGATCGGCCACGAAGGTAAAAGTGCCGTCAAGGAACTCGAAGCGGAGCTTGGGGGCGAGGGACGCGTCCTCGCAATCCTGCACATGCGCGACTTGATAGCTTGGCTGAGGGACAAAGGGCGTTATGAGGACATCGAGCGTATGCAGGCGTACTGGGAGCAGTTTGGTGTCAAAGAGTAGGACACAGCCCGGTGTAATCACATGATAAGACGTAGGATCAATCTGAATCTGACCCGAGTCTCTGTCCTCCACCGCCCCAATCGTATCCCCTCGCACGGGCGGGCTGCTGCTGCTGCTGCGGCCGTGGTGGGAATGCATGTACGCCAGTCCCTGCAACATTAGTCGTTGCACTGTCACCGACAAGGGCGCGGACCCATGATGGTGCGCGCCCGAACTCGCGAACCCCCGGGAGTCCACGTCCATCTTCCCCGTACATCATCCACCACCATAAGTGTCCAACGACAGCACCAGTCACGCTCACGGCAGCGGCCCTAGTCCCACTCGTTACCACATCCATAGCTGCCCGGTCATAAGCATTGGTAAAATTTAGGGTGATAAAGTCCGCACCAATCATTGCGTATGGGAGGTACTTCACCGGGAGGGTAATGAGTCCCATGATGGAAGACTGGGAGCCCGCGGGAGCAAGCGATGATGAAAGATACAACAAGCACAACGTGAGTGCACGCGAATGAACGAACGAGCCGAGTGGGAGGTTAAGCGCCTAATTTCGATATTAGGTTACTGCGGTGTTGGAGTACGAAATGACGTATGCACGAACTAGTATTGCTCCTGCCGCGAGGATCAACTGCCAGGCATAATCTGCGGATCTTCGCTCGTAATGGTCAAGTTCCATAGAGTTTGAGGAGCGACTGGATGGAGCCATCATTCAGAGAAGGAAACCAGATTTGAGACATCGCCGCGCACTATAACATGATAAACTCAAATACAAAGTTGAGACCGGTACCTGCAATCGAGACCCTGGACGTCAGTATACGGGGTTGACGAGACAATACATGACCACGAACTTCCAAGAAAGAAGCTTGACCAGATCCTCCACAACTACAATTCGTCAGGACAACGGTTGCTCGCTCGACGCATGCGAACTTTACCTCAAATTTCTCCGTCACCAGCGCAGGGACAAAAATGAGTTTGTAAGGGCCCACAATCTGCATCATGACCGGAATTGATACAGCTAGCGATGAGCCACACAGGAAACGTGTCACAGGTGGTATTTTGCGAATCTCATCCCAGAATCCAGTGTACGACATGGTATGAGGGAATGAGAATAAGCAGAGCTTTCGCTTCAGCTTTGGGGGAGGAGTAGTAGGGTGGGGCAAGAGCGAAGCCGCAGTGCGGAAAGCGTGTCTGAACCATGTCTACACGTCACAGCGCGGATGCGAACGGCCCGATCTCTCCGAACTACACCTACGCTGGCCCAGAGCAGCGGCGAAGTCCTACTTGAGGACAGCCCCATGGTAGCGGCAACCACAGACTGAGTTCATACTATTTTTGTTACCCATAGGGTTCGCTTTATCCCCTCTGCTTTCCACTAAGTCGATAGTATGCAGTGACTGTTTCTTGATATCGATTTCGGCTCAAGTCGTTCGTGCATCAGATTTGAAAAATTTCCTTATACGGCAACCTGGAAGCTAGATTTCAATTATAAAGTCCGAGGCAGGGTATAACTTAACTGAAGCACTTATGCCCCTCAATGTCGCCATCTCTTCCAACTGAACTCATCTCGAAGATACTGGAGTATGCTGACCACAAGACGATTACCGCCTGTAGGAAGGTAAGCCATTCCGTTATTCGGGGTTTGTCGATCAGGTTCTTAAGCTGCTCATTGGTGCGGGTACTAGTTGTGCCGCCGCCTCAGAGACATAGTGGATACGACAGCTTCCCTCCGTTATGTCGTAGAACTAGGCGCAGCTGGGATGTGCGATGGTCCTCCAGACACTGTAAGCCCGGCAGAGCGATTGGGGAGGTTGGAGGGCTCTCAGGCTGCTTGGAAAGGCTCAGCGTGGTCCCAACCGGAGTGCTTTCCTTATTCGAAGAAGATATTCCCGTTCCCTGTGGCACTGTCCGGAAATCTGGTGGTGTTGAAAGGCCCCGGCCCCGAGCTTGGCATTCGCCACACGGGTGAATTGCTGCTGCTGCGATTTCCTTCCGAGGCGCGTGGTATCACAGAGAAGCTGTGGTATTTGGACCTGGACTGCCAGCATATAGAGGCCATCGCTCTGGACGAATCTCAGGATCTCCTTGTTTTCTCATGGTTGGTGGCCAATGTCGAATCACTTTCGCACGCCTGCTTAATGGACTGTCTTCTCTAGTTTACCAAATATCCACATTCGCACACTCTCCTCAGGACGCGTTCATCCCTCAAGCTCCCTTGGCTTAATTGACGCTGGCACGAACTTCGTTGATTATGAGGACTTTTCTTTGCGCATCCACGATGATCGCCTTGCGTTCTCGACCTCAACCGGCCGCAACGTTCTTTTGTGGAATTGGAAGACTGGAAAGCAGATAGCAAAAATTGCAAGTCTCGTCCTTGGCAGACACCGAGCGATTTACTAACAAAATGTCGCCATTCCAGCCGTTCGAACGCAGATATACTAGTTGCACCTTCCTCGATAGAAGCAGCATCCTATTCCCGTACCGTACCAGTGGCCAAGATCAAATGCTACGTTTCCAGGTCGTCACTTTCGAATCGCCGAGCACCACCGACGAAGCCGCTTTACGTTTTTACCAATTCGAACTTGACGTCCTCGGCCCCCAACCCGAGCAAGGATACTTCCTAAGCGTGAACACCCTCCCTTCCAACACCTCCGGCTCGTGCTTTCCTGGCTTCTTTCACTCGGAGCCCAGCAGCAGACTTCTGGCGCTCGAGGTAGAGACGCCTGTCACAGATTCCATGGGGGGAGACATCCCGCTGCGCGTTCTCTTCGTGCCGCATGACGTACTCCTAGGCTACATTGCGTCACATCCATCCGACGCTGACACTGTTATGGTGCCGTGGGAGGCGTGGGGTCCCGGGAATACGCACATCTTGAGTCTACCCGATCCTTCCTCCGACAGATTTCTTGGCTCCAAGCTAGTGTGCGGTATGCATGCTGTGACCGAGCCGCCGATGATTGTTGTTGGAGACCAGAAGATGCTGCGCATCATGGATTACCACCCAAGACGCGTCGCTCGCAGCCCAGTCACACAGAATGGATTGGCGCTTTCAGGTGCCGCGGGATGGCTGGAGTTCGGCAGGTTAACAGGTGAGAAGGTTCCGCATGCTTTCAAGGACATACCCCTTCCGAATAAAATTCGGTGGGAGAACATCAAATGTGTGCTGGGAGAAGACGTGGTGGCTGTGTTCGAGGTACGTACTCCGGGTTTCGAGGATGTGGTACGGGTACTCACACCGTTCAAGTATTCTTTGGGTACTTTCGGCGATTTTGGTCATAGGATAGAGAAGGTGTTCTATCACCCCATCTAGTCGCCCCGGCGCATGATCGACATGACGACGTCGCGCGTGTCCCAGCCGGAGGCAATATCCTCAACTGAACCCATGCACCAGTTCATACCATCTCCAGAAGGGAGACCGGCGAGGATCGTGATCTTGTCGACATGAGTACTGACACGACGACGCGCACGCAGTGTACGGAGCACATCCGTGTTAGGCTCGCAGCGATAGATTCTCCATCTCTCTGATTACAAAACGTGCTTTCATGCCCTGTGAGAAAATACGAACACGCATTTGCATTAACGATTTCCGTCCGCGGCCGCGGCTGCGCCTGCATGCCTATACGCTCCCTATTCTCTTCTCTTTTCCCTCACCGTCTACCCTTTCCCTCGGGACGACCTCCTATCTATCGCCTGCTACAGCAGGGCTTGGGGCCGTAACATTATGCGCTCCCCAATGGCGAGCGCAAGGATGCTTGTCGTGTACGGGAAGCTTTGAAGGGCGGGTGCACCTGTCAGTGCGCCGCCGTCTTGCGGCCAGACGACGTCGCCTGTGCAGACGGATCTTTCACCGCGACCAGACCGCCGCCTTCCGCCTTCCCCAGGGACATAAATTGCCCGATAAACTTTCTCTGTTGGTCCCCCCACCCCCTTGGAGTTACCACCACTTCAGACTTTCTCAAAAAGCAGCCCAGGGCCTTCGGCGACCGTCGGCGCTCCCTGACAGAGGATGTCTGGCCCGCGGTCCGCGGCCCTTGACCTATCAGCTACTTGCTGGTGGTTAGTTAGTCTTTGGTTGAACTAAGTTCTTTGTCTACGGCGTACCCGACCTGTCACGAACGTGGTCTTCGGCCCCAGACACGGGCCAGAGGTCTTTGGGGTTTCCGTAAAGTCCAATTTGTCCAGGAACGTGCACTAGGTCAAGCCCCACCTCAACTGCGGCAACAATAATCATTCCTGCCAAGACACCCAGGCGCACTGCACCCAAGGGCTCCCGTTCGAGGCATGCTCAAGCCAAGCCAAGGCTGAAAGCGGCGGCCAAGGGAGCCCGCCTAGAAGGCCCGGGGTCCTGGCCTTCTCAGATCCAGTAATGGTCCATCGGGACTCGGAATCAAGGTCCCAGGACCCTGACAACATCACGGACGCTCTGGAGTCGTCCCGCCTCCGCCCCACCAGAGTACTGCGCACTAGCTCCGACCGAGTGGCCCTGGAACGGAGTAGCACAGCTGCTGTCACAGCACGCCACCGCTGAATGTTAACGTACCACCGGCGCAATGCGGCGTTCTTAACTCCGCCCCTCACTCGTTCGATGTCCAGAATCGTGTATCGAGAACAGACACGGCACGAGAGGGGCATCCCTTCCTCCGGGTGGGAACACTTTGATCCTGGGCGACGGTCAACTAGCACAAAAGCCATTGCCTGGGTAGGCAAGACCGTGCCTCTTTCTCATCGGCGTTCGCCGACAGAGCCCCCGATCTGGCTGCACAGAGGCCCCAATCGCCGAGAAGTGACAGGCTGATTAGTTTCGATGTCAGAGACTCGCCCGCGCTCCAATATGCTTCTGAAGCTGGTCCTCGATTCTTGTTGGCTGGTAGAGGGTAGAGGGGTGACTTTAACACTGAGCATGCACCGGCAGTAATGATGCATTCAACAAACCGTGACATCTTGCTTTGGGCTACGGCGGCAGCAAAGCTCTGCTTGGGCGACTGTGGTGGTTTCAGAAGTCCTTGCGAGGGGGGCTTTAAGAGGTGGATCCCGCCAATGTTAAGGAAATGTGGATTATTTATAAGGGTAATTCAAAGCTGGCGAGGAATGTGTGGTATTGCCAATCAATGTTGATGAGTAAAATAATGTTAGGGAGGCGATGTAATATAGTAGCGACACAAGATGAACTGCCGAACAAATCTGACTGCATGTCGTGCACCAAGCCAATAACTTGAGATATGTACGGGCTTGGTCCGCGTCGTCATTATTTTTTACTTAAAGCTTGGAGTTGAACATATTCGTAGTAGTCTCCCCGTCGTGTGATCAGCTCGTCGTGCGTACCGGACTCACTCACTGTGCCATCCTTGATAAAGTATCTGTGAAGTGACAAGCCAATTGGTACGACGACAGAGAGAGAATGTGTTGGAGACTCACATGCAATCAGCATTCTGGATTGTCGACAACCGATGGGCAATGGCGATTGTCGTCCGCCCAGTAGCCGCTTTATCAAGAGCAGCCTGCACGACCTTCTCCGAATTCGAGTCAAGTGCAGAAGTTGCCTGAAGATTATTATTAGTATTCGCCAAGTATCCACGCGCTAGAGTGTTGGTACTGACCTCATCAAGTAAGAGGACCTTCGGATTGCGGAGAAGTGCCCGTGCAATTGCGATGCGCTCTATTTTTCATCATCAACACACAGACTAAGTCAACGGGCTGGCAAAACCTACGTTTCTGACCACCAGACAGTTGTGAACCCTTGCCACCAACATCTGTGTCAAAGCCACTGCGAACAAACTTAGTGGCCAAAAAATAGAAAAATGAAGTCCTCGCGCACTCAGGTAGACTCTTGATAAAGTCGAGAATGTTTGCGTCACGACAAGCGTCTTCGAGTTCCTCCTGTGTCACCTCCGACATCGGTTTCGTGGCACCGAGGAGAACATTAAATCGGATCGTTCCAGCGTAGAGTGTCTGATGAATGTCAGCCGAAGAATTGTAACGATCAGTAAAGAGAGCTGCTCACAGGCTCTTGAGACACAAGCGCAAGATGCTTCCGATATTCCTGGACGTTAAACTCGGAGATAGACTGGCCATCGATAGTGATGTTGCCGGAAAGAGGATCATAAAATCGCTCGGCGAGTTGAATACTAAGTCATGCCAATCAATGAGAGGACGCGTGAGCCCACAGAACAATTATGCATACACTGTGCTCTTTCCACAACCGCTGGCTCCAACGAGGGCAACATACGTTCCAGGTTTCACAGTGATGGTAAGACCGCGAAGTACACGAACACCGGGACGAGTCGGGTAGCGGAAGTGAACATCTTCGAAGCTGATATGGCCCTTGACATCCTGTGGAGTTCTACCTTCGGTCGATTCGGCGTCCACTTCAGGCCGCGCATCAAGCAACTGAATAATGTCCGAGGCTGCACCACGTGCTAAGGAGACATCTGGAACGAACGCGAACACGTTGCCGGCCTGAATAGCACCAAAAACGGTTCCCTATTCAGGTCAATGAGAATATAAGCGCATGTCAGATCTCGAAGGTGATGACTCCTCACCATGAGACCAGTGAAAAATTCCTTCGCGGTAAACTCCTGGAAGGATACTAGTCGCGCACCGTACCAGAATACCAGCGAGATGATGAAGAATGAGAATGCTTGAGACACTGCAAACAGAAAGTTGCTCCAGACAGCCGTTCGGTTAGATTTGCGGAGTGGCTCTTCGAGGCTCCGGCTGTAAAGGTTCAGACAATCGTCTTCTCGCGTGAGAGACGCAACTGTTCGGATAGACGCCGCGGCTTCACACGCAAGCTGGGCGGATTCCTCGTGTGTAATCTTGTTGTGCTGGTCCTTCAGGACGACGACGCGCTGAGTGCATTAAAATCAACACTCTGTACAAGGGAAAGAAAATTAGTAACGCTCACCAGACGAATGTAGCCAACGGAGATAAGGAAAGGAATACACGCTACATCAAATAATCAGTATAAGATTGAAAGGAGCTGAAAGGCATAATCGATTTACCGAATCCAACGAGACCAACTTTCCAAATGAAGATTAGACCAATGGTGAAACCTGCAATGAGAGTGGCGAGTGCCTGAATAATACTGAGCCCAAAGATTAGCCTATGTGGGAAAAACCTTGAGGATATAGTAAGTTACATACGCTCCAAGGGTGATCCCCGCGAGGCCGTTGATTTTCTGAGGACCATCGCTCAAACTAGACACAATAGCACCAGACTAGAGTAGATAATGAGTTCACTTGGACGCATCTACATGAGGGCCACTTTTACGCACGCTGTTCTCGTCTCGATCAAAGTATTCGACTGAAAACAATAAATGTGAAGGCGAGATAACAGAGCCCTGGAAGCAACTTACTATCTTGTCTTAGGATTGCACGGAAACTCAGAGAGCGCAGCTTGCTAGAGAGCGACGCGGCAGAATGGTTGAACATATAATTTTGGAGGCCGATGCTGATCATAGCAAGAATGGAAATTATAAAGGACCTGAAAGGAGAGAGTGAGTCGGTAATTGCGTGAGTAAGCGATGATCGATGACCAACCATAGAGCGGCACGGTCACCGTCATGACGACGTTCGTGAGAGGAACTGTCCGAGAAACCGGTAACAGCCTGGGCTATATGTGAAACACATAATTAGCTCCGTACTCGCACGGAATGTGCTGCTATGGAACGTACACCATACAATACCGAAAGCCGGGAAGACACATCCAGTTGCTGCAGACGGTCAGTGAGCGACCTAACATCCTATTTCGTAAGACACACGGTAAACGCACCGACAGCGAAGAGGGAACCGAATAAGTAACTTTTCCACTCCCTTTTGTTGATGGCACCCATTCGCCTGAAGAGATAGAACATGCTGTACTCCTTCTCGCGTTGCCCAGCTGCTAGTGTTTTGCGCTGTTCAATGACTTCGCTTGCCAGAGATCGGTGTGTATTGCTGCGGCCGAGGGGGATTTCTTCAAGCGCCTCTCTTTCGATATCAGTGGGACCCTCAGCGGATTTCTCGGAAACCTCTGCCGTCACATCCTCGTCAATAATTTCGCGTGCCTCGCGGAGCTTCTGCGCCGCGACAAGGCGTGCATATGGGCCATTCTCGTCACTGAGAAGTTCATTGTGTCTACCCTTCTCAATAACAGCGCCATCACCTATGACGTAGATGGAGTCTGCATCCTTGATAGTCGAAAGGCGGTGAGCGATAGTGATCGTGGTTCGTCCTGGTCAATTGAGGTCAGTGATCATTATTCAGGAAGAGATCCACAAATGTTAGCATACCTGCCGCGGCCTTGTCGAGGGCGTTCTGGACAACGCCTTCCGACTGGGTGTCGAGTGCCGAGGTAGCTTCGTCAAGGAGCAGAATTCGAGGGTCCGACACGATAGCACGTGCGATGGCAATCCTCTGCTTCTGTCCGCCGGAAAGAAGGAAACCGCGCTCGCCAACTAAGGTACCATACCCGAGGGGAAGTTTGGAGATGAAGCCATCTGCATTAGCCTTAATGCACGCCTCCTTGACTAGCTGTAGCTTCTCCTCAGGAGACGCATTTTCATGAGGGGTATTGATGAGGCCGTGTTCCACGTTTCCGCGGATCGTGGTGGCGAAAAGCGTGGGCTCTTGAGATACAAGACCTATCTGCGTTCGAAGCCACTTCAAATTCAAATTGCGAATATCAACGCCGTCCAGGCGCACGGAGCCAGAGAGGGGGTCATAGAAGCGCTCGACAAGGGAGATGACGGTTGATTTTCCAGATCCAGAAGCACCAACGAGTGCCGTTGTCTTGCCAGCAGGGAACGTAAGGCTGAGGCTCTTGGTGATTTGGACATCTGGCCGGGCAGGATAACTGAACTCGACGTTCTCAAGAGTAATTTCGCCAGTGACTTGACTTGGTTTGAGGCCGTCTTCGCTAGCCGAGTCGATGGCGGGTATGCGATCAATGGTACCAAATATTTTGGCCGCGGCTCCACATGCTTGGGTTATAGCTACGAGTCCACAAATTAGTAACAATTAGTTAAGCCAAGGAGAAAAACAAATTTATACCCTGCGCGTCGGGGGCCATAATAGCGAGAGAAAAGGAACCGATAAGAACTGCCAAGATGACGTTGATGATCTGGCCAGCATCGGCGTGACCTTGATTGATGAGCGTAGTGCCAAAACTGAACGCTAGTATATGCGATGTGCGAGTCAATAACAGGGGGTTGCACTATTGAGGAAAGAAAGGGAGGGCAGAAAACTGACCGAGAGCGTAGGCAGCATAGATGGCAAAGAAAAAACTTGCAAGACCGATGCCATGGCTGACTGCTGCCCGGCCATCCACGGCGAGGGCCTTATGGACAGGAATATCGTATAAGGACGCGAGCACCCTTTGGGTGCCAAATGCTTGAGCAGTGCGGATTGTGGACACAGCCTCTTCTGCGAGGGTACCACCTTCGGCGACGTGTTTGAGCGAGAGCCTGGTTGGACGAATTGGCTAAGGAACAGGATCATCCAGGAAGTTAAAACTCACTGCATATACTTGGACATGAATTTGTTCATGATGGCACCAGTGATAGAAATGGAAGGTAAGATGGCAGACATAGCGAGAGCAAGTCGCCAATTCCTCGCGAATGCCAAGACAAAGCCGGTAACAAATGCAGCGAGGTAGCTAACCACGAGGGCAACTTTTTCGGACAAACCCTGCTGAATCAAGTCTGGCGCACGAGGACAATTGTTAATACTTCCGTGCAGAGACGGAACGAGAGGAACCACGAACGGGTGTCGGTCTGGATGCGGGTGGTGATCTCACCAGCGCCAACGTTATCAAAGAAGGCAATATCTTGGCGAAGGACCGCTTTGAGATAGCGCTCTCGAATTCGCTTAGCAGCCACTTCGCCGGTATAGACCCAGATATACATGTAGATGTACGTGGAAACGAACAAGCCCACGCCTGTAGGGACATGGACAATACCAATTAGTGATTTAGAACCGGGGTAGCTAGCAGCAAAGTGATGAGTGACGTACCGATATACGTCAGGTAAGACGCATCTTGGGCAGCAACGCGACGGAAGCTCGATGCAGTTTGGTCGAGCCTTGCTGTCGACCCCGGGTCATTAGGATCAAGATTGTTGAGGGCACTGGCGAAGTCGACGAAGTCCTGGGTTAGATTACCAAAAAGCAGACTCATCAGAGGCTATAAGGGAGGGTCAGCAGGACAACTCGTGAGGAGGGAATTCCAGGCACACCTGAGCAGCACCCGCGACAACCGCAGCGACGAGGCCAATAGCATTGAGAATGAGCTCAGAGCGGGTGGAAAAGCTGAAAGGGGAGCAGATGAGGAAACAATATGAATGGAAGGAGGAAATAATACCGGAAGAGACCGAATAATGATACGGGCTTGTGAGTGTCCTCAACCGGCGCAGAGACACGAAGGTCAGAGGAGGTACGTTTCTCAGCCGAAGACAATGAAGCCGAGTCCGACTGCTTTGGCTTGAGCCATGAGAAACGAGTGGAGGGCTTGTCGTGCTCGTTAGTTTCCACTGCCGACATGAGGGGCACAATGAGGGGAGCGGAAAAGAGAAGGAAGAGGAGCACTGAAGGGAACCATATGGATCGCAGACTGCGTGTATTTCTATCTTGTCCCGGGAAAAAGCTTGCCGTTTACCACACAACGCTTACGGTATCCGGAAGAACATCTGCCGTTCAATCCCAAAACGGCATTTAACCTTCTTGGCCGGCGGTACGACAGGGGATGTGAATCGGCAATGTGACGAGTCAGCACGGCTGGGCACATGGCCGTTGGAAATGTGACTACTCAAGTTGGTTTTCTCATACCGAGTCATAAGTACCACCCGATAACATCCCATTTGGCAAATGACTGCGCAACTCTGGTATAATTTATTCGGCCGTCAGTGACCGTGCCGCTGGCGATCGCATGGTGATCGCGTAATGCCAAGGAGTTCTGGTGCAATCAAGGCTGCGTCCCTTTTTCGATCTTACGATGTCACGAGAGAACGAGAGAATAAGGTACGTGTGCAGTGTGCATACACAACACTTCGTTGGTTGTAAATCGATGAGTGCGACTACCCGTTATTAGACCCGCCCCGGTTTACGCGCGTTGCTCCCTACATCGACACGTCGATATCGATAGTTATTGGCTTATCTGATCTGAGAACACCTACGTAGTACGTCATCACCCGCATTCTCAGATTCTTATCAAGTGCTGTTCTTTCTTCACGGTCCCATGGCGATGTATGAACTCGCAGTCCACAATCAATTCAATTTGTGCTCTCCACGTCTGCCTTGTCGACTCATTCTCATAGACACCGAAGTCTTCTCCCGAAATCTCCGCACACTGACACCATCGGCGCCCGAGCTCAGCGCCTAGGCTCCAATCAATCTTGTATTCACCGCCTCTTTGCGGCCGCCGCACAAGTGACCGTCGCTAGACACAGAAACTGCCACCGCGTACCGTCACAGTTCCTGTCGTGGTCCTCCGGGCGCGTGCCGTCCGACTGTCGCAGTGCCCCTCCTACGACAACTTGGCCACGGTGGGCGGTGCTCGCTGCACCTGTGCATGGCCTGACTTAAAACCAGGGCGCATATGATGAGCGTCTTAAACATTGCCGCGGGGTCGCGTAAAAGTTTGGCGCGCCAGTGACTCGAGCCAGTGACTCGAGTGCCGACAGGAGCGCAATTACAGTAAGTTAAATCGTGCGGTCTGTCGGGCAGGTGAAAAAGGGACCCGCGGTCGTGTGCACCTACTCTGTATCACGCCATTCCGGTTTACTTCCATCAAACGTTTCACGAAATCATGCTCACCTCTTTGGCAAACACTGTACTGTTACGTGTGCTTTTCAGCAGTGACGGGAGTATGATCCAGTTCAGGCCCCACTTTGGACACCAGTTGGCATGGCAAATGGGTGCGATAGTTGTGCAGCAACTGTCTGCGACCAGCACAGTACAATAGAGCCGAAATTCCGAAGCACAGCACGCTCCTTCACTTGTAACTTCACTTGCCGTCGGTGTGACAATTTGAATGTGAAACCAAATTTTGCAGTTGCGCCGTGGGGACGATCGCTCTCAACGTTTTCTGAAACGATTATGAAAAAAATACATGGGATGGTGGGATATACGTCGTCCTATTACTGTGTGTGATCTGGAGAGGAATGGTTGTGTTGTTGAGGCTACAGAATGTTTTTTAAAAGGTGTGCAAACGTCAGGGCTATTGATCCAGCAGTCTGGATCTCAATTTACTCCCTTCGCCAGCTTCTATATTATCTCACGATCCTGCGTCCTTCTATTGTATGTAACGCCCTACATAAGAACACAAGACTTCCATTTCGTCCATTGCTTCTGCAAAGGACTTGTCGCATGGGTTACAAAATTGATACAGTGCTGCTCATGAAACCATCCGTGAATCGCATTTGATTCAAGATTTGATTGGTCGGGTATAGCCTTGGTAAAATACATGTATTGCTAGTATTTTACACTTGAGTACAAGAAATAAAAAGTAGGGCAATAAACATGAATAAAGGTAATATCTTATATGGTGATGACGTGCGAGGGAAGAGGATTCTCAATGATGTTGCGGGGTAAGGTACATGCGGAGGAGATGCGCAAAAGTAGTCGATGCCGAGACAAAATGCGAGAGCGGGGGGTCAAGCAGAAACGACCGCCGTCGTGGGTGCACGGTTGCTAGAGAGTATCAAGGCTTTCATGAGAACCTCCCAGGCCAAATCGAAGAACGTCTGCAGGGCGATATCAAAGATACCCAACGCACACGCGTTGCGCCAGAAGCCGTGAACCTTTACCGCCTGACTGGCGAGGCGCTGCGCAGTATAATTCTGTGCAAGGATTGTCGAGTATTCGGTCACGAACGCATCGCACCGCATCTGGTCGAGGACTTCGGGCAGTCCGTTGACTGGGGTAAGACAGAGAAAGGTCTGGAAGAGTGACTGGGTGTCCTTGAGATACAGGAACTGTGTGAGGACGGGAAAAGACTCTGGGTGGGGCAAAGCGAGTGGTACGACGGGGACTTGAAAGGGTGAAATTGCAGTAGCTGGGCGCGGGGTGGAAGGGGGGAGCACAGGCAGGTTGGCGCAGTAAAGCGAGAGAATGGACTGGTGGACAGGATACATCGTCACGCGCCTCGGCTCAGGCGCAGAAGGAGCCGACGAGTAAACGGCGGCCATATGAGTAGGGAGCATAGCCGGCGATGCATCATTAACACTGATTAGGAGTGTCTTGGGGAGTGTGGCGCCAGAAGCAGTTGCATTGGTCGACCGCAAAGCCTGATACATACTACCAATAACATTTCACTAAGCGGGAAAAACGATAGGCAGATAGACCAAGATCGTACCTTAGAGAAAGACGGTCCATTTGGTCGCGAATATATTGAGTAGGGACTTGTGGCGTGAAGCCGAGAGACGAGAGAACTTCTGCGCTAATTTGCTTGCGGGGTAAATCAGGCAGGCGTCTCGGAAAGGTGACGCTGATCGGGACGAAAGATTGACTCTGGGTGCTTCGAGTCTGAGAAATAGAAGGAGCGGATGAAGTTGGGCGAGGTTTGGGGGTGTTCACACACTTCCCCCGGGGCCGAATGGAACGGGATGGTGTCCGAGAAGGAAAGAGTAAGGCGGCAGAACGGGCTGAAACACGACGACGACGCTTAGGGTCGCTGAGAAGATGCTTGATCCCCCCCGGAATGTTGTGGGCACGAGAACGCCCGTTTGGTGTTTTAGGTTTCTGGGAAGCGAGTAACTTGTGGGGGGGTAAATTCTCTGTGTCGCGGCGAGAGGGGTCAGTGTTGAGGATAGAGAGGACCATGTTTTTGGAGGGACTTGGAGGAGAAGATGGGAAGAATGTTGATAGGAGGAGGAAGGCGTGGCAAGCATACTTTATATTATGTCGGCAGGCAGGAGAAGTAGAATTGTTTGTGCCTATGGGTGTGCTGGACCCACAACCCGTTTATGGTAACTGTTGGCTCACAAACGTGGACCCACAATCCCAATCGGGCAACTCTAGGAACGATCACATGACTGGCCTTGTTCTGACGCGTCCTGACTGTAACTGTACCTTATCAACAACATGTCGGAGACCACTCAGATATTATTCAATTCTCCCGCATTGCACTCTCTCAAGCGTGACCAACTCGTCAAACTTTGCAAGATACACTCCATAAAGGCGTCCGGCAAGAATGTAGATCTCGTTCAGAGACTTAAGGACCATGCTTTAACCTTGCCACCCGATGACCCGTTGAGCGTCGCCATTCACACCGACGGCCAAGATGAAGAGTCATCTACATTAGACTTAAAACGGCCCAGCGATCAATGGGAGGTCGTCATGGAGGATATCCCCGAGGTGCCGGAAACAGTCTCTCGCACGACCCTCTCCTCACTTC
This sequence comes from Lactarius pseudohatsudake, assembly GCA_021525015.1. Classification (NCBI taxonomy): domain Eukaryota; kingdom Fungi; phylum Basidiomycota; class Agaricomycetes; order Russulales; family Russulaceae; genus Lactarius; species Lactarius pseudohatsudake. Next base: position 249,818 of record JAKELH010000019.1, read on the forward strand.
GCAGCGTTACGACCAATGCTCCTGATGAGTTCGGTACAGGTGGCGGATCAAAGTGTGAGTCTGTTGTTGCATTGAATTGAATTTTTTATGACCCCGTACCCAGCTTCGAGCATGAGCTCCTCCCTAAAGGCCATAGCCAACTCATTTAACTTCAAACGCGCAACCTCAGCCAAGTCCAGTGACAGTCGGATCACAACGTATCCCGATATTCCCGATGAACTTGCTAGTCCACTCCGTCCCTTACTCTTCCATCCCCGAAACATTGCCGTCCGACATGCCTCAGACGGACCATTTCAAGTTTTCTACCCCAGATACAACAATACAAGAGCACATTTCGAGCCACCCTGCCCCCCCAGGAACACACCCGCTCACGAATGCTGCTCCACATCCCACCGCGACTCAATCGAAGACGACGATCCGCCTGGTGTCTGCATCAGCCACAACTCCAAGTTTATCGCATGAGCCAGGAACCCCACACCTAAAACCAGTAGACCTAGAGTTCGATCTGGTAATGGGCAGTCCCAATCCGAAAGGGCAAAGTCGCGTCCCTGTATGGCCTCTTTCACCTCACCCTGCGCCCTCTGAGAGACTGTATCCCACTCTTCCCGTCGACGAACTGGAACAAAACGAAAAAGAGACAAAATCTGCGATACCAGGCGCCATTGCCCTACCACAACGCACGGCAGGTTCTACTTCTAAGCCAAAGAGGTACCCAAGACCCTCCAATAACGTACAGGATCTGTTCTCCCCTGCCCCTAAACTACCGAGCGCACAAAAGGAGAGCTTGGGCATCCCACGTAGCGAGCCATTTCTCTTCGGCTCCCCTTTGCCGCGACACAGCGTGTCAAACAAGGCCTTCGACGCTGCCGCAGCTTCTGTGCTAGAAGAGATGAACAAACGCCTGTCCGCTGCAGGCGTGCAGAAAGTCGACGCCGACGTGTTCGGAGGATCAGCTATCGCTAAGACTACTGAATGCCACTGGCGTGGAATCTGGCAACCTTCGCGACCTGGGCAAGGTGGATCGCTTTGACTAGGCGCATGACGAACAGTTCAATAAGATGGACTCTATTGCGACACACTATGCCGCTAGGCGCGAGTCGAAGAAGCGGAAGTCTGATGTCCTTGGGCATGGGTCAGCACCGGGAAAGAAACGGTCCAGTGCAGACACTCGGGTCATCAGCGCAGGCTCTCGCAAGCGAATGGGTATCCCCGGCGGATTCGATGATGATGAAGAGGAGGAAGCGCTCCCGGGTGACGTGCAAGAAGAGGAAGACAGGCGGATGTCGAAGCGTGTCAGGCTCCTCGAGGGAGACGGGGGTAAAGATAAAGGACGTCGGCTTACCCTCTCACCCAGGAAGACGGAGGCAGAAGAGAAACAGGCCGAGAAGGAAAGAGCAGCTACGCGAAAGATGCTTGATGCGAGAAAGGAGAAGAGAAGGAGTAGTAGGCACGGTAGACTGAGTACGGCTGGGCCGCAAGCTTCAAACAGTATGTTCTCCCGTTTTCAGAAGTGGCAGGGTTGCCTACTAATGGACCACTTATCGCATAGATAAGGGCAAAGCGAAGCCTCGCTTCGGGTTCCTCTCCTCAGCCAAGTCGATTGTGCGCAGTGTGTGGAACTTTGGCGCAGGCTCCCCCACAAAAGCTCCGCAAACGACCACTACCACGACGATGGCAATAACCAAGCCACAGACCTCCGGCATTGAAGTGGATTCCAAGAAGACAGTGCCTGGACCTCCTAAGAAACCGTCTCTTCCAGCTTCGCGGCCATCGGAATCTCTTGTTGGCCGGAAGAGTACGGCCCCCACCCGCACTGTGTCCACGTCAAGCAAGGCACCAATCACCGCGGGCACAACAGGAACAGAATTATCACGCTCCAGACCACCCAGTTCCACATTCGACTCCCGGTACAACAAGAACAGTCTGACGAATCCCCGATCCGCAAGTTTGTCGAGCAATACGGCGGCGAGGCCCTTGAACCCTACACCGGCGGGATCGACCAGCTCTCGCCGGAGCGTGCTTGCTGGCTCAGCCAACAACGCCTCATCCCTTGGCACGAGGGGGAGCGTTGGCCTTGCACGTTCATCGGCCACGAATTCATTATCTGCCAGGCTCACAGCGCCGCGCCGCGCCTGGCCCAACGAGCAACGGCCCTGGGGCGACGAAAACTGCAGCCGAGGAAGCGGACGCCGACATATTCAGCCCGAGCAGGGCGACTGCCACGTCGAGACTGTTCGCCCCCACCGCCAGCTCTCTCGCAAAGACGCGCAGCCCCGCCGCGACGACAACGGGCGCCGTGGCCCAATCCAGGACGAGCACCATCGTCGCCCAGCGCGCCAAGACACCCCCGCGCAACTCGGCTCTCGACGCGATCACGAACAGCCCGCGCGGCGGGAGCGGCAATCCCAACTCGGCGGGCAAGATATTCAGCACGCCGCTGCTGGCCGTGCCCCCGCCCGTCCGGCCAACCTCGCTCGCCGCAGCGGCCGCGGCCGTCATGGCCGCCTCTGGCGACGGCCCGCTGAGCCCTGGACGAGCCTCACCCGCCAAGCCAGCGACGGGCGGACAACTGCACGCTCGGAAGCCACGTATCTCGCGCTCGCGCATCATTGCCAAGCTCGGTGCTCAGCGCGCGGCGGCGGCTGCGTCGTCATCCTCGTCCATCGCGTCGTCGGTATCGCGCCCTGTTGCCGCCCGTGGCAGTTCGAAGATTCCGGCGAGGGCTAGTGGCAGCGGTGCGGTGCGGACGCCTGCGGGCACGGTCGAGCATGGGCGCGGCGGCGAGGCGCTCGTACGCTGGTGCGAAGAGCGCGAGCCGCGGGAGCGACGTGTTGATGAGCGCGAAGAAACACGTGAGACAGAGCGAGTATATTCGGAGGCGTAGCCGGTTGGCGGGGAGCGCTGTCGGCGCAAGGGTCAGTTCATGCGGCCGATGGCCCTGATAGGGACCATGGCGATGGACATCGACGACGATTGATATTGGCAACGCGTAACTTGGTCGCGTCTTGATCTCGCTGCATCTTATTCTCGTTTTCTATTACTATTTTACATGTACTCGGTAAGCGATTTGGCGATTGGGCAGCTGCATGGTCCTGCTGTCGGTATTGTGCGTATTGTAGGTTGTTAGTTATTGAAGCGAATGGATGCCATTCCCTTGACAGGCTTGACTTATAACGGAGGAACAGAATCTGCAATTACTTCTGTCTTCTCGTTTTACAGTCACTCTCAAGTCATTGATTCACAATGATCTTGACTCGGAGGTGGCATGGCCACCCCATCACCAGGATCACCTTTCTCGATTTTTTGTGATCTTAATTTCGTTCTGATTCCCAAGCTGATTCCCGTTTGTTGGGCCTATACTTATACGGGGCAGAGAACGTAGAGTGTTTTTTCTCTCAGGGATGTAGGGCAAGCTGATCTACTATAATACTATAAGACCTTTCAGAACAAAATAATAATAATATGCGTTTTTTTATGAACACCGCGGCCATCATGTTCTCCTCTATAATCAAAGTTTTTCTCAAATTTCCATGCAAGCTACGCTTTGCAAGAGGATTCAATCTACGTTGCCTCAAGTTCTTGGCCCCTTTCCTCGGTTGCAGGTCGAAGATTTGGCGCCTGATACAGGAACAGTGGGAAGGGTAGGACCACTGGCACCCCAGCTCACTCTGCTGTCTCTTCTTCGATATTTAACCCCAATCTGCCTGAGGGTCGTTTTTTGTAGTTGATAGTCTCCCAACAAGTTCTACGATACACGAAGACGGCGCAAGTAAATAACATTATTAAACCACCAAACTCTTACGTCTTTGGCAGACAACGACGTTTTCTCAGTATGTATGTGATCTCATAGTCTTCAGCGTCTAATGGAGATCCCTCCCCCAGCGTCCCAATCATGATGCAGATCGGTCCTGAGCAAACTTGAAGCTCACCCGAAGTGGACTGTGCCCTACCACCCAGATGGCGCCCCTTACTTCTTCGATAAAGACAGGGTGCGTGCGTTGTCGAAGAGGTTATTCACTGACACAAATATGCACGACCCCTAGTCAAGGGAGGAGATGGAAAAGTTCTATTACTACCTGCAGAAGATTATACGCTACAAAGGACCAACAATTCCATTGAGTAACTATGCCCACAGAAGATGGACGGATGCAGTGGCTTATTACTACGCCTCCCACGAAGCCCGATGCTTGTTCTGGCTCGACATGTACGACGCGAACCTCATGATATCTGATGGTTTCTGGGTCAACTCGCCCGCCTATGTCTGTGCATCTCAGATTTCATCCCCGGGTCCACCGTCGTTCCCGTTGATCTGGTGTGCAGAGCATCGATTAGAGGCTCTTTATTGTGCATCCGCTATCTCAGGTCATATCTTGAACTTGCGCATCGATGTTATCTCACTGGTTTCTCTTTCCGGCCGTTTTTGATGGCCGCTGTCTTCAATCCACGATTTACGAGGGATCTTGTCGTATGGATGCATAGGTATTTACGTGTCTCTGGCCGTCCTTCACGATAAAACCCAATGGTTGGTACCACAGATGTCACGATCTCAAAATCTTCGACTCTACCATACGATGGTGACACTATACAGATGATCGAACTTGTACGAAAGCCAAGGGTATGCCGAAGCGCTACGAAGATGATAAGTGCCACTAACTTCGTAGCGCAGCGTCCGATGTTACTGTGGTGTACCGCACTGCCAACGTCAGTGAGCCATATAATAGGATTGACTCGGTTCTACGTTACTCACGAGATGTGTCTACCAAGCCCGACTCCTTTCTATTTTCGTCGTTCAGTGACGCGCGCGCGTGTTTAGCAAACTGGAGATTCCTATATTTCCACGGACGGCCGCACGCCCGATTGATCAGGTACAAGACAGTTCTGGGCAAGGTTCTGGGGTAAAACAAGAAACATCGCTACTTATCATGTTACTGTCCCTGTTTCTTTTCTCGGCGCCAGGTTCATATACTACGAGAAATGGAGGCATATACAGGCGGATGAAATCATTATCAAGAGGCTTTGGAAAGGCTTCATGACCAATTTAGTAGGAGAGTGGAGAGAGCTGGTTCTTTGGGTACGTCGTGGTGCCGCTCCAAACTGGAATTCTTACTGTATGTGCCCAGCTAATCTTGTTGCAGCAGTCTGCCCCACCTTTATGGTTCTCATCGGGCATCATGACCGAACGATTCGGTCTAGAACCGGTAGCCATCATCACCATCCTCAGTCTCCCGTGGGCACTGCTGATGTGGGCGTAGGTTATCTCCCACCTCCCTGGATCCTTCTTTGAGCTCACTTGCATTTATGATCCCCTCTCCTCCTCCGACACTGTCCAACAGGATGGTAATGTTTTTCATTGCGTTGTTCTTTAGCTTTCATCACTCGAATAGCTCAACACGGATCTTCGTTGCGGTGGCTTTGACCATGTTGACTGCCCTCATTGGATGGTGCGTCCAGTGGTCCAGTGGTGGGTGGCAAGGGGCGGTGGTTCAGCAACCTACTACTGTCCCTCACGCGTGCGTTAAGCCACGCTCACGTTAGGTGCTACAGTCTTTTCGCCGTTATATCACGTCGGGAACATCCCTCTTCGCCAAATCAGGCTAACACTGTACACTCGACGCCCAATCGCGAGGAAAAGGGGTTGTCTAAGGCTTCATGTATCTACGACCTGAACCCTGATTCTGCTCGTGTATAGCCGCAATAGTAGTAAAAAACCTATCAGAGACAAAGTCAGAATCATGTTTCAAACAAGAAAGGGCTGAAGGTGTGAATCAGAGAAGCCAGTGTTTTCATTATTCCTCGCCTAGTGAAATGCACCATCGACCAGCCAGCAGCTTCCAGAACGGTAGCTGCCAGCAAGACCCCTCACCGAGGTGAAGGTGGTCGTGGGAGGCAGCACGAGGGCGAGTTCGTTCAACGAATGGATGAACTTGATTTCGTCATGCGATCACTGAAGAGGTGGGATGCTCACCGTCCGAATCTATTGTTGAAAAAGAAACTGCTTGATAAGATGTCAGTATTCTATGAAGCAGATCGTCGGAGGACGACAGCAAAAAAAAAAAGCCAGTGGACGCTCCGTTGGTGATGCATGTTCGAGTATGGCTCATGGGATTAAAACCTCACCAACTCAATAAAATGGAGAAGTATCTTCATCGCGTGGAGCCAAACAGAAAAGACACTCACCGAAAGTTGATGGGATGAGCACCAGAAGGATGCTATTCAAACCCCGCCTGTTGTACGCAACAACAACATCAACAACAACATCAACACGAACCGACGGCGTACCGACTCGGACTCGGACACAAGGCGGTAAGCCACCTTCTGGTTCCTTTCTCTTGATGAACACTGTCAATCAGTTCTGCTTCCGAAAGAGATCCGTCTCTTGTGGATATCCATTTACCAAAACTCTCATTCTGACTTTTTCTCGTCGCCATGTTCCGTTTTTCTTCCCCCGCTAACTCGGACCTTATACCTCAATCTAGCTCAGCGGTAATTTCTTGATCATATCGTGAGTTCATTTTACCTTTGGCGCTCGTGGTGGTTGTCCTGCATCCAAATCCCGATGATTTCTCTACAATTACAAGCATATGTCCGACAGTACGTGAAGGACAACGTATGTTCTCTGAGGGCCTCTTTCCATACAATATTCTGTCTCTATGATTCACCAACGTGCTCACAATGAACTTTGAACAGTGGTGACCACATACCTTCAAAGTCGTACGATTTTGTGTCATTTCTGGATCATCTTTTTCAACCGCTTGAGTCCCCGCTGGACCCTCCTACCGAACTTCTGCTAGAGAAATGGATGCATCCCGACGATGTGAATGTCGGACAGCGTACCGAAAGTACCCTTGTCATCTTCCCCCCTCTGCTGGTCTCCCGATATTCCTCTTGGTACACCCGCGGGTACCCAAGGTGCAGCTGCCTCGATAGTCGATCGCCCATGTACTGCTCCTGCAAGAGGTCCTCTTCCGTCGTCATCGGCTACTGAGGTATTAGTCACCCAGCGAGTCGGGCGCGAACTCTCCCTTACTGGCAGCATGCTAATGAGTTGTCGTCCTCCATCGTGGTTGTAATAGTACGCCGACCCTTGAGAACTTGTCCAGGATTGCCTTCGCATCCGTTGTGGTGAGCAATACGAGAGGTGCGCAACATCCGCAGCTGGGGCACAGACGTCGGTTACGATCAAGACGCTTAACATCTTAAACTACCCGACCCTGACTTTACGCAATTCGACAGCCTCGCGCTGATGTCAATGTGATGCAGAAATCCCGAGAGTACCAGCATATTGCCGCAATCCCATCGTAGGCGCTTATTCCGAGAATCCCCTGGAATTTGGTGCTTCATTGTTTCATCATGGCATGTTAAAAAATGGTGCGCCTTCTCATGGGAACTATGTTGCCGAAATGACTGGAGGTTTCCTAGGCGCGAGACTTCTGGGCTCCGCCTCTACATTCACGACGACGGTTCGATCAGATAAGAAAGCTGTGAATTCTTCCCTTTGAAGGGCTCTCGCTGTCATGGACAGCCAACCATCAATGATGCATGAATCTCCACTTCTTTATCTTGCTTACTGGCACCAGAGCGGCGCTTCTGGGCCCGTTGACCCACCGTGTGGGTAAGGTACGGCCCCTATCAAAAAAAAATGAGACATAGGAACAATGCGGCATTGCGCAGGGCTGTGTCTACGAACGACTTGTAGATCAGGAGATCGTCGTGAATGTAGGCCCTGTTGCCACAGAAACACAGATGTGAAAACGGGGTAGCAAAATGATGGTGGAACCGCCTGAGAAGCGCCGATGACTGATGTTTGTGATGATGAACACCCCAGACGTCCACCGCGAGTTCCTGAGTCTGCGTTTGACAATTAAACCGTTGCCCACAATGGACGACCGACCACCGGCCACCAATTGAGGGAGAGTTGAACGTTGACCCGTGAGTATGGAGCAGTGAAACAAAACCTCTGTTCTTTTTCCTTCAGGATCTCCCATCTAGATGAGTGTCATCTCTAACCTTGATTATGATTTGATGTATGACTAAGTCTCTATTTGATGGCGAGGCGATTCCTCATTGGGAGGACGGGCGAACTGCATGCGCATGATGTTCCTTTCATTACCACTTTCATTACCATGAGTAAGTAGATGTTGTAGTCTGAGTCATGGCAATGACTGTGAATGACACGACATGGTTTTCCGGATTCGGTATTGTGATATACCCGGACCCACAGTGCCATCCGGTGGTGCGCCTCTTACCAATATCTGTCACCTTTGACGCCAGTTCGTTTGTCGTACGTTCATCACGACCATGTCGGGTAAGTATTATGTTCCACGCAGACGAGTCGTTTCTCGGCTCAATCGTTGCCTAGACTTTGCCATACCGAATCTGTTCGATGTGAAAGGAAAGATCGGTGCGTGTAACTTGTATATGGGTTGGCCACAACATGAACACTACGAGCAGCCGTGGTCACCGGTGGCGGCTCTGGGATTGGCACGATGATCGCTGCTGCGTACGTGCAGAATGGCGCCAAGGTCTACATCGCGTCGCGTAAGGAGAAGCAGCTCAAGACGGTGCGCGCCATACCCACACTCTGCTAGCCAGCCCTGATGTCCGACTCTGACATAGGTTTCGGAACTGTTGAACAAAATACGCCCAGGATCTTGCGAGTATCTCGTCGCCGACCTCAGCGTGAGTTATCGTACACGTGTTTTTTTGGAGGTCTGTCTGACATCTACGTCTGGGCTTCCTAGTCCAGGGCCGGGTGTGACAGCCTCGTAGAAGCCGTCAAGGCTAAAGAAAGCAAAATCCACATCCTCGTCAACAACTCTGGTATGTCATGGGGCGCGCCTTTTGATGAGTATGTAAACACCCGGTCTGTGTCTATATCCGGAGCCTTATTGCCCTCGATAGCTTCCCAGAAAAGGATGGCTGGGACCGTGTCCTCTCTCTGAATGTGAAGAGCATATTTTATGGTTCGTGGTCGTCGTGCGCTCTCTGCCTTCGCCGTTGACTCGGGCGAACTAGTAACTGCCGGGCTTGCACCCCTTTTGGCCAAGGATTCTACTAACCACGAACCCGGCCGGGTCATCAACATATCATCTATCGCTGGCTTTTCTCCGCATGCTGGCGGTTCCAGACTTGCGGGTAATGGAAACGGCCTTTGGAGCTGTCAGTCCCGTTCTTTGTTATGTTGTCCAGAGGGCTGAACTCCCCCAAGACAACACTAGCAAAGCAGCGGGTACGTGATACATTTATCGTTACCGTTATGCATTGCTAACTGATCGTCTCAGTCAACCACCTTACGTCTCAACTTGCCGTGACACTTGGCCCACAGTTCATCACGTACGTGGACAACCCGCTCCCTGGAACGTTCCTGACGAGTTATGGAGTAGTGTGAACGCCATTTGTCCAGGGTAAAGAAAGAAATTTTTCGGAAAGGATGTGCAGCCAGAGTTGACAAGTGGTCCTAGCTTATTCCCCTCGAAGATGACTGCCTTTGGCATTAACAATGCCGGAGGATTGGACAAACTAGCTGAGGGTCACCCATGGGGTACGTGCCCGCATCTTTCACCCCGGCTGTCGCTGTCTGACGTCCGCCTGCAGGACGAGTGGGAGAGCCAGCTGACATGGCAGGTGTGGGTGAGTCTATAGGATTTCTTTTTTGGCAAATCACATATGTTTTTTTTTTCGTAGCATTGTTCTTGGCGAGCCCTGCTGCAGCCTACGTGACGGGGGCGCACCTGATCCTCGATGGTGGAGGGCTCATTTCTGGGCAATCCAAAGCCCGCCTGTAATACCCAACCCTTTCTGATACATAAAAGTTTGCTACCGCGCCTTAGTGATGGAAATTAAGTGCTGCTTAGTCATCGACACAAGCTGGCCACGTCGTCAGCTCATGTTACTTTTGGTGCCTACTGCACCTCGAACCGTACCAACGCGTAAACTTGAAGGCATTGAATATTTATTAGTTCCAGGTTAATAGCTATGGCAGAGTATTTCGCATTGGTCAAGCAGATTGACTTCGGGTATCTGTACTCAGGTAAGTTATCAGGCGCTACTCTGAATACCGCTTGTGACCGTGGCATCCCAGTGACCAAGCAGTGGTTTCTCGTCGGTTTTACCCTCCTCGGCCCCGTCACCTTTACATACGATGCACCCTTTGGCAAGTTCGCCACGCCCGATAGCGTCCTCTCTGTTGATGGCGTCAAGTCCTGGATTGTGATGGAGCTCGTTTCTCCACTCGCATTTCTCGTCACCACCTACCTCCACCCGTTTTCAGCCATGCCCCTTCCCTTGCCCTCGCTCGCTCGCCAGGCGCTCGGAATAAGTCCTCAATTCGTTCTAGTCGCGCTCTATCTCGTACACTACCTCAACCGCGCGATCGTATCGCCGCTCCGCACGCCCTCTCGATCGAGCTCCCACCTGGCAGTGGTCAGCGCCGCCGTCGCTTTCAACGCCCCGAATGGCTTCCTTCTCGCCGCCTTCCTCACGTCCGCCTCGACCGCGTCCTACCTGACGGGCGCCCTTTCCTCTGCGCGCTTCTGGGCGGGCATCGCGCTCTGGGCGGCTGGCTTTGCCGGAAACGTGTACCACGACGAGATCCTGCTCAACATCCGCCGCAAGGCCATCGCCAAGGGCAAGGCCAGGGAGTTGTTGGACGACGATGACAGGAAGAGGACACAACGGCCCCACTACGCGATCCCGCACGGCGGCCTGTATTCCCTCGTCTCCTTCCCACATTACCTCTGCGAATGGGTAGAATGGTTCGGTTTTGCGCTCGCCGCGGGACCGTTTCCTGGCTTTGCACTGCTCCCGAGCGCACAGGTGCTGTTGGCGGCCGCGAGAAGTGCCCAGTTTGCTGAGGCCGGTCGGCTCCTCGTCCCGTTCATGGACTCGGTGAGCCCACCTTGGGTTTTCTTGTTCGTCGAGATAACTACGATGGTTCCACGCGCTGTGCGCGGGCATAGATGGTATTACGAGCGCTTCAAAGAATCTTATCCGCGGGAGAGGCGTGCGGTCATTCCATGGTTATTATAAGCCAGCCACATCTCAATAGGACATGACTCACGCAGACCGATATTTTTATGGAACTGTCAAGTACTGTAAATGATAAACATGCCTTACCCACAGCTTGCTTGATACGAATTGGTAACGACAGTAGGAGTATGCTAGGACAATGGGCTCATTGATGCGTTGACATAGTGGTCAGGCTGACAAGGCTATTCTTGTAAGCGTATGGTGTGAAATGAGCCAGACGAGGGTAACCTCTATTCCTGCGTGATGGTGACGTTGGTTTGTGTACATATGAGGTTATCTGTCTATTCAAGGGTCTTAGCTATCGCTCCTCTCTCGCTGCAGTTTCTGCTTTTCGACGGCGAGGGTCCAGCCACCGTAAAGCTGATTGACAATCGCGCTCCGCTTGAGTGAAGTCAAATCCCTCGCTGCCTCACTGTAGAGAGCAGAAACCCGTGCTGGGTCTTTTTCTCCCTGTTCAAACGAAGAGGAATTGAGTCATCGTGCCACGTAGGACGAAGGTCTGCAACAACAGACAGACCTGGATTTCTTTAAAGGTGCTTTTGGTACGGCGAATGAAGTATTCGCGGAAATTATAGGAGCTGAAGGATTTGGCTGTCCTGAGGGTTTGCGAGTAGAGCTGTAAGATCGACTTGGCAGAGGGTGGGCTGGACATTGTGGATACTGGTGAAGAGGGTTCGTCGGGACGATCCAGATGTGTGTTAGCGTTCGGGTGATGGTCATAAAAGGCAAGTTGTTCCCACCACATTGTGTATTTTTTGTTGTTGTTTGGCGCTTTTCCCCTTTGTCGTCGCGACAACGGCGGCCCCCTCATAGTGTTCGTCACCACAGAGCAAAAAACAGCTAGGTTTCTAGTCGTCTTTTGAGCAAACCGGCCACAACTATGCCATCGCCAATCGCTCTTACCTCCCCTCCTCGTCAAGACTCGATATTTAAAAAGCGTTCACCCTCCTACCTCACCGCCATGAGATCAGCACAGTCCTACCTTGTAGCCCTTTCAGAAGCAGATGCTCGCGCGAGAGTTCGCGACTCTGCGAGCGTCACATCTACCCCAGCCCTTTCCCTTTCTTCTTCAGCCACGACTTTGTCTGAAGACACCGTTCTCAACGACACCCCCTATGACAACTCTGATGGTCTAGCATACCCCACTGTCCCCCCGACCTCAGAACACATCGTCTACGCTGATCATTTGCAGTTTGGTTTCTGCCCGAATGAAAGTTATAGATACAAGTCGGCGCACAAACCCGGAACCAAGCTCGAGGTCCACGAGCCGGATCCTCCGTACTACATCCTCCTCACCACCTACATGAGCTATCTCCTCCTCATCTGCATGGGTCACATACGCGATTTCTTCGGGAAGCGTTTTAATCCCGCTTCATATCGTCACCTACTTCCATTCGATGTAAGTCATTTTTCGTCGTGTGTGAATTCTCGGTCTTGAGAACCGGGTGTTCTCGGCTCGGTGTGTCGCCCGTAACTTGATCACTTATTTGTGTCCTCCCGATAGGGCTACGCACCTCTCAACTCGGATTTTGATTCCTTTTACACTCGGCGGTTCAAGACGCGTATCGATGACTGCTTTTCTGCCCCTGTCACCGGGGTTCCCGGACGCACCATCAATCTTCTTGATCGAGAGTCCAAGGACTACTACAACACCTTTTCCCTCACCGGAACCACGACTCGAGCCCTCAACATCTCGTCTTACAATTACCTTGGCTTTGCTCAAGCGCAGGGTGGATGTGCAGATGCGGTAGAGGAGTGCCTCCGCCGCTATGGTGTGTCCACATGCGGCTCTAGACTCGAAGGTGGCACCTCTGAGTTGCACGTGACCGGTGAAGCGCTCGTCGCCAGTTTTCTTGGTCAGGAGGACGCACTCATATCCTCAATGGGTTTTGCAACCAACTCGACGATCATCCCTGCGCTTCTTTCGAGAGGCTCCCTTCTCATCTCTGACGAGTACAATCATGCTTCTATCCGTTTTGGTGCACGACTGAGCGGGGCTAATGTGAGGACGTTCAAGCATAACAACATGAAGTCACTCGAGTCGCTGCTCAGGGAGGTTATTAGTCAAGGCCAACCCAAGACCCATCGTCCTTGGAAGACGATTCTCCTCGTTGTCGAAGGTCTGTACAGTATGGAAGGGACACTCGTGGACTTGCCAACTATCCTAGAGCTCAAGAAGAAATATAAGGTCTGTCTTCCCGTTCTCTCTCTCGAGAAGGACCGTATCTTAATTTCGAGAATAGTTCAATTTATTCGTGGACGAGGCGCATTCGATTGGTGCTCTGGGCCCGCACGGGCGCGGGGTAGCCGATTACTTCGGCGTCAACCCGCGGTCGATCGACATACTTATGGGCACCTTCACCAAGTCCTTCGGGGCTGCTGGTGGGTATGTTGCGGGTTCCAAGGTTCTCATAGACCGGTTGCGTTTGCGTGGACATGGTGGCACGTACGCTGAATCAATCGCCCCGCCCGTTATGGTGCAGATTCTGGCCAGCATGGCCAGTATCATGGGCGTCGCTCTACCCACATCCTCTGCTGTCGAAGTTGCACAACAACACCCCGGTCAGGCACACCCATCCCAACTTCCAGCATGGATGGACCTCCCTCCCATGTTGCGCGATGGTTCAGAAGGTCGCATGCGCCTACGACGTCTCGCGTTCAACTCGCGTTATCTCTCGCGTGGACTTGCCAAACTCGGGTTCATCACCTTCGGCCACACCGATTCCCCCATTGTACCATTGGTGCTGTTCAATCTGGGCAAGATGTGCGTGTTCCACCGAATGATGCGCGCACGCAAAACCCCCATCGTCGTTGTCGTCGTCTCCTACCCCGCCACTCCCTTGGTCACCTCGCGTGTACGCTTCTGCGTAAGCGCGTCACACACTAAGGAGGATATCGACACGGTTTTGCGCGCCTGCGACGAGATTGGCGACGTACTCGACTTAAAGCTTTTACCTGGCGAGCGATGGCCACTCGAGCGGATCATGAACAACGCTGCCGAGCTAGTGAACACGGATGACTAGAGACCAGGATTTAAGACTCAACGAGTACTGACTCGCAATGATACCGATATCTGACTCTTCTGCTTTCGCGTGCACGCTAGTTTGACTTTTGTTTATACATCATGTTAATGCGGTAGACGTAACAATGCAATTTTGGGGGGTGTTGCTGAACGTGGATCCGAGACTTGCGTGCATACCTGATAATGTTTCCAAGCGACAACAGGTGTACGTCTGAGTGGTTCGTACGCTACGATGCCGCCTTTGGAACCGATAGCGAGAGAAATTCGAAGTAAGATGGGGGGTAAAGAAGAGCGATCTACGAGGACCCTGACTGCGTGTTTAGCCGCCGGTATATGTTGACATTCACACAGGCGGACAAACAAGAGAACGGAGTTGTGTACCTGTCCCGGCTTCTGCGGGATCTTTCACACATCTCTATGACACCGCGCGGGATCCTGGTCAGCGGATCGTGGAGGTGGAGAATGTAATGATGATTCTATCTGTGTTTTGTCCATTTCCGCTGTCATGTGCGCGAGACAAGGCGCCAAGCAAGGCGCGCAACTTTCACTCTCAGCTACATACTACGCCTCTCTCTACTGTGATTGCGCGAAGGGAGGGGGAACATCTCCGAATATACCCATATGTCAAATGGAGAATCAATCTTCTTCCATTGTGCTGGTCCCAAGGTGCTGCAGCAGTACGATCCCGGAGCGGGAATAAGGCCTGGCTGATCACCTGGGCCGTGTTTCTTCTCTTAATTGGTTCATCACCACCCCCTCTCAGGCTGCTCATAATCTCGGGTCTCCTAGGTTCTCGGCACGCTACTCTTTTATAACTCAACTGTACTGGCCTAGAACTCTGCTGGTTGTCTATTGAGCTGCACCTCTTTCATTTTCCTTCTGGCGATAGGTCACCTTTGGTGAAAACGAAATTTGCAAAACACTCGACCGATTCTGTATCGTCAATGGCCTTCCTTCCAGCTCGGGAATCTACAAATTGGCGACGGCGATTGGTCCTATGTGCGTTGTATATGCGCTGCACACATACGTGTGCGGTGTGGGTACCGGTGGCGAGCATTCTACTCCCCTGTCCTTGAGGGGCGGTAAACCGTAAACCTCTTCACGCTCAGCTTGCACGCACATCATTAGTCACTGCCCGCAGTACCCAATTCTGAGCCCCGCAGATCAACCTACTACGTGCGTTAACCATGCTCAACGGGGCACATTCATTGCTTGACAGCTAGTCCTAGTACTAGGTCCCAGGACGACACCCTAAAAGCTTTTTTGTCAGCTGCACGCCTATTCCACGCTGCCAGTCTCAAAATTGTGTCCAACGAGGGACGGACACGCTCCATGGAGCCTTCAATTTGCCGAGTCTGCAGGCATCAACGACACATCGAGATTGAAAAAAAAGGTTCTGGGCCTCTTGGGGATCGGAAATTGGCACTGCCGGAGAGGACTGCGCGCACGCTGCGCCGGTGCGAGGGCGAGCGCGGTGTCGGCATTAATTGTGAGTGTACTACCCTGCACGTATAAGTTCCGTCGTATGACATGCTCTTTCTTCATTGTGATAGTAAAACGAAGAGACACCGTGGCAGGCAGGACGACCTCGCACCTCGAGATCGCCGTCTCGTCCGCCTGAATCTCGCCTCGAAAGGGACGTTCATGCAACGGCTAATAAACAGACCTTTCCTTACACAATTCGGCCGTGTGATCGGCGATCTGAACTCCCCCGCACGCATTTGGTCTGGTTTCGCTGTCCTCGAAGTAACGCTCTTGTCGCGAGGCCGATGGACGTATCTATTCTTAAATTGTTCTTGTTCTCGTGATTCTTGGCCTTCGGCGCAGGGTTTCATGGCCGGGACGACGTAGATCATCACATCCAACCGCTATGTCCGTGGGAAACTTGTTGTGCCGTCATCCTTGGGGAACCACTGCTCTGATGGTCACAGAGGACCCTGCCCCACGACGACGAACGGCGACGATGACCTTACGACTCCGTGATGTGCGTCGCTTCACTTTTCTCGCCAATTCCTTGTCCAGTTACTACAGCATTAGAAAAACAGCGTCTCCTATCATTCACTAACACCCTCCACCCTTTTAAAAAATAAAATTAATCATAGTCTGTTACTGGAACGAAAATTGGCTAACCAATTGTGGTCGGGGTTTGATTTGGTAAGCCGGGCGCTTTCCAAAAAAGGTGGCCACGAAAGTATTGTGGCGTCGAATTCCTATCGAACGCTCACTACACAGCAATACTGGCGGATTCGTTCCGCCGGAAGTCCGAGCGGCGGTAGCGTCCGCGCGTACCACGCTCGGTCTCGGGCCTGTTTCTGACTGGCCCTCAATTTTTGGACTCGCCCCATTGGGGCTTGTACGTTCTTGCTCGTTCTCGCGTGTTCTACCGGTTTCTGCTACGTTACTGTTTGCAGGTTCGGAAAGCTGTTTCGAGCAGCTATGATGTATGTGCATTGATGTTATGATCTCACACTCTCGAATGTTCCCCGCGCGTTCCCCCTTTCGTCTGAAGGACGACTTGCAGCCTCGAATGGGAAGCAAGCGCGACAATCTCATACTTCGGTATTGTGCCCGATGGCCCGTGCGTCCCCCCGAGTTACTGTACAACTCCCCGAGCTTCAATACTCATGTTCCGATCGTGTTTTTGAAAAAGTGTTCAATATTACTGTACCATGTATCTATAAAATATGGCTCAAAAGGAGCCCAGAAGTGTAACAGAGCCTTGTATCAACTCGTCTTTCCCCCGTCTGCTCTCAACGCGAATAGCTTTCGCTCTCGCTCGTACCCCATATCGACTTAACCTTCTCGCGGTCACCTGCACGTGACCGCCCCTATTACTCCGGCGTCGTCCGTAACCTTTATCAAATACACCGTCAGGAAGCAGCTCATAAATGCCTTGGCTTCGATAAAGAGGAGGTAAGAGAAATGAGCGCGAACATACTGCCGCCAAGAAAAGACAGAAAAAAAGAAGTTGAGAATGCCTTGGAGACACGCTCACCACTCACCAGATCGACGATGCCTGAATCACAACTTCACGGGCTGTATACAAAAAGGACAACATGGAAACCCTTGCCATTGTCATCAATGTGTTGGATAAGGGTCCAATGGTGAGTTATTAGTAGCTTGGCTTGAGCCTCCAACGCAACTCAACGGTTCTCGGGTTTATTCCAAGGTTTATTCAACAAATATATTTGCGCTCCTCAAAGCCTAAGGAAGGGTACCTAGTAATGGGGAGGGATCGATTACCCCCCAATACCTACAATCACACCTAAAATCTACAGAGACGCATCACGTTAATTCTTCCCAATCGACACGAGTGAGTAGCGTAACCAGCTTGGGGCTAGGCGGAGTTTCGATAAGAGGTGTGAAAATGGGTGATTGTCCAAAACTCGTCCTCGGCACAAAGTGCTAAGTGGGTGGAGTCGTGGTCACAGGGTGGCACTGTCAGATCTGGATACGAAGATCGTACAGGCAGTTGAATGCATCTCCTGGACGTCAACGAAAAGAACAGAACAGAAAAAATAAAATAAAATAAAGGGATGCCTGTCAAAAACGCAAACTGATGTCCTTAACCCCATTTTCAAATCTCGCTTGCCTCGGGCATCAGAGTAAAGTCAATGCAACCCACGGAGCCTATCTCAACAGGGGCTTGTGACAAAACAAGCACAGTGTAGGGTTAGCATTGACCCAATAGCACCGATTTTGCAAAGTTACCTACCATGCCTTGCCATCCATACTTGGAGCTCTAGATCCAAATTTGGTGTCATTGACGGTTGAAGTTCCTGAGCATTTTCCGCGTCTTCAAACAGCGGGATGTCCTGCCGACGCCTTGCATCTTCCCACGTAAAATATATGCGGCGGTCCGTGAGCTGCATGCAGCTGATTGGATACGAACTAGTCGAGGCTCCTGTAGAAGGCCGCACGAACACAGCCTTTGCCGAAAGATCAGCGTCGAAGGTGAAAATATAGAGTCCTTGAATCTTCAAACCAACATGAACGTGCGGAATCACGAAAGGAGATTGTGAAATACGAACGGTTGCCACACAGACACGACCGTGCTCGAATCCCAAATAGTAACATGCCTGTGGTGCGATACCTAGAACAAGCCCCGCCTGTTCGAGGCTGGTCTCTCCACGACAGATACGCTCAAAATCTCGAACGAAAACAACACGGCAACTCTCCAATAAGACCGCGAGATCGCGGCCGTTCCTGGAGACATGGGCTATGCGTGACGTCAGTATGAAATCTCTGTGAACCAAAGGGTACGAGTGAACATACCCGCAATAAACTCCGGATGGGGACTAAACCCATCTGATTTGGGGTGGACGGAAAGAGGCGTGACAAGCCAGTCCCCGGATACAGTGACCGGATCCTCCACGAGCTGACTGCACTGTATAATGGCGCCCACTGGTATGCGCAAGACCTCGCTGCCGCTCTCCCGAGAAAACACATGCACCGCCGCTCGTTCGCACACGAACGCATGGCGCTCGTTCACGTCGACGTAGCGGAGACCCTCGAGATGGATGTCGATCGTCTGCACGAGGGAACCCGTGCGCACATCGTGCAAAAAAGCACGCTCGTCGCTCGTGCATATGAGTGTCGGGTACGCGAGTCGGTATGCTCGCGGGAACTCGTGAAATCTCAACAGGGCCCAGGGCCGGAACTGCCCACGCGGTACGTACTGATGGTACAACGCCGCCACGGTGGCGGACACATCCATCTGTTCGCCATCGGGCGGCGCATCGGCGGCGACCTCGTCCTCGATGGAAAAGTCATTGGCCAAGCGCCAGACTTCCATTGCTCCGTCCACGCGGTCAAAGACGAGATACCCACTGTCATACTCGCAGTGGGCATGGGAACGAACGTGCGACTGCAAGCGACCGTTTGAACATCCGGTAGAATCCAAAGGAAGGGGGGGAATGTGAAAAAAAAAAGAAGAAAAAAAAAACTCTCGAACCTGGGGAAGACACCACAAGACGATGCCGGAAAAGAGGTGAAGCACGTTGAGACCGCCCCAAACGCAGGTCATAATGCATATCCCTGCTTCTTCGTCGATCTTGATGCGGTGGACATTCAAACCCGGAGGCGGCACCACACGTGCAACAGCGTGCCCCCTTCCCTCCCAGTTTTTTTGTAGTTGAAACGACTTGTGGCCTTCATCATGAGAATGGCCAGAAATTGCCGTTAGTGGAGGTGGCTCTCGCGATACAGTATCAGTGAGAGTGCGACTTACAAAAGTCCTTCCAGCTCGTCGATCCCGCCCAAGGCCTGCCCGTATTCACAGACAGCGCATCCTCTAGTGACAGTGTCTCAGGTTGTATGTACTCGTGTAAGAGGGCGGCGCCACGAAAGATTATCGATTGGTTTGTAGTGAAGAAATCAAGCCATTGGCGAGAGAGGACCGGTAAGGAGAGTAAGGAGGGTATTGGAAGATGAGAGAGCACGTTAAGCGTCACTTCGGCGGGTAGAATATACAACATGACAGTGACTTGAGAACAATTGTTACTGCGCTACTGGCTCCACAACTACTTAGGTGGAGCCGGTTCCCGTCTTGGCTCCTCCTCTAGATGAGCTTCTAATTTACATCGACACATCCGATTTCGTTGACTATTGTATTGGACCTGCCTCCTGCTACAAGACGGTGCCAAGGATAATCACCCCATAACAGATTATTGAGGCCCAGCTTTAGCATATCGGTTTTAACGTTGAACGTTGAACTGTTGAACGTTGACTGCAGACGCCGATGATGTAGCAGAAAGCGGATGCGCCTGCCACCGTCACAAGTAGGACAAAGTTCATATCAGTCTGGTGAAAACCAAGTATGAGGAACTCGTCCTGGGCCGGTGGGTTGGGTAGCGCATCGTGAACATCGTACACGTAGATGCATCTCCTGGACGTCATAACGAGAAACCAAAAAAACAAACAGTAAAGCACAGTAATGCCTAAACAGACGCTCGTTCATGATTGACCCTTTCAAATCTCGCTTGCGTGGCCCTCAGGCATCAGAGTAAAGTCAATGCAACTCACGGAGATCCTCTCATTCGGGCCTTATATACGACAACGAATACAAGGTGTAAGAGTCAGCACCCAAAGGCACCGAAGTTGTGAAGGAGCACCCACCGGGTTGCGCCGCCAATAGCGGCTCTTGGAATTCTCCAATTAACGTTGGTGTTATTGGCGGCGGAAGTTCCCGAGCATTGTCCTCATCTTTGAACAGTGGTCTGTCCTGCCGACGCCTTGGATCTTGCCACATAAAATATATGTGACTGTCCGTAAGCTGCATGCAGCTGATAAAACGCAGCCTAACCGACACCGCGTAATGGGCGGGTCGCACGAATACAGCCTTCGCCGAAAGATCAGAGCCGAAGGTGAAAATAAAGAGCCCTTGAACCTTCAAACCAACCAACATGAACATGTGCAATCGTGAGGGAAGATGTGAAACACGGACGGTTGCCACGCAGACACGACCGTGCTCGAACCCCAGATAGCAACATATATACCATGGTGGAATGTTCAGAACAAGCCCCGCCTGTTCGAGGCTGATCTCTCCACGACAGATACGCTCAAAATCTCGAATGAACACAACACCTTTACGGCGGCTACCCGATAAGACCACGAGATCGCGGCCGTCCTTGGAGACATGGGCTACGCGTGGTGTCAGTATGAAATGTCTGTGTGAGCCAAACAGTATGAGTGAACACACCAGCAACGAACCCCGGACGGGTATGATCTACATCGGGGGAGACGGTGAGAGGGGTGATAAACGAGTCCTCGGATACGAGAGACGGTTCCTCCACGAGCTGACTACACTCTACAGTGGCATCTGCCGGTATTTGCAGGACTTCGCTGCCGCTCTCCCGAGAAAACACATGCACTGCATCTTTCTCGGACACGAATACATGACGCTCGTTCACGTCAACGTAGCTGACGGAGTTGAGCTCCGGGAGACGGATGTCGATGCCGATGGTCTGCACGAGAGAACCCGTGCGCACATCGTGCAAGAAAGCATGGTCATCGCTCGCACAAATCAGCGTCGGGTACGCAAGCCGGTACGCGCGCGTGGCCTCGGGGAACGTCAGCAACGCCCAGGGCCGAAACTGCCCACGCGGTGCATACTGACGGTACACCATCACGGCGCGGGCAGACGCGTCCATCTGCCTGCTGTCAGGCGGCGCATCGGCGGCGACCTCCCCCTCGGTGGAAAGGTCGCTGGCCAGGCGCCAGACTTCCTTCGCCCCGTCTTTGCGGTCGAAGACGAGATACCCATTGTCATACTCGCAGTGGGCGTAGGGGCGTACGTACGCCTGCAGGCGACCATCTGAGCACACAGCGGAATCTCAAGGGTGGGGTTAAACAAAAACAGTCTCGCACCAGGGGAAGACACCACAAGACAGTGCTGGAAAAGAGGTGAATCACGGAGAGTCCACCCCCACTGTGGGTCGTGATGCATATCCCTGCCTTTTCGTCGACCTTGATGCGATGGACGTTGAAACCTGGAGGTGACAACACGCGCATGACCGCGCGCCCATTTCCTTCCCAATTTTTGTGTAGTTGAAACGACCTGTAGCCTTCACCATGAGAGTGGTGACATAGCAACCGAGAGGTGGCAGTTCACGTTGGCTCGCGTGCGCGATATATATGAGGGTGTAACTTACAAAAGTCCTTCCAACTCGTTGATCCCGCCCAAGGCTTGCCCGTATTCACAGATAGCGCATCTTCTAGCGACAGTGTTTCGGGTTGTACGTACTCATGTAAGAGGGCGGCGCTATGAAAAATTGCCGATTGGTTCGTAGTGAAAAAATTAAGCCATTGGCGAGACAGGACTGGCAAGGAAAGTAACGAGGGTATCGGAAGATGAGAAAGCACGTTAAGCGTCACCTCGGTGGGTAGGACATGTAACATGATGTAACATGATAGACTGACCTCCCGATCGATACAAAAAACGAGACCGTGCGTGACCGGTGACCGGTGACCGTACTGTACAGTAGCATGTGTCCCACTCTCCTCACTCCCTATGATCATGCCTGTAACTGATCCCCCTTTCGAATCTTCCTCGCGTAGCCCTCGGGCATTAGAGTGAAGTCAACGCAACCCACGGAAACACTCTCGATCAAGCCTTACGACGAAACGGAGACAAAGTGTCAAAGTCAGCACCCACTGTCACCGATTTTTGTGAAGGAGTACCCACCAAGTCGCCCAAACCACGGCGGCACTTGGAATTCTCGATCCGAAGTTGGTGTAATTGGCGGTGGCAGTTCCTGCGCGTTTTCCATATCTTCGAACAGCGGGATGTCCTGCCGACGCCTTGCATCTTCCCACGTAAAATAAATGTGACGGTCCGTGAGCTGCATGCAACTGATCTGATGCGAATCAGCCGAAACGTTTTTGGAGGGTCGCACGAACGCAGCCTTCGCCGAAAGATCAGGGCCGAAAGTGAAAATATAGAGCCCTTGCATCTTCAAACCAACATGAATATGAGCAATCGCAATGGGATGGGAGATCGTGAAATACGAACGGTTGCCACGCAGACACGGCCGTGCTCGAAACCCAGATAACAACATACATCCTGCGATCGAATGTTCAGAGAAAGCCCACCCCGTTCGAGGTTGGTCTCTCCACGACAGATGCGCTCAAAATCTCGAATGAAGACAACGCGGCGTTTATGAGATAAGATAACGAGATCACGACCGTCTCTGGAGACATGGGCTATGCGAGATGAATCTCTCTGTATGAACCAAAGGGTACGCGTAAACATACCCGCGATGAACCTCGGACGGGATTGATCTCTTTTGGGGGAGACGGAGAGAGGTGTGATAAACTCATCGGAGATAGGACCCTCTACGAGCAGAGTACACCGTATGGTGGAGTCCGCCGGTATTTCCAGGACTTCGTTGCCGCTCTCCCGCGAAAACACATGCACCGCATCTGGCTCGCACACGAACGCGTGGTGCTCGTTCACGTCGACGTAGCAGATCTGGAGATGGAAGTTGATCGTATGCACGAGGGAACCCGTGCGCACGTCGTACAAGAAAGCACGTCTGGAGTTCGCGCATATGAGCGTCGGGTACGCGAGCCGGTACATGGTCGTGAAGCTAGGTAACGCCAACAGCGCCCAGGGCCGGAACTGCCCAAGCGGCGCGTACTGATGGTATACCGTCGCGGCGCAGACGGACGCGTCTATCTGCTCGACGTCCGGTGGTGAATGGATGGCGACCTCGCCTTCAGTGGAAAAGTCGCTGGCCAGACGCCAGACTTCCTTCTCCTCGCTCATGCGGTCGAAGACGAGATACCCGTTGTCGTACTCGCAGTGGGCAAAGGGACGGACGTACGACTGCAAACGGTTGTTTGAGCACCCAGAGGAATTCAAGGGGGAAAAAACCTCGCACCTGGGGAAGACACCACAAGACAGTGCTGGAAAATAGGTGAATCACGGAGATTCCCCCAAACATGTGGGTGGTGATGCATATCCCTGCCTTTTCGTCGACCTTGATGCGATGGACGTTGGAACCTGGTGGCGATAATACACGCGCGACTGCACGCCCTTTTCCTTCCCAGTTTTTGCGTAGTTGAAAAGACCTGTGGCCTTCACAACGATTAGAGAATGAACGAAAGGCACGGCTCTTGCCGTATCGATGAGGACGCGGACTTACAAAAGTCCATCCAACTCGTCGATCCCGCCCAAGGCCTGCCCGTATTCGCGGACAACGCATCTTCTAGTAATAGTGTTTCGGGATGTATGTACTCGTGATAGAGAGCGGCGCTATGAAAGATTTTGGATTGGTTTGTGGTGAAAAAATCAAGCCATTGGTGAGACAGAACTGGTAAGGAAAGTAACGAGGGTATCGGGAGATGAGAGAGCACATCAAGCGTCACCTCGGTTGGTAGAACATGCAACATGATGCATGATGCACGATAGACTGGGCGTAAGAATCTAGGCTCCCGATACAACCCCGTGACCGTACAGTGTCACCTAGGAGATACAATTGTGTGTATGACCTTCGTATCCGGAGCTGACAGCGTCACTCTCACTCCCTGCCTATAACTGGCCCCTTTCAAATCTCCCTTGCGTAGCCCTCGGGCATTAGAGTGAAGTCAACGCAACCCACGGAAACTTTCTCGAACGGGCCTTATGACGAAACGGAAACAAAGTGTCAAAGTCAGTACCCAATGACACGATTTCTGTGAAGTACTCACCAAGTCGCTCAATCCATAGCGGCAGTTGGAATCCTCGGTCCAGAGTTGGTGTTATCGGCGGTGGAAGTTCCCGCGCGTTTTCCGCGTCTTCGAACAGCGGTATGTCCTGCCGACGCCTTGCATCCTCCCACGTAAAATAAATGTGACGGTCCGTGAGCTGCATGCAACTGATCTGATGCGAATCAGCCGAAACGTTTTTGGAAGGTCGCACGAACGCAGCCTTCGCCGAAAGATCAGGGCCGAAGGTGAAGATATAGAGCCCTTGCATCTTCAAACCAACATGAATATGGGCAATCGCAATGGGAGATCGTGAAATACGAACGGTTGCCACGCAGACACGGCCGTGCTCGAAACCTAGATAACAGCACACATCCTGCGATCGAATGTTCAGAGAAAGCCCACCCCGTCCGAGGCTGATCTCTCCACGACAGATGCGCTTAAAGTCTCGAATGAAGACAACGCGGCGTTTATGAGATAAGACGACGAGATCACGACCGTCTCTGGAGACATGGGCTATGCAAGATGTCAATATGGATCTTTGTATGAACCAGGGGGTACGGGTGAACATACCCGCGATGAACCTTGGACGGGATTTGTCTCTTTTGGGGGAGACGGAGAGAGGTGTGATAAACTCATCGGAGATCGGACCCTCTACGAGCAGATTACATTGTACGGTGGCGTCCGCCGGTATTTCCAAGACTTCGTTGCCGTTCTCCCGCGAAAACACATGCACCGCATCTGGCTCGCACACAAACGCGTGGGTCTCGTTCGCGTCGACGTAGCAGATCGACTGGATATGGATGTCGATGGTCTGCATAAGGGAACCCGTGCGCACGTCGTACAAGAAAGCACGTCTGGGGTTCGCGCATATGAGCGTCGGGTACGCGAGCCGGTACATGGTCGTGAAACTGGGTAACGCCAACAGCGCCCAGGGCCGGAACTGCCCACGCGGCGCGTACTGATGGTATACCGTCGCGGCGCAGGCGGACGCGTCTATCTGCTCGACGTCCGGTGGCGAATGTGTGGCGACCTCGCCTTCAGTGGAAAAGTCGCTGGCCAGACGCCAGACCTCCTTCTCCCCGCTCATACGGTCGAAAACGAGATACCCATTGTCGTACTCGCAGTGGGCAAAGGGGCGGACGTACGACTGCAAACGGTCATTTGAGCACCTAGCGGAATCTAAGGGGGAGTAAAATCTCGCACCTGGGGAAGACACCACAAGACAGTGCTTGAAAAAAGATGAATCACGGAGATTCCCCCAAACATGTGGGTGGTGATGCATATCCCTGCCTTTTCATCGACCTTGATGCGATGGACGTTGGAACCTGGGGGCGATAATACACGCGCGACGGCACGCCCTTTTCCTTCCCAGTTTTTGCGTAGTTGAAAAGACCTGTGGCCTTCACAATGAAAGTGATCAGAGAATGAGCGAAAGGCTCGGCTCTTGCCGTATCGATGAGGACGCGGACTTACAAAAGTCCTTCCAACTAGGCGTCGACGTCGTCGATTTTGACCTTGCTTGTCTTGTGTATTTTCGGTTTTTTCTGCGACTCTGCACTACAGTAAGTATACGAGTTTTTTGGTGTTTAATTCAGTCTGTTATTATTTGCGATTCACGCCGGAATAACCGACCTTGGCAAGCCGTCGATCCCGCCGCCTTGGAAGGCCTGCCCGTATTCATGGACAACGCATCTTCTAGCGACAGTTTTTCGGATTTTATATACTCGTGTAAGAGGGCGGCGTTATGGAAGATTTCGGATTGGTTTGTGGTGAAGAAATCAAGCCATTGGCGAGAGAGGACTGGTAAGGAAAGTAACGAGGGTATCGGAAGATGAGAAAGTACATTAAGCGTCACCTCGGTGGGTAGAACATGCAACATGGCAATGACTTGGGAATGGTTGTTCACATTGTGGGCGAGCGATTAAATACTCGGGCAGAAGTAACTTAGCTGCGGCTGCGCATTATCCTGGCGCAGAGTATTACCACAAGCAGTCATCGTGCCCGACCCGGCGTATCCTCAATGACATTCCGTATACCTTGACCCCACGCAGCGAGTTCGCGTTCGACGCGCACCACCATTTCGCGCACCTCGCGCCCAACTTCGCCCCCGCCATTGCGTTCCCCAAAGCTAATAGCAAGTTCGTCGCGAGCGCGGATAAGCGTATCGCAGGCGAGGCGCAGACGTGCAGGACCAGAGGGCGGGAATGTGGACCCTGCAGCAGCATGCGGTGCCGGCTCGTCTACTGCGAGGAGCTTGCCGAGCTCCGCGAGTGCGAGGGCCCGGGCAGGATGCCCAGGTGGAAGGACGGCGCTCAGCCCCGTCACGGATGCGGAACTCGCACGGATAAGCCCGTCTAGGGCGTCTTGTGTCAAGTCGGGCGGGAACGCAGCGAGGAGAAGCGATTGATGGAGGCGGGCAAGTGCCAGGAGAGGGTGTGAAGACGATAGCGCCTTCGTAGAGGTGAGGATAGGGATAATATTGGTTGTCAGTTGCTGGGCCTTTGGCAAGTCTAAGCGTATCGGCGTGAGTCACGACACGGTATGGTAATGGGAGATTCTGACCCGCAAACTGGAGTGAGGTCGCTTTTTGTAGCGCTTCTTGACCTATTCGCAGCGCATCCAGTACAGAATCGGTGGAGGCTACAGCCGACTTGCATTTAACGCAGCGCGTCAGGGGATCCTCTAAGTTAAGGGTCAGACTTTCGTTTTCAACCCGGTCGTCTACGCCACACAATACCTTCTGACGGGAATGGGCACGAGCCACCACAGTTTTTGGGGCACGCGAGGGCCTCTCTGGGGTCCGGCTTGGGTGGCTTTGAGCAAAGAGTGCATTTGCAAGCAAAGTTATACGTCGTGGAGAGCGCCGCCTGCCTATGGGCCCGCGGCAGAGTCGTATCAATGTACGACGTGAAGATCTTTCGCGATGTAAATCATGTAGCCGAACACCAGAAAACTCACGTACGTACCTCTTCATCCGGAGCTATATCCCGAATGGCGATGACTTGTGCCTCCGGTTCTTGAGTGGGATGATCTTTTGTGGAACGCGGGAACACGACTACGGCGTTCGGCTCACACGAGTGATTGATCAGCGCCACGGACGGAGAGACGCAGACACCCAGTGGCGCCAAAGCCGGCGAAGTGAGTGTGATGGAGTTGGTCGCAAACTGGGAAAATGGTAATAAAAAAAAAAAAAACCGGGGGGGTAGTTTAGATGCAAACGCACCCTGGACATCAGGTCTACAATGCCGGCTGCGTTGTTGATACCGAACGGAACGAGCTCTTCGGGGGCGGTAAGCCCCAGATAGCGAATCACCGCGTGGGCGAGATGGGTATGTGATTCCGTGGCTTCCGGGGGTAAAGACGTCCTATCTGTGCGTCAGGGTCACAACAGCGCGTTGTACAGTCAGGAGAAACGTACGAGACTGCATCGCGTCGATCTCGCGTGTCTAGTAAACGGTAGGTGAAAGATCGATGCAAACGGGGGAGTATCAATACGGTACCCAGACGCTGTCCAAGCCTTGTTTTCGCCTCCCCCATAGCACGCGACCAAGACACCGTATGGGCTCTGCGGGTATAGCAACGTCCGGAGATGGAGCTCCCGCCGCCCATCGCCGCATCGCGTCGCACTCTTTCTTATGGAGCGCCCAATCGTTGTTCTGGCATGTCTACGGTCGATGTCGGTATGCGATCGAGAAACAGCAGACGAGAGGGAAGACGCACCGCATTGCAGTACCATAGATTTTTGCATAGCGTACAGCGCTTCAGGCCACTGGTTGGTGCGGGGGCGATGCAAGACGAGCAGAAATGCTCCAGATTTTTGGTAGAAAGAACATAGACGGGTGGCTTGGACCCGAATATAACCCCACCTTCAAGGAGATGAGCGCGAAGCACAAGGAGAATACTCTCTAATCACCTTTCGTTAAGCGTTCCTTAGCGTATACGCCGCGGCCCGTCTCCTGGCTGGTTCGAACTTCGACCGAGGGAGGTAATGTTCCGAACAGCGGTGCAAGTGCAGGAGCACTCTCCTCTATCATCAGATCGGTGCCACTTGGTTTGGATGAAGATCCAACACGAGACCTCGCCTCCTTGGTCTGTCGTTGGGCACGAATATCTGAAAAGGACATCTTTCGTATTAATCTCCCTGGTGGTCGATACAAGATATGTGATGGCAACAAGAGTAAACACGACTTTTTGAGCAACTCAAGTACTGCTCTCCTTCAGCTTTACAATATCACCTACACTATTTCGTCCTCCTTCATCCGTACATCTGCATTCGTTTTCGGCACGGCCTTCCAAATCGCTTACAAATAATATACCCCTTTACTGCTGCGCGACGCTCATTAGGCTACCCACGAAAGTCAAAATCTGATAGGATCGGGCACCCGTAAGAATTCAATACATCGCACTGGAAAGCGAACAGAAGCGTACCAGGCGCGGGCGAACATCGACGATGTCTTCTGGCACGAGGAAGATCAATGCGTTCATTTTTCTTGCAATCGAGATGGCCAATTTCGCTACAACAAGTCAGCCGACCGACGCGCTCGCGTTTCGTCCAAGTAGCCTTACCGTTCTGCCGTCGCTCCTCGTAGTCACCATGATCGCTGACGCTGTACACGAGCGATGGGTCCACAATTCCTGGTTTGATGCCCTCTAGGACGTCCAAGAAGAAAAGACCAGTAGTTATGCCGGGATCCCTGAACGAACGAATTGATTTCCCGCCGGGCTTGCCCTTCTGCGCAGTCGCGTTGGCCCACTTGAGCATTTCGGTATCGCTAATAGCCCGGCCTTGGCCTGATTTTGAAAGCGAGGAAAGTGTCTTGGTGATGCTCATCCTGTAAAGGGACCATTAGATTCGAGATCGGTAGCAGTGCGGAAACGACAAACCTCATTAATTGCCATACATAGCCCAAGACTAACGTCTTGTTCCTATCGACGACGTCGGAGCCCTGAATGCCTACGAGCGACATGCCATTCTGCTTTCCGAGCTCGATGCAGTAATTCGTATTCTCGACCTGCTTGAACTTTGACAACGTGCTCTGATTCGGCGTGACGCCAATATCGACTTCCTCTTCCTCCCCGTTCTCATTGAAAGTCGCCTGGATCGGGGACGTGGGCCCACCCTTGGGCTTCGAAACGCGACGCCACACAACGACGCCAGGGTAAACCTTATCGAATGCTTGGAGAAGGACGAGACCGTCGCGCAGGTTTTCGAAGAGGTTGAACACGGCGGGATCGACGCCAAGCGAATTGAGCCAGAGAGTGAAAACGCGCGCTTCACGTTCGCCTTCTGCGTCGAAGTCCTCGACCGCGCCGTAATCCTTAGCCTCTTGTTCGTCGAGAGGCTCAAGGCCCGGGTGTGTGTTGAACAGATTCGCCACGAATGCGAGGTTCAGCCGGGGGTTTCCGGCAACAAGCGAGGCAGGAGTCAAGTATTTGCGACATCCGATGTTCGCCGCGTTCTGCAGGACCTGCTCTGCGCGCTGCCGGAGGTCACGGGTCTGCAGCGGGGCACGCGAGCAATCGTCGGGTTTGAGTTGATTCAATAGAATTGTATAGTTCTCGCCGTCCGAGACGTCTTTACTGAAGTTTTTGACCCTGCAAGCGAAATCAGTTATCTTAATGTGGTTCACACGAACCACCCCCACCTCCGATGCCACCCAGCCTGCTTCAAATGATAGTTGAACCACCGCAGCAAAATTTGATCGGGTGTCAACCGTAACAAATCGTCGATTGTTTCTCCTTCCTCACAGAGGCGATACAGCTCGGGGTGCAGCTTGATGTCAACCTGTGCGAGCAGGCCGCGGCGGATAATTTGCCAGATCAAACCGAGGATGAGATGCTCGGTGCCAGTGGCGATATCCGACGAGCCGATGTTCACGACTGAGCAGCCGATGGCCTTGGCCGAAGTAATGACAATGTTGTTGTTCTCGGTAATCTGAAACGCGTTCAGAGGTTTGCGTTGCGTGGGCTTGTTCAG
The DNA here is from genome assembly GCA_021525015.1 of Lactarius pseudohatsudake. Classification (NCBI taxonomy): domain Eukaryota; kingdom Fungi; phylum Basidiomycota; class Agaricomycetes; order Russulales; family Russulaceae; genus Lactarius; species Lactarius pseudohatsudake. The sequence continues at coordinate 280,036 of JAKELH010000019.1, forward strand.
CACACGCATATCAATAGTATCGGGGACGGAATCGTTGATGAGCTTGCAGAGAATCAGACCGTCTCGGACCTCGTCGAAAAGCTGCATCGTGTCTGTAGGGATCGGGACACGTGAACCAACATCTGAGTCGCCGTCGAGGATCTATGTAGTATGGGCCGTCGATCGTCATCGAAGGTAAGCGTCACCAAGAGAAGTTGATGCGCACCCCGTTGATGTGGTTCGTAAACTCCCGCCGCTCGTCCTCGTTGATTGTATGGCTGACATTCGCGTTGGAGCCCTGTACGGTGACCTTTCCGGCCTTGGTGGTAAGAGAGGAGGTCTGAGAGCGGAGCTTGACGTTGAGCTGTGCGACGAGAATTGAGTGACTCTGGATGGCGGGTATCGAGAGACAGGAGACGTACCTCGACCCAGTCCTCCAGCTCGACCTTGCCACTGGCGTCCACAGAGACATGTTTAAGGGTTTCGCGTGCACGATCGTACGATTCTCCGCGGCCTTGGAGGGCCTGTATTACGGTCGCCTTGTCTACGCGCCCGGGAACGTCTGTGTGAAGAGCGCTGATGCGGCGTGAATGTCGTTATCGCATCGAACCCACGGTGAAGATGAACGCACTTAAAGCGGCTTATCAAGTCAAACATTTCATCTTGAGTGACTTCCGGATATTTCTTCTGCAGTCGGATGGCTTGCATTGTAATGAGGGGGTGCGGTTGAGAGGAGGTGGAGGGCCCGCGGATTCAAGTTATGGGACTGGTCCCGGCGCCGAACTGTTCCGTTTTCAAGCGCAATTGAGACTCGGAGATGCTGACGTCGAACAGTAACTGCTGCGCACCAATGTACAGCCCTACCCGCAGCCCTATTATAGATGCTGTGACTAGCGCAGCAGATGACAATGGATTCAAGCTACCGCAGACGGTGCCTTCGACTTGTTCTTGATGCATCGATGATGACTCGCCTCTTCGCTCGCTGGGATGATTCACACAGGGACGGGGGTCGAGATACAGTATCTGACACGTCGCTTGTCTTCTCGTTTGCAGTTCTATCCGGCGCAGGATTTCGTGATTCTTAGGAGCTTACGACAAGGAACCGAATTTCGCCGAAAGCACAATTCCTACCCTCGTCCCAAAGGACTTCGTCACCCACACACAGTCACAATCCTTTTTGCTAACTAATTCAGCAGCAGCTCCGTTGAAGCTGTCGCCGGTCGCCGCGACTTTCACCCCATTCTAAGTTCCAACCATATCTCTACCAGAAAATCGGTTTCGGTGGAGTGTCCCACCCATCGAAGTAACTGCCTGTCTCCTCGGTCCGACCTGTTCCAACCTAGTAACCCGACATCTCATGTCTTCTGTGGGCAGAAAACGTCGAGCGAGGCGGAAGACAAGACTGTGGGGCCATGTCCTGACTACCTGTAATCACGCTGCAGTCGATTTTTCGCTCATGAATGGCATGTACCGGCTAGCCACACTGAGGTCTCTGTTTGATTTTCCAAACTGCCTACCATACCCAGTCAATTTCCCGATAGACACCCATAGACGTCCGCCATTCAAGGTGACCCACAGACACGAGGCAAGTTTCGAGCTCAGGGTTGCTTATGAAGTCACCGGAGTTGGTCGTTGTCATGTTAGGCTGCAAACGCCCGCACCGTTTTGGGGCGACATTTTCATGATAGCGACGCTCGGGTACGACCCCGCTTCTGAGAAATGAAATGACAAGCTAGAGAACGTTTTCCTGGTGCTTTATCACCCGAATTGTTCCATCGCCCTACTTCTGGTATATTGGAGGCCTTTCACCGGAAGTTCGGACGATATGTAGGAAGTGATGAACGTTATGGCGTGATTCCTCACTCCTAGACCATTCACCCGCATCGGAAGGCTCGCTCGTTTGTATACTTCCGATGAGCATGTCAATGGAGTAACCAGGGAGGTTCATCCACCGAATTGAGTTAGAACACGCCAACTCCACGACTTGCTAGATCCACCGCACAATCCGAGCAACAACATGGTATGCACCATCTGCCGTATTATTGGCTTGCAGGTAACTCAGATTGGCGTTTTCCAAGATACATGGTTTCTCCATGTATCCACTGGCACCCAGCCAACTTACTCTTACTTGCGCATGGAAGCCGCTGTGCTGCCTCGTGTCGGCAAGAAGGGGATTAGAAGCGTCGCGGTGAGATGAGTACAGTACGTCATATTAGGGATAGCACCGAAGGACAAAATGAAGTCGAAGAGATCGAAGTTGCCTTCTGGAGAACACATGGATACCATGGATACCGTATACGTTCCCATGTAAGATCGACAGCGAAGTAGCCATGAGTCGGTGTGCTGACTCGGAACTGCCACAACGCAATTTGTGCAATTGGGACAAGTCCGGCTTAATCTGAATGAACTTGAGAAGAATGAAACTGTCCTGGTCGCTCGACGCGCACCGCCATGCTGCCTCCAATGTCTGGGGTGTTGGGGTTGCGACGTTCTCACATTAATAGAGGTAGGAAACGCACGGCCGGTGTGTTATCTGGCCCTGAAACAAGGGCTGTACACTTGCCCTATTCGGTCCCGATGGCAAACCGAGGCTCGAGGGATGGGATGCGTCGTTAAACCCACGCACTCGGCACCCTGTTATTTAGTCAGCCGGTTGATGTATCATATTGATGAAGTCTGACTGAATCTGAATCACGAGGTTTTCCGTGACGTCGTCGATTGGACGTCCAAAATCGGGTATGTGAGCATGGCAACTGCTACCCCGAGAAGGTTGCGTGGTCTTGCAACTGACCGTGGCTTGGTGGTAACTGCGCAGAGTCATGGCAAACCCTTTCCTTAGTAGCTTGCCCTCACAAACAAGACCCGCTGTAGGCTTGCATACTTTGGATGGTCGTTTATGCCTCTGCGTCAGCGCAAAGCCCGCCATACTAGCTGGGGTGGATGACGAGCCTGGAGGTCTACACACACATATTTGACCTGCTCAATCGAATACCTCGACACCATCCCAGAGACTGGATTTATAGAAAGGAAGTAACGATCCACAGGAGTTATGTTGGCTTTTACGGCGCTCTCCTGGTCTAGGGTTGGAGACTGTATACGGTTTTGCGCCTCGCGCCCGAATTTCGCGAACCCCTCCCAAGGACCCCTCCCCACGACGTATTCGGTTCGGCGGCGGTGAGTCGGAGTGATGGTATCAGTTTTCTCTCTGGACGGCACACCCAACGCCGTCGTACAATTCCCCCAAAAATACAGGAGTTTGGAGACCGCTGCACCGAAACTTTGCGACTGGGAGCCCGTGGGAAGTCGGCGCCTGCCTTCCTCCTGTCGTCCTCTCCTCTACTGCGCAGACCCGCCTCGGCAATTGCCACGCCACAGCCCGCACGTGGAAGAGACCGTTTGCTGACTCGACCTTTTTGACGCTCCTCTGCGGCGCTGGATCGAGACTCGGCGAGGGGCACAGGAATGGAGACCCCTCCAGAGCGGGTTCTGCTCCTTGCGCTAGCTCTCATGCTACCGTTGCTCTTCTTCCTTGTTCTCACACAATCTGTGTGTAAATCTACTCTCCGTCCCGCCCTTCCCACCTGGAGCAACGAATTTCCAACCGAGGGACGAGTTCCCGCCGTGGGTCTGGCTGACTTGGCGGGCCGTCATGTACATGTAATAAGAGGACGTTCTTCAGACGTACCAAAGCTGTCTGGGATAATCTCTGCTATGAGCTCAGAATCGTACGATTGCTTCGCGAAGACGCTGCGGTGGGACTGGTTATGTCCATTGGAGAGGGTTGGTGATCCGAGGTCTTCCTAATCCAGCTGGATCAAACTGTGGTTGTGCCCATCGTCTTCTGCCAGTGTGCGGTGGTCCAGGTCGTCCACGACTTGCTGGCCTAGTCTGATCATGGTCTGGGTCTGAGTTGTCAACTCATTCATGCGGGAGTTTGTTTTGCTGATCGGAGGTTGGTTGGCCGTAAGGTGTGCTGTTTCCAGCCTGCAGCCCTACTGTATTGTGCCCAGACTTGCCCGCAACCACACCACATCCAGGCTGATTTGCCAATCGGCACTATTGTAGTTTCGCATTTTGTCTCCCAGATCTGCCAAGCCAGAGCCAATGACAAGACGGCTTTCCCCTCCCGGGGTACCCCTCTTCCCAAACTCTCGTCACATCGTCGAAGTCGTGAGGTGACAGTTCACAAAACTTCAAAAAGCCGCCGGCATCAGTACGTCCTTTCCACACAGGTTCCACAGCGGAAATGAGCTGTCGGCGCAGTCAACGTCCGACAAGGTCGCCCTCGTCAACGTGCTTCGCAAAAGATTTGGTTGATGCTCCCTGCCAAAGATAGAGGGATGCGAAGAATGCAATTGAAAGGAAGCAGTATGTTTTTGTTGTCGTAAGTTAACGTGGCCACGTGCCAACAAAATTTGCACAGTAGGGTAGGTGTCAGGCCGAACAGAACGCTGTCGGGGTAATTAACAAATCAGTAGGAAGTGGGGTGAGTCGTCAAAGGCATAACTAAATAAGTTATCGTGCATTAAGTTATACAGTAATAATGGGAACGAGTCGATTTTCCGCCATGCGCGGCACGGCGAAGCCATCGCCGTCAACGTCCGGGGCTCATCCGACGGCGTGAGGATATCACTCACGTAAGACGCCCTTCTCCCGCAAGCATTTACGTCTTCCTTCCTGACCGGGCTGTTCCAGCGTCTCCAGTACGTCCTCCAGCGTCCAGCCCCACTTGTTGCACATTTCGGCTACGACCAACCCTCGATCCCATACGTCGACCTCGCTCTCGCTGTCTCCTCGCATATGTTCCATATCCATATCTTGGTCATAAGAGTCTTGATCGCTGTCCTCCTGATCGCTGGCGCTGTCTTGGAAATCGTGTGATGAAGGCGAGAACGTCACCGGCCACGTGTAGGGTCCTCCGTGATGCGTTTCGTCACCGAGAGCGCCTGGACGGGCTTCATTAGCTTTTTCTGTGGTTATTTCCCCCACCCCAAGGATCACCCACTTACCGGTTTCGACGACACGAGCCTCGTGCAAACCTTCGTCGTGGAAGTTATCCAATGAAGGCACCGGTTTTCTCTGGAACGAAGTGTCAGCTATGGGTCTCGCGCGCTGGCAGGGGCAAGCTCGGCGCACCTTGACGGCATAGGTTCTACCTTCCTTTTCGGTCTGGGGTGGGATTGCCGGCAGAGCACGTTCCACCCTGTGGTCCTCCCCCGCTCTACGGATGTTGACCCAGTCAAACATCACCGGGTGCGTATCATCGCGCGCCGGCCGTGGTTCTGCCTCTGGCCGGTTGTGCCATACGATTTCGTCGATTGCGGTTCTGCGCAGTGGCCGTGGTGGCACCACGTTTGGCGATGCCGATGCGGCCCTGGCAGCTGCGAGTGCCACTTGCAGTAGTCTTCCCGCACGGCCCCGCTCGCGTGAGAGCCACGCGCAGACCTTGCTCCATGGTTGTGATGGGTCGCTTGAGGATCTGGGAGGGGGCGGGTGTGGGCTGGTGAACATTGCGAGCATTTCTCAGAGGAGGAAGAAGAGGAGGAGCAAGTGGAAAGGGCGAACCGAAGGGGACAAGGACGAGTACGGAACAGAGCGAGCAAGACGAAAATTCCCGGCCTTGGACGCGTATTTAACAGCTTTCACCTGGGGTAGGTCAAGGCAGCCACGCCTTGCTGGTCGATTCGAGGGTTGCGCAACACCATGGTCTGGCCCTGGATGCAGGAGCGCCAGCGATTACGCTGGAGTTCCGCGGAGGTAGATACCGTCCCTGGGTCCGTGGGGTGGGGCAGAGAGACAACCACTGGCACCCAGCCTCCTCGAGGCGTCCAAATCGGTGCAACTCAGCATTCTGGTCGCAATGGCATCACTCGGCGGTTCCTCGCGACACAATCACATACCCGGTTTGGGTCACGTTCACCTCTACGATCACACATGACTCGCAGTTTCTTCTTCCCGGGGCCTCACCTCGCGCAGTGGCGTCTGTCTCTTTTCGATACGAGAGTGGCGTGCAAGGTGTTGCTTGTTGCTGGCTGGGCGCCCAGACTGAGTCAGCCAATCTTGCCAATCCTTTCGACCCGGGGTCCAAGTTGAACTCCGACTAGTGTCTCGCAAACTGCAGGCCCTTGCGGCTCACGACGAGCGCTGGAACTGACATGCTCGCTCGCCTACAACACAACGCTACGCCCTAACCAACACACACCGTCAACTAGATCAGGGGGCACTGTACACCGGTAGGGTAACGAGAGTTTAACCGGTGCTTGGTCCCCCTCGTTTTCGCGACGGCGATACAACAGGTTCGCAATTAGTGCGCAGTGCCCCCCAACTATTCCCATCCCCACAGACGGTAGATTTAAGCTGTGTTTTCTGGTGGAGTTATGCCCGCTTCCCGGCAAGAATCCCTACAGCTGTTAATATGCACCAGTTTCGATTATGGCTTATGCCTTCTATTCCGATCCGCCCATCTTCCGACACCTCGATCGCCACTGCATCGCAGCTCGTGTACGTTGCCCACACGGGGAAACACCGAGCACGTCACATTCGAGGACGATAATGGATACAGTTGCCCACCCCCGGCCCGACATGTGTCACGTCAAACGTCTCTCCTGGTCGTTCTTCGATGAATGGAGGGGGCACAAGTGGTGTGAAAACCGAAGGTGACAGCTCTCAGGGTATTTCCCTCGGGACTTCCCCGCAGCTGAAGTGACACCGGGCGAAGATTAGGTGGTGGGTGTCCCTGGCCCATGGGCAGCGCGGCGGCCACGCCCCGATGAGCTCGGATTACCAAAACGAGGGGAAATTAGATAATAATTCGATGATACTACCAATTCTACCAATTTAGGAAGTCGATCTTTTTTCTAATCAACAAATATATTTGCGTTTGTTTGTTCTGGCCGCAGTTGTTTTGCGCCGAGCTTGCACGTATTCAGTCAGTCCCCGTTTGAAAACGTACTCCTTCTATTTACCGTTTCTAGTTGGTGGGGATACAGTACTGGGGGTGGAGTAACTTTATAACGATCAGATTTTGTAATCGAGCACTCACGATCCCTTCGATTATCGTGGCCACGTCGCTCGTGCACAGGCGATCATCGTGATTCCTCAAGACTTCTCTTTCCATTTTCTCTTCTAAGTACTGTAAATATACAATAACTACAATAATAAACAGCAGTATTCACTTCGCTTTTACCCGACCCCCCTCGACGCTCAGATCCCTTGGCAAAAAGAATGAAAAAGGACGACGACAAAGCGAACGCGGAAGGAACAACAAGATGGTAAGGGAGGGCTCAAGAGATATAGTGATGTGCGCTCCGCGGTGAAGGCAGGGCGCTTTTTGGAGTGCAGATCTATGGTTATTACTATGTACGGATTGCAGGTAAAGGGATGTGTGTGATGCGGCGTGAAACAGGAGGATGGATGAGACAAGAAGACAGATAGGATAGAGGGGCAACGGAAGCTAGAGAGAGACGGCAATGTGACCAAATGCGGAATGGCTGTATGCGGGTTGTATCGATGGTGAATCGGCGAATGGCATGAAGGGGCGACCGGGATCGGCGAAAGATAGCGAGCGATGACTGCGTGGGACGGCGACCGCCAAAGTGAATGAAAAGAACGTGAGCGTAGACATGAGAATGTGTACAAGGCGGTGAGAGGCAGTGCAAAGGATGCCAATCGATACAGGTTGGTTCAAGGGAAGAGAGGTACAAGAGGGGCACAATGTTCCACGGGATACAGCAGAATGATGTGGTACAGGTTGGGCACAACGCGGCTCAGAGTGGAGTGGAGTTTGGAGGATGTGACAAAGGAAGTAAATGAAAAGAATGAATAGAAATGCGTGATGCCAGCCAAAGAAGGAAAGTATGAATTCGTGACGGGCCAGTTTGGGAAGCGATTCGGTTGGTGACGTAATTTATGGTTGATTGATTTCGTGTCCGAGTCAGAGTCCGATTGCAAGTCAAGTCAAAATGTTCGCAAGTGTTTCGCCGCCGACCCCTGCTTCCCAGTTTAGAAGAGCCTAGGTTCAGCGATCCAAGAAAGCGCAACACTTCCGACACCCTTGATAAATACCCGTGCCTCAAGTCGGCATACCTATGTCCGCTTCAATGTCAACACACGCCACGAATCAAAATCGATGCAACTTACGGTATCTGCCACAGACGCTTTCTTCCACGATACGTGCAGGGCCCCGTCTTTGCGGGAGATGCGTCGAATCTCGCCAAATGACTAATGATCATGCAGAGTCAGCATTCCGTCGGTGCAGGCGCGCCTTCCAATCTCACCTCACACCATCGCTTGACAGCAAGCTCGGCATCGAGATTTCCCTCCTCCAATCCACTGACGATCAGCCGCTTCTCGCCTCTGATAGCGTTCAAGGTAACGCTACTGTCTACGCGACGCCGACGTGACGTCGTACTACCCCACGACGCACGGTGAGAGTTACGACGCGAGGGTGTTCCTTTGGTGGGAGATGCTGGTACAATGCTGCGGGGTCGCAACCCGAAAGTGCTGAGCAGTCGAGTGCGGATCGATAGAAGTTCACGCTTGGGTTTTGGCGAGGGACGGACAAACGAGGGAAGAACTGGCATAGAGCTCGGCGTTGGAGTGGGCGATCGACGTGACGTCGATGCGACACTCCACCGCGATGCCTCCCCGCCGGCCAACCCTGAAGGATAGACTTTGAGAAGCCCATCCGTCGAAGCAGCGAAGGGAATAGGATCTGGTAGAGGTATTGAAGAAACACTCGAGGGAGGTGGTGTGCGATCAGTAGGGGTAGGAGTAGCAGGTGAAGGGGGTGGAGAAGTCTTTGATGTCGAGATATAGATGGCATGCCTAACGGAAGGGGTGAATGAAGATTCGGCGGTGGAGAGTGTAGTAGAGATTGAAGGATAACGGTTCACGCGAGAGCGCAAGGACGCGTAAGAGGCTGAGGAGGTGAGCGTGGCCTCTGAATCAGACTCAGAGGTGGGGAAGGGGTCCAAAGGTTTCGAACGCCGATGAAGGGGCCGGAAAGAAGAGGTCGGTGTGACGGGGAACGTGGAAGAAGACGGTGAGGACGGAGCAGTGGGAGGTGGGGAAGGGAAGTCCTCCAAAGAGGGTGTCGGAGGTGGAGAAGGAGTAGCCGGAAGCGCCTGTGTGATACGCGTCAACCAAAGAAGGGAAACGAAAAATTGGAAATTTACCTTATTGCGGTTGGAAAGTGTGAGAGTAAGCGATGACTGACTAGCAGGAGTAGAGCGCCACGAGTTCATCTCGCGAAGAAGGCCGTCAAACGCGTCTTCGAGGTCGGTGTTATCTTGTGTGGGTTGGTGTGACGGCGGACGGGATAATGACGGGAGAGGAGAGGGCAGCAAAGGAGGGTTATAGAAAAGAGTAGACAAGGTATCACGGTCACTGTCACTCTGTGCTGGAGGGGGCGAGCGGACTATGAGATCAAAATCATCTGGGAGGAGCTTCGACTCGCGAAGAGAGGGGGGGTCGGCGCGCCAGAGGTGGTCATCCTCGAATTCTGAGAGAGCGAAGGAGTACTGTTCAGCGATCCAGTCGTGAATACGAGAGTCTCGTGACGCATCCACGAGGGGAAGCGTTGGAAAAGAAGCCATGGAGGCGTCGGGGGTTAAGTCGAGTCGAGTCAGAGAGCGGAAGGGGTGAAAGCGAGCACTTCATGGTCGAGGGACGGGTGTATATAACGAGACGGTCAACATATCGCTTATCTAACGCGCTTCTCACACGTAAACGGTACCCTTCTTCTACCCAATCTCCGCCCGCCGCCAATATTCAGGTTTGCATCGTGGTCGTAAGCGAGACACGCTCCCGCCCAAAAAAATATTCGGCGAGATGAAATCTTGTACCCGCCGCTCCCCTCATCACCGTCGATGTAATATGATAGACTCCTTCAGCTTCAAAATGTCCTTATCCTGCTCCCATACACTTCTCGCAAAACTTATTAATCGCTTCCCTCTTACTTTTTGCTACACACAAACAAGAACGTTCTTCTCCCACAAATTCGGCGCGTCTTACTCTTCTTCCACTGAGACCGGTCCCGCCACCTTTTCTCCTCCTTTCTTGGTCTCTCGGTCCAACGGCTTCGCGAGCCCTCCTCCGGCACTATCGACGGCATTTCCTTCTCCGTATGATTCCTGAAAAACCTGCACAACGTTGGGTGCAAACAAAACACTAAATGATCGTTGGTATTGCACGCCGCGCTGTGACTGACTTACTGTTCTGCCTGTGTTGAGATCAAGTACCTTCTAGGACTTCTTCTTCCGACCCCACCGCTTCCGAACCTCGTCGTCTCCGCTTGCTGTCTGGCTCTCCCGCCCCCCTTCGTTGATTCTTCTCTCTCTCTCTCTCAACGATCTTCACCTTCATTTACCCTTATCAGCCAAGGGGATGGATACAGACCCCTCTTGATGATGAGTTCCTGACCACAAATTCCACGACTGTCTCAAAGTAACGAGTAAGGTTGACAACTCCAAAGGTCCCGATTCACGGCCATGTCGCTGCAGTGTTCTCTAATCCCTACCTTTCTTGGCAAGTCCTACGTTATCGCCGCATGCACGCATGGGGTTACCTCGTAGGAATCGCTGTTCCTACATCCCACCTTGAGAGCGCGTAATTCCCATTACCGGCATAAACTACCCGCAAATGAGAGCTTCCTCAAAGATTACTTGCACGTTGTGATGTCCTCTCCCCAATCCTTGAGACTTCTTCCCGCTTCGTCATCGGAAAGCTGATATCATCTCCGTCTAAGCGCGACTTCCGGTGCGGCATACTCCGAGGATAGTTATTCAGCGTTTTGGTCGAATTGGACCACGTTCTGGCTGACGTCACGCGCTGACTCTGCTCATGTGCGTTTATGCTGTATCTGGAATGCGCATCTCCAAAAGATACTTAACGAGGACGTGTGAGTCGATGGCAGCAGAGTGGACGGACCCACACACGCCATGCAGGCCCTGACGTGCGACCAGTGCGTTAGTATCCGGCTTTATGCAACGAACAAGTCTCTACCACTCTGGCACCGCAAGGGGGTCACTACGACATATCAGAATGATGGCTGCTGTTTATACTACCCTCCACAGATCCGGACAGGGCAATGTTGGCCGTGATGGCGTCCTCAGTGCGGTTGTAGGCGATGATGGACCCCCCTGGCGAATCAGTTGAGGTCTCGCGCCACGTCAATGATCACGAGACATCAATGGGCTCAAAGAAGAAATGGAGCAGGCGAAGATAGACTCGTGGACTCTTGACCCTTGAGCTGTGCCTGGAAGGCCCATCTTCGAAGCACACGCACTGGCATACTGCGGGGCACATCGCGAGCGCTCCGGTGGATCGGTTCTCAAAACTTCTACCATGCACGATTCCATTCTACTACAATTCTGCTCGGTTGAGTTCTTGCTCTTTCTGGGATCGTTCGTTCGTTCGCCGTCTGCTGTTTCCGCACCCGTTCCTTCGTGTGTCCACTCTGCTTCTGCGGGTCCTCTTTTCTTCCTTCCTTCCTTCCTTTCTTTTTCACGTGCACTAGCTGCGCCGCTTCCGGCGTGTGCGGGTCCGTGCTTCTTCATCATCGCGATCTCCGCGCCCTACTACAGTCCAGCGCCCGCTGCAGATTGCGCGGATCGTCCTGTCGAATCCGGTGCGTGGCGTGGAACAGCACCAAGAACGGAACCCTCTTCCTCCTCCTTCCCCCCATTTGCGTCTGGCACCACGCGAGTAGGGGAGTGGATAGGCTTGCGTTCGTGCCACGTGAAATCCCTCAACGTGCCCTGACTCGCAATCGCAATCCGCATGGCGGAGTTGCATATTTTAGGACCACAGGTCTATCCGTCACAAACGCAGTCCCAATCGACGATCACGAATCGAGTCCACTGGATCAGAGTGATGGGACCGTAGTGCCGCGGACGCCGACGACAGACCTTATCAGTGCAGAAGCTCATTGATGGGGTCTGTAGGTACTGTAATTCAGGCACCGAGAACATCTGTCGGTGTCGGGTGTAGGCTGTCTCGTCGAGAGTGGTTTGCTCGGGACCTGAGGCCTGAGGAAGCAGTGACGACAGGCCTTGGACGTTAGAACCCAATACTACCACTTTGCTGGATGCCTTTCCCACCCATATCTCTACTGATTCGCCCTGAGTTCTTTTTCCTTCGCTCCCTTTTCACGTTCGCAACTTTCCAATCTCCACAATATACAGCTGCTTTCTCGTTTCCTGTAACGACTACATTGCATGCCACAACTGTGCCACAATGCATGAAGTGTTCTCGGCCTGCCAGTGAGCCGTGGCATTTTGGCAGCAGCCGGCCGGGACGCGGGACGGTGAGACCCGTCGTACTAAGGCCCTCTCTTTCTCCCGCTCACCTTTCCGCCCGCAGTTTAAACTATCCACACCCGGAGATACCCTTGAGGTACCTGACCTAAAAACGCTCGGTGTGATCTCCCTGAGGAAGACCTGCTAATCTCCATGGGCATGCGCTTAACCTACAGTAAGGAGTCTGGGGCATCAATGAATGATGCCGTACCATGCGTGCGCACGGACCAGGCCCAAGTGGCGCTTCGTAGCCTGCTGCGCCTGAGAACTCTTCGCGACTATAATAACCACCGCATACAGTACCACCACCTTGCGGCCAGCCAATCGCGCGCTGTTTTATGCCACAGAACCACGATACTCGGGCGCGATTCAACCGCCGAAAAAGAAGGTGTGAGTATAACAACTTAGTATTTAGGGGTACATTGTCATTATTTGGAAAGTATGAACTGGGGGAATAGGTCCAATCACCGACCGCTAGCGCCCCGGAAGGCGTCAAGTGTTTCCCCTGGGACGACGTAGACGCAAGTATCGCTGCTGGCATATTCAATCGTTGAAGTGTTAGGCATCACACGTCAGCGCTGTCAATACACCGACACTGGGACAAGGTCGGTCCCGGAGGTCACCAAATCAGGTACTTATTTGTGAGCACGATGGGTGAAGAGGGGAGAAGCGCTTTCGGTGTCCTGAATCGGCCGCGAGCGGACATATAGAGCACATGGATTAAAGTTACGTTCCGCAGCGTGGGAGGGATTGGGGGCGCGCGCTCGGCCATCATAACGTAGCCGACATGTGGTGTTTTGCATGTGCACGCAGTATTAGTGGCTATAGGTAGGAGAGGGGCCAGTACGCTCAATCGGCCATCAGGACGTAGCTGCGTATGGTATGATGTGTTGCATGAAGTACGTGGTGCATGCAGTACCAAGTGGCCATAGCGTGGCCAATCATGGAGCTCTCATGTGGATTGTATTACACATTGGGTTGCAGTACCAACATTCCAAGTTGGGATTCAACAAGCGCTGCACACAATGCGCAGTGAGCGATGGGCGGACAAGAAAAAAAAAAAAAATAGAAAAGAAAATAGAAAAGAAAAATGCCAGGGTACGAGCTTGGGGCGCTTGGTTTGGCGCTCGGTCACCGGCATTCAACTTTGCTCCGTGTTCCGTGGAGGGTGCCCACATCCCGTAACATGATGGTAATCCCTGTGCAGGGACGACCCATGAGAGCACTCTCCCCCATTTTTGTTTTTGTTTTTCTGGACAGGTGCACGACGTGGGCATGGGCTCGTGTAGATTCCCATGCCTCACTGACGTCTGCTCTCGTAGGGATCCACCAGGGACGACACTTGTGATCTACCGTTAGTGTCCAGGGCACAAGCCGCACAACATTTTGTGTATACAGTACCTGTCGAGAAAGTGCATCTACGTCAGGTACACGACCCACCATTCCTACTCGCACAGCATTCCTCCACGGAGTGCCAGAACAGCCTGTGTGTCGTTTAGTTAACTTAGGACAGAATAGAAATGGACTTCTCACGCCAAGAAGGATCAGGGTCGTGAGTTTACGCAAGTCGAGGAACGATTTTGCTATATGTCAGGCAGGGCCTGCTGTACAAGTGCTTGAGTAAGTTACATGCAGTGAGGGCCGTCCAATAGCGTCGGTGCCGTATGTGGGATGCCATGCGATGCAATACAGCACAAAAAATACAAAGCGACAAGTGGAGGTCCAGAGCTCACCGTCGCGACGAGCGGCGCAGCAAAATTAAACCCTCATGTTGTTCTCTGTTCCGCAGGATCCCCGTTTCAAGGCGTCAGCGCACGCACGCACAGCTGGATCAGCGCACGACGTTCCCACAGCGGTCATGGATCGGCCCCAGATAAACGATTCGTGGAAGGCGAACTCTATTTGATGAATGGGTATGCACGAATGCCCGAGTTGGGAGATCCCTAAAAAAATAAGGGGGTACCGTACCAGAGAAGTCCCGAGATCGGGCTATTTTAGCTGGGGGTCGGCAAATTGAAAGAGGCGCGCCTAAGGTCGGAAGCGTCTCACTGGCTGGTTGCTGGGTTGCAGTGCCGTCACAAGTGGCGAAGCAATTTCGGAGTCGCACGCCGCAACACCGCATCATCGGTCTGGCGCGAGAGTAACGGGGCAGGACAGTAAACCTCTGATCGTCGACAGGTACCGTTCGTTTCAAACGGTTTGATTGTTACTTCCTTCGAGTCGTGGACCTCCGCCGCCAAACAAGGTGCGCTTGAGTTCTTCCACTACAGCACGCATGGATCGAGAACTCATTGGTCCAGGCCAGATGACCGCCAACCAAACTACCCAAGAGCTCGAATACCTTGTGGGGACCCGCAGATTAGGGCTCTTCTGAAGATGAGCGTGCGGGATTGGCCCCGAGGCACACGGGAGACCAAGTATTGCAGCAAGGAGGCTTGATTGGAGGAGACGATTGCTCGCTGAGTTTGAATGTGAATACGGTCGTTTCCGAGTGGGTCGGGTGGATCTGCACTGGCGGGCTTCTCGTCTTCGGACGACACTCAGCAGGGTAGGGCTTGTTCCACGCTCGGTCCTTGCATATCCTGGTTCACGCATCCTAGTTCTCGGGGCTGATGTTATACCCTTTCTCCGCGGACAACACTTCGCTTCAAGCTGAAGCCGTCGTGGTGGATGCTGCCAAGCATTTATTTGGAACAAGCGTCGGCGATGTGCGTCGAGCCACCCTTGCATTCACCGTTTTACACAATTAGTAGAGTGAAAGTAGCATGTTTATACGTCTAGCTCGATCCCGCGTGACACACGATAACACACGACACAAAGGTCAAACAAATCGTAACAAGCAAGAACAACACATGGTAATATTGTTAGTAAAGGATGGTAATCGTACAGATGCATGATGATTGGGGTACATTTAGTTGTTTGCTGAAAGATGGTGCACGTAACTGCAGGGGAACGAAGAGTTATTGTCTACGTCCAAGATAAAGCAAGTGGCTCACTCACTCCGGTTAGTCGTCATAGTTTCTGTTCAAGAGCTCGTTCAATCCCCGCACGACGACCCCCGCGCCCGCCTTCACCTTCTCTCGTTCCTCTTCCGCGACTCTGGGAAGTATGCGCGTCTCAAACTTGTCGGGATGCCACCGCTTTATATGATCCTTGACCCGGTCCTTGGAGCTTTTCGTATTAGCATCGGGGGCGTACTTGGACAGCACATATGCGCCTATCGCCGAGGTCGTCATCTCCTCCGGCTCGGATGGACGCCTAAACGCGGGCCACGCGAAGCTGTTCCACCCAAGGTTGTCGCTGTCCTTGAGCTGTCTCCACTTATTATCGTGGTTCTCATATAGTCTGATGAGCTCTTCTCGAGAGAGCATCTTCGAGGTCTTTGCCTGGCGTTCGCTCTCCAGTCGCTCTTGCTCCCGCTTGAACTGCTCCTGCTGTTGCCTGGCGCGTTCTTCCGCCCGCCGCGCCCACTCGGCTTCGTCAAACTTCGCCGCATAAGGAGACGTCCCGGGAGCACCCGGTTTGGTACTCGGTGGCGATGGTTTTGGCGTAGTGGCGAAAGGAATCGACGAAGACGTGAAAGAAGAACTGGTCGTATGTGAACTACCCATGGATGGCGGGTGACTTGACCATGTCGAGTTTGTGGGGGCATAAAAAGTAGAGGACGCGCTGCTGCGATCGCTGGCGGAGCCAGTCGTAGAATTGGGACGATGCGGTGGCCACGAGTCGAATGTTGCGCCTATGCTGTTCTGGCGCTCTCGCTCCACCGTGCGCTGGTAATACTGGGCCTCCCTGCGCTCGAACTCCTTTTGTTGTTCCTCCTTGATGCGCTGTTGCTGCTGGCGAAACTGCTCATTGCGGAGCTGGTCGTCGCGCTGACGACCCTGCTCAGCGATCTTGCGCCGCTGCTCCTCGAGATGTCTGTGCTGTTCCTCCTCTGCAGCACGCAGCTGCTCCTCACGAAGTCTGTTGGCCTCTCGCTCCTGAGCTTCGAAGTGAAGACGTTCTTGTTCGAGAATGGCCTCGTGAGCGAGGCGTTCCTGTTCCTGGCGGCTCAGCTCCTCGTCGAGGCGGATCTGTTTCTCTCTTTCTTCGAGTCGCTTCTCCTCTTCAAGGCGCTGTTGCTCCAGCTCCCTTTGCTGCTGCTCCTCGAGGGCTTTCTCCTTCTGCCGTTTCGATTGTCCTTTGGCCTTCTTACCTTGCCCCTTCGTCTGCTTCTCCTGTTTGGGTGCAGCATTCTCGGACTCCAGGGTCTGTCGGGCAGACTCTTCGGCAACATGATCTAGCCCGGAAGTCTCTTCGACTTGACGAGCAGCTTCCTCAGACTGAAGTTGGGTAGCCTCCTCGGCCTGAAGTCGGGCAGCCTCCCCGACTTGACGGGCAACTTCTTCGGCTTGAAGTCGGGCGGTTTCGGCCTCAGCTTGGATTCTGGCGGTCTCTTCGGCTTGGCGTGCCACTTCTTCTTGAGCACGACGGGCTGCGTCTTCCAAGATCGAGAGCTCGTCCTCACGTTTCTTCAACTCGGCCTCCTTCAGTTCTATCTCCCGCCTCTTCCTCTCAAAATCTTCTTCAGCTTGCCTGGCCTCCTCCTTCCTGCGCCTGGCCTCCTCTTCCTTGCGTCTTACCTCTTCTTCCATCTTCCTCGCTTCGTCCTCGAAGCGACGCGCGTCTTCTTCCATCTTCCGGGCCATCCTTTCCCGTTTCCGGGCGTCATCCTCCCTCCGTCTGGCATCATCCTCCCGCTTGCGCGCCTCATCCTCTATCCGTCTGACCTCCTCTTCTCGCTTCCGTGCGTCCTCCTCCTTCCGCACGACTTCTTCTTCTTTCCGCCGGGCCTGCTCCTCCTTCCGTCGGGCTGCTACCTCCCTCAGCCGCGCTTCCTCCTCCTTGTGCTGAGCCTGGGCCTCTCGTTTCTGAACTTCCGCCTCGCGTTTTTTGGCCTCCGCCTCCTTAAGCTTGGCTTCGGCTTCCTTCTTCTGAGCAGCCGCCTCGCGCAGCTTGGCAGAAGCTTCCGCCTGGCGCGCACCCTTCTCAAGACGCTCAGCCTCCTCCAAAGACTGTCGCGCTTTCTCTTCGAGACGGTGCGCCTCTTCCTCCTTCTTAGTTGCCTCCTCCTCTTTGCGGGTCGCTTCCTCCTCCTTGCGGCGCGCCTCTGCTTCTCTGCGTATCGCAAGTTGTTCGAGCTCCATACTGCGCATGCTTCGTACGCTGTGTGCACTGTATACGCTATGCCGATCGTCGAGCCGACCGACGACATCGTCCGATGCGTCCGAATAATCGCCGTCGACCGGAGGTAGCCGCGAATCGCCCTTGCTGTTGTGGCGCCGGTGAGCACCGAAGTCGCCAAAGGAGCGGCGCGATTGGAGGCTTGAGCCCCATGAAGCCCCACGAGGACCCTCGTCGGGAGTCGTGGGACCACGCGGGATCGCGATGCCCTGCCTCACGTCCTCGGGCGAGCGTTGGGGGCCATATATGGCCCGCGAACTTGGGCTCGCGGACGTCGGGAAGCGCATCGCGTCGTCGAGAGAGGGAGGACGCTGACCGGGAATTGGCCGTGGTGCTATGGGATAGCTCGGTGGGCTGGGCTTGTCATGTGGACTGGCCAAGGCAGAGGTCTGCCGCTCGCGGGGAGGGACACTCACGAGACGATCGCGATTATGCGCCTGAGGACGATCGGTACCGGCGGGGGCATGTGGGGCAATGCTTCCGCTTCGATACTGCTCGGCGTTCATGTTCAAAGAACTAGCGCGATGAAGCCCCGCGCTACTACTGGTTGAGCCAGTACTGTTGATACTACTGCGGCGCGGAAACTGGATGGGGCTTGGCTATACGTCTGTCCGTTGGCATGGGCAAGGGTACGGGAGATACCAGAAGGTTCCGTTGTGCGAGGAGGAGGGGGGTGGCGCCTGTAGGGACCCTGAGAGCCCGAACTTGGACGGCGGGCAGGAGTCCCACTGGAAACGTATGGTTGACTCCCTCGCCGACGCAGAGGCTGTCCGTGCGAGTCATCCACCTCGTCTTCATCGTGATATCCTGGAGGCGGGTTATTAGATGGGTGTCGCTGGCGCGAAGGGGGACCCCTTCGAGAGACGGGGGACTTTGATTGGAGAGGATGAACCAAAGCACTCGGACGCGATGGTGGGCGCGATTGCCGGGGTTCAGAGCCATCTACTTCGTGAACCTCGTCATCCTCGTCGTCATCATCCTCATCGCTCTCCTCTTCCTCCTCCTCCTCCTCCTCCTCTTCCTCTTCCTCGCTTTCCGCCAACCCATCAGACGCACCGCCCTCGCCCTCTGACCTGGCGCTTCCGAAACCGTCTTCAAAGCGGTTTTCAAAACTCCCGTTGGATACTCGCTCACCATCGCCTTGCTGCTGAGGACTGCTGGAAAGGCCACTGGCGGGGTGGTGGGTGCCATTTTCGGGAACGAAAGGTAGGCGTTGTTCTTCGGCCGTGTGGATGTTATCGAGGATCCATTGCTGCTGCCGAGCGACATCTGGTGAATTGGAGTCGACGACATCGAGAGCCCATTTCCGCTCGGCCATCTCTGAGCGTAGTTGGCGGGTGAACGCCTCTTGCGCTAATGTCCGGATTTCACTCATACTCTTATCGTATTGCGCCACGGCACTTTCACGACTGCTTTCGGATGGTTGAGAATTAAGGATGTTGTCGTATAATACCTGTGCATCCTCGACCATGCCGCGCAGACTATGCTCGATACGCTTGCGCAAATCGGCCTTCCATTGTTCATCGGGCTCAATCTCGAGCCGAGCATCTGTACGAACTGGTGGAGGTGGTGGCGGTATTGGCGTTGGCACCAATGGCATTTAGGGTGCACAAGATGAAGTGCCAAGTGGGACGTGGATAACAATCTGGACGAGTTGATCATTGATGGTCGGGTCAATAGCGGCCCAACACAGAGGGATGGAAATACTCACGGTGCTAGGAGTTCTCGGAGGAGGGGTATGGGGCACCGTATGGAGGGGATGGGACGTATAGAGACCGCCAAGGGTCTTACGGAATCTGTTTGTAGAGGGTCGGCCTCATGGTAAGCCCACGCGGTGAAAAGCGAGAAGGGCCAGACTTTCGAGCGACCCGAAGCCATAATGTACCTGCAATAGCGCAGCCAGGGACTTGGAGACACGACAACCGTGTCTGGGTTGTTATGCTGAACGACTGTGGACGACTAGCGACGAGAGAAAGGAGAGAAGCCCGTTGCCCGGGCCTTAGTGTCTATCCACAGGTACCTTTCCTCTTCTCACGGCTCTATCACTGGACACACCGATCAACGTTGACCCTCAGGTTCGCCTTTTGCCTTTGTAGAGGACTCATTCATCGGATCGGACTTCTCTTAGTAAACTTCTCTTACTTGCCAATTCAGTCTGTACATTTGTCCATCCCGTTGCA
Source organism: Lactarius pseudohatsudake (assembly GCA_021525015.1). Taxonomy (NCBI): domain Eukaryota; kingdom Fungi; phylum Basidiomycota; class Agaricomycetes; order Russulales; family Russulaceae; genus Lactarius; species Lactarius pseudohatsudake. Next base: position 299,720 of record JAKELH010000019.1, read on the forward strand.
GCTTGAGGCAAAGCGGGGGGCGGCCACGACCGAATGTCGCCTTGCCGAGACTGACACGTGAAGCTAGCGCCTGTGTAGTCCTTTTCCATGGATCATAGAATATTCTTCTCGCGGTCTTGTTCCTCAGTCCTCGACACGTTGCATCCGTTTGGTCACGATATCCCATTCGCGCTTTCGGGAGGTACCTCCCCATACCGATTCTGAACTGTCCGGCGTGACACGGCACCTCGAGGCGTATTGCGACCGATTAAGCTCGCCCGAAGTGCTTTTTTCACTTCACCTATCCGTGTAGGCTTGTGAAGTACGTGGATAGAGGGGGATTATCTTGATAATCGATGGATCGATGGCTTTATCGGCCCGGGGAGGGACCATCCAATAGAGCAGGGGCTGGTGCGTGCGGTGCCCTGCCTCATTAGAGCTTGCTGTGGCCGCGGCGTAATGACCAGGACGTACGTACACTGTATTGTTATCCACTTCGAAGGCTTCCCTCTGACTACGTGGTGGTGGACAGCTCTAGGGTTAGACAGCCATTCCGCTCTCTTCTCCAGCGGCCATATGTCAAACCCCCATGCAGCCACGTACCATCATTTCATTACCCGGGTGTTTATGTGGGCATTACCCCATTGTTTCGATCGACAGGCGAAGTCTTGGAACCTCCTCTAAACAGCCCATCATGGCGGTTTATGACGACACAATCACCGACACGGTGATCTAGATCATGATCGAACATATCATCACCTTCACTTCAGCTCAAGCGAGTTCAAGTTGACGATAGGCCGTGCTTCCAGTCCTCGTCATGCGGGTCCTCACGCTCTTATCTCCAAATGTACATCACTCTGACACTATCTGCTTCCATGCCTACACTCTCCCGATCTCCCTCCATTATGCTTCGTGCTTGCGCCGCACACACATTGCGGTTCTCTCTGTGCACCCTAATCCTGGGCAGATGCTTGCGTGTGACTTCTCTTCGCGGTCGACGTAATAAGTCGTGTCTGCCCACCACGTGTCATCTGTAGTTCCGTTCCGAGTCATGATATCAATTTTTTTTTCTTAGCTACCACCCGGAGAGCTTTTCAGAGTCGTGGTATTCGAACACAATTTCATGAGAGATCGAAGACCTTGAAAGGACTCTCCGTCATACCGCTTTCCCCTGACCGAAGCGCGATGCTTAGCTAGATTCCTCAGACCGTCGTTCTCAAGAAAAATGGAGGCCAGGATGAAACCTATCGCCTGGAAGAGCCAGAAATCCACCCAGGCGGCCATTGGCGTTTCCCAATGAAAGAAATAAGTGGCTTGTGTGTGCAACGCAGAATGACGGATGCATATGGCTTGGATGTGCTTTGTTTGGCCGTGGGTCGTCGGTTATGTAATACATCTGATTACTGTCGAGGCACTCTGACACCACAACTTTAAATGCATTTGGGGTATAAGATATAATTTCCTCACGTGCTCAGTTGAACTAGAGCAAGGGCCATTAAATAGAGTGTCTCTGCGTCGTCAGCCGGTGTAAGACTCGAAGTTGTCGGGGTGATGGAAGAGCTACTCGAATGCACACTGTTTGTGGTCGAAGAAAGCTTGGAGGTGGTGGTGGTGGCGGTGGTGGGATGATGTGATTGGAGAAGTTGTGGACGCCGCTTCTTATCGGTGGTGGGAGATGATGGAGGCGTACTTGTCCACTTTGGAGTCGTCGAAGTTGACTTCGACTCTTAAGAAGACGGCGAGGCGAATACCCATTCACCATAAATGGCGCCGACGTCGGTGGAGGCGAAGAAGGAAAATAATCCCTCGGACAAGGCAAGGCCTGCATACGGGCACCCAGAGCACTGTCAGATAACGAAGTGAGCCCGTAACACCAAGGGCAGAACTGGGAATAGTTGCCTCATCCACGATAACGGCCTGAGTAGATTTTCCACCATATGTAATAGTGATAGTCGCGCCACAATAATCACCGTTACCATATTGCTGGCTTTCGTGTTAACAGGACATCTCGGATAAAGCGAGACTTACAGCTGAGTTTATGGCAACAACCTTTGTTTGGAAGATGATGAGCAACAGGTGAGGAAAAGGAAACCTAGTGTCAAACGTACGAAATCGCTCGGCTTGTTGTAGTGACCGCAGGTGCCAAGTCCAACGTCATAGTAAGTAAATCGAGCATTATCGAAGCGTTTGGCGAGATGTGTCGTCTTCTCATGCAACTTTTCTTTCAATTGCGGCTGGGCGGAAATTAGCCGAACTAGAGCAAAAAAGAGAACAGCCTGAGTGACGATGGCGCGCATGGTGACAGAGGTATAACAGAGAAAGGACGGTATGGGGAAGGAATAACAGCGCCTGAGACCAGAATTAGAGTCAGAGGTTGCCACCTGATTATATAGGGAACCCATCGGATTAACCGACTTGCAAGGCCAAGCGGTGCTTCCTGAGAAGCTTGTTTGTCTGTCACAACCGGCTGCTCGCAAGCGTCTTGATTACTCTTTTTGCCTCTTTTGGTTAGCTATGCGAATATGCGTTAGACTTTAGTCCTGAGATATTTGTCCGTGGGCCTGTCGGCATCCAGACTATCCGAAGGTGGAGCCAGTTTCATGGATACAGTCCAGTCGGACCCCTCATAACCCATAGCGTAGGTAACCCATAACCTCTCATACTCCATAGAAAAGTGAGTCCACCAAGTTGGTGGGCGGGGATTTGCACTCCATAACCCATAGGTACACCAAACTCCTCACAAGCAAAACTCATAGTTGTGAAATTGTGAATCGGGTTAGTGTTGCACCTTAGTCTAGTTTAGTGTCAGATGTCAACGGCAATTACACAAACCTAGTTCGGGAACATCGGGATGGTAGGTGGTCACCGGTCAGTGCGGCAAACGACTTGGAAAATTTGAACGCGTTTTGTTACTGTTTTGAAGCTTTACTCCGCATGTCCTAAAATCCACTCGGAATCCATGAGAGAAGCTTTGCTGAGTTCTTGGGGAAGATCAAGGGTAGGAAGGACAAACTCAATGCGAAGCTGTGGCCCTCCCGCGGTGAAGCCATCAAGGAAGCCATTTCCCCATCTGATGAGCAGTGGCGAATGCCTACCCTATCGGAACGACCTTGCACACCAACTCGAGATACTCTCGGGCTCATTTTCCAGACAGCTTTGCATAGATGAGGCCAAGAACGTGAAGGACCTGTGAAGGATACAGTGTTGACTGATATATATAGAAGTTGTAGTGACGGACTTGGACCACTACATACCCCAATTTACGTCATTTCTCCCAACCCATAGCACGGACCATCCACACTGATTCCACAGAGGGGAGGGGTCCGACTGTAGGGCCTTGCGAATTAGAAGGATGTGTTGAGTGTGCGAAGAGCCAGCTGCTGCCTGACATTCATTAGAAGGTCATAAATCCTCTCGTTGTATATACAGTAATATACTTCAGCGTAGGACAACTTGAACTATATATTGAATACTCATAGTTACAGTCGACCTTGAGCGCCGTGGATGTTTCTGAAGTCTGTCATTATTTGCTATTTGCACGGAATCATGATATCGGTGACCTTGGCAAGCAAGGTGATCAAAGCAAAGCAAATTCGGTTAGTATATGATGCATGATGAGATATCGAACATGGTAGTATACTTCTAATTCGATTCTGGGGGTGCATCAGCTCCTAGCGCATTAGCAGAGCTTTGCGCCTCCTTCGTTACAGCTTCCATCTTTTGTCGAAGGGTCTCTTCTTGGCGATTCATAGACGCCTTTCTTTGACGGATGGCCTCAAGCCTCTGTCTTACTGTTCCTAGGCGACTCATGAGGTCTTTCTCTCTCGCTTCAAGCCTCTCCTCGAAAGTCCTAATCTCTGCTTCCGCATTCCTGAGCTCCACATCCCGCTCCTTCAGCCTGGTGTATTCCTGGAGCTGGGCTGGTTTCAAGGCCAGGGCCGCCAGTTCTGTTTCTCTCTCGGTATCCCTCCACCCCACATCGACGTCCACTGTCCGCGATCCACCCTCCGTCGTAGCGCACCACGCTTTGGCATCTACCTCCCATGTGGCGTCATTGCTCTGCCTCTCCTCCGCCGTCCCAAGTGTGACCGCGCCTAATTTTCGGAGGAAGGACTGCATATCCCCTTCTGGTACTAGCATCTCCCTTTCTCCGCCTGCCGCGCTTTTCTTGCTAACGGCTGCGTCCTGCCCGCAAGTGGCCCCCTCATCCTGCTCGCCCTGAGCATCGCTCTCCATCTTCTGTTCGGATTCTTCGTGCATACGAGCAGTGACCGCAGCTTGTACAGCATCGGACCAAAGGCGCTCAGCCAACTCCGCAGGCTGGTAAGTATTCTCTTCGAACCGAACGGTCTTCGGCCTAGTTGCCGCGTCTCCCTCGCGGTCCACCTCGCCGGCCCCTGGCTTCTTGAGCTCTGCGCCGCCCAGTGGCAAATAATCGGGTGAATGTGTGGCATCCATTTGATCTATGGCATATGCGAGGGTGCGGGAAATGCCAGCGGACTCGGCCGAGAGGTTTTGAAGACGCAAGCGAAGGCTCTGTGGGGAGGGACTGGTTCCGCCTGTAGCATTTGGCAGGCCTCCGGGTCCACTGGCGTCATCATCGGTTTGATTTGATGACAGCCCAATTGATCGCCTCTGTCTCCTCGAGGAAGGGCTCTTTTGAGGCAGGAGAGGAATCAGATGGAGAGGTAGGGCCGAAGGACTCGGAGTGACTGGCTGTGAAGATATAGGCGACTGACGGGGTCCAGGATTCTCCATTTCCCGGGCTGCTTCTGGTCCATGGAGCACATCACCCGATCCTGCGATCCGGGGCGTGTCTTTCGAAACACTTTCGAGATCTTCGTTGGAGGCACCACGACTAGAGCGTGGGTGAGATTCGGACATGCGAAGGATGAGTCGCTTCTCTGGATTTTGTTGAAGATATAACACTCCTCGTTCCAGCTCCCCGATCTCAAATGTTCTCTTTTCGCATTCGGTCAGAGTAGGTTCGCGACTGCCCTCCTCGGGTCCCGTCCGAGCGCTTTTGACTATGATATCGTGAAGACTATTCTGGATGGGCTCGCATGGGTCGGGTTCACCGAGGCTTAGTTTTTGGATGACCCTCTGCGCTTGGTGGTGGTGATAACTGCGGTATTTTCTCCATTCCCGATAGCAGCTCGCCGGGTGCAGGAAAGACGCAAAAACCGATCTAAAAAGGAGATCACGTGAATGATGTTATCGGTAAGCGAGCGAAGGGCGTCTATGCAGAGCAGCTCACGATGCTCCTGCTCCTGAGTGACAGTGCGTGGTATCGGTGATTCGCCACACAAAGGGGTTGTGCTAACGCCGAGATACGACTAAAGCGCTCAAGGAAGCGCTGGTCATATTAGCCTCAAGTCGGGTTTTACTTTTTCTCGTCTTTTTTTGGTGCCGCGCTATGCTGTGAGTTTGCCACCGCGACGGTAAGGAACGTCAGTGTCGTCACTTTTAGGGGCTCTTCTGGAACCCATGACGTAACTACAATTTTAGCGGTTGTATTCTCAAGCCTCGCTTGAGAGAACGACGAATCTCCTATCTACATCTTGATGACTTCACCTCCACCACCAGCCGACCAACAACCAACCGGCCAAGGCGCGGCCACCACCACCACCACCACCGACAGTACGACTACTGACACAGCTCTGCTATACATCATGGCGATGTGAGGATGCCTGTACTACTGCCAATCTGTTTCGTACCCGGCGCTGATCCGTGGCGAACGCCAACGCGCAGATTCTTACCGCCTCTCGCCGTCTTCTCTTGCTTTGGTGAGTATTGACAAAACCCAGTTGCCTGTTGCACTAAATGCCGATCCTGCACTATCACAGATTACAAATGCCATGCAGGTATACGTGTTGCGATCCATCGAAAGGGGTACGATACCGCTGACTTGCCACTATAGCAGTCTGGATAAACATCGCTCTCTGGATCCTTGGGTGGTTCCCTGGAGTCCTCCACGCTTTGTAGGGCTCCTTGTCCATTCCGTATCTTTTTTTTTTTTTTTTTTTGAATTGTGTTTATTCCGGGGCAGTAGAACACACAAAGCCGGTCCTCAACTCCCTACAGAGCGAGACTTAAGAGAAGTAACGTAATAAGTAATCACGTGCGCCATGCGAAATTAGATAGTACGGAAAAATAACCGGACTAGAGCCACCTCACCAGAGGAAGGCCAAGAACCAACGGGGACCGAAGTCAGAGTAGCGTGTCAAGAAAGAAGAACATGACAGAGGGTGTACGGTATATGGGTCATCGCAGAACAGGCGACTCACCGGGCAGCCTATAGCTGGGTCTAGGGTTTTGAGGTCGAGAGCATCTTCAGCCGGGATCAAACGGCACAATGGGCACGTTCTCAGGTCAGCGAGGCGGCGCCAGAGGATTGCAGGAACAGGCAGAAGTCGTGTGCGACATCGCCTTCGCCAGTGAATAATTCCAGGGGCTCGGTGGACTCCGGGCGCCGGCTGGAGAAAAGGTGATAGCGTCGTTGTGCCTCGAAGAGGTGGCAGTCATAGACGATGTGGTAGAAAGATTTGTCCGGGAAGCCGCATTGACAGTGGGCAGCCTCCAGTGGTAGGTCAGGGCGGTGGGTGGTGGTGTAGTCGGAAGTGAAGGAGTGGAGTGTGGCGAGTTGCATGGCTGTGCAGTGAGCTCGTCGGGTGATGGGTTTCCAGAAAGGGGAAGGCTTTTTGGGGGGTATGGCAGCGGACCATAGTGGGTGGTTGCGCCCGTCAGGGGGCGTGTGGTAGTGAATGGAATGTCCGTAGGCATGGGCTGGTGGTGGAGTGTTGGAGTTGGTGCGGATGATCCATTCCCGGGCCCACGCCCTGAACGCGTGGGCTCGCTGGGCCTTTTTTACGAAGGCGGGGGTCTGGGTCCGCTTGATGCTGGCAGAGGGGGTGTTCGTGCATGCCTCGAGGGCCGCCAACCTGGCTTGGGTATCGGATGCTCTCTTCCTGTGTTCCTTTGACCATACGAGGTGGATTCTCGTATCCCTGTGGACGCTGTAGAAAGATGAGAGGGCAGTGTGGAACCGCAACACCTCCGTTTGGTGAGTAAGTGAGCGTGTATTATGTATGGAGCTGAGCGCCCCGTTGTCCGTAGAGAGAATGTAAATATTTGAAGGGGGCGCACGTGAGAACTCAGCTGATATAAGCTCGGCGGCTTTTGAAATGCCGAAGAGGTGGACATCGGAAGTCTCGACCCCTGTTCCGAGCGTCCATGCCCGAGCGCACGGCTCCACCTCTCCCCGCCAGATCGACACCGCCGCGCCTCCCACCAACAGACTGTCCGGGCGGTTACGGTTGGACACCGTCCCCGCCACGCGGATGATCAACGTACTTTGCTCGTGTCTCGAGGCGTATAGCCCGTTGACGTAAGCTTTCCGCTCATTGGGGTCCACCAGCCCTTCGTAGGTCACATGTGCCTCCCAGTTGGGAACCTCCCAGGGGGCGATGGCTACGACGTCGACGCGCTCCGTCAACAGTGGGTCGACCTGCGCGCCGAGAGCCTCCAAGGCAGTGGGGCGCTGTGCCGATACTTCAGACCGTACCAGCAGAGTCCTGTTGTTCACCACCCCTCCATTGCTGGAGTGTGGGCCGCTCTGAACCGGCGCGTTCCAGTCGTCGCCCAGACGGGCTATGAGCTGGGACGTCCGGGGGACACGGAACAGCCTAAGGGCAGAAGTGGCAGTTAGTTTCTCCAAATACTGCCGGGCGGGCAGAATACGTAAGAACTCGTGGAGAGGGGCTCGGGGGGCCGTCCGGAAAGAGCCGGAGATCACCCGAACCCCTTCGTTAATTACCGTTTGGACCTTCTTGATAAGGCCCACCTTCTTCTTGCAGTTGATCCACAGCTGGCATCTGTAAGACAGAACCGGCATACATACTGCGTTGAACAGTAGACGCCAGCTCGCCGTGGATATGCCGCGCCGGGAGTTGCCCAGAAGCTGTAAAGCCTTTAGGGATGCACGTGCCCTATTACACATAGTGGTCACGTGCGGTTCCCAATCCAGGCATTGGTTAATGAAGAAACCGAGGTAACGTATGGTAGGTGCCGATGAGACCCTATAGTACGAATTGATCTGTGGGTTGGGTAGGTAGATGTGGGAAGGGGGGGTGTTGTTCTTTCTGGTGTACGGGGGTGAGAAGAAAATTACCTCCGTTTTGTCCGGTTCCAACTCCAAGTTGGACCTCCTGAGCCAATCCTCGCATTGCCTGTACCGATCCCTCAGTCCTGTGGTGACCTGTTCCCATGTGCGGCCGTGGGACAATATTATCCCGTCGTCCACGTACATGCCCAGTGTGGTGTTTGTCGTGGGAGGCCGGAGTTTGAGTAGGGTGGACGTGTAGAAAGCAGAGAGGATAGGGGAGATGGGTGATCCTTGTGGGGTTCCCACCGCCTATTCCCGCTCCGGTGCTACCGTGTTGTTGAATGAGAGGGAGACCTTTCGATCGCTCAGGAAGACGCGGACCCACGCTGCGATCGACTCGGGGAAGCCGAGGATCTGCAGGGTGCGTACCAGGCGGTCTCGGTGAACATGATCGAAGAAACCCTTGATGTCGAAGAGGAGGGCGGCGCACTTCCGTTTGGTTCGGAAGGCCGCTTGGACATCGTGAACAAGTGTCAGTCCTGCGTCCAAGGTGGACGAGAAGGCGCGCGTGCCGAATTGTGTGGTGGGGAGGAGATTGTGCTTATCCGCGTCAAAGAGCAGTCGTTTGGCCACCGCTTTCTCGAGTAGCTTGCTGATGCACTCGATGAGCGATATTGGACGGTAGGCTTTGGGGGCGAGGTAGTCGTCCTTGCCTGGTTTCGGGATGACTACCACGATTGCTCTCCGCCACAGGGCAGGGTGGTGACCTAGGGTTAGGCAAGCGTTGAAGGTCAAAGCCACGTGGTCCTTGATGGTATCCCACGCGAGTTTGAGGATGTGCCACGAGATCCCTGTCTCCCCAGGGGCCGACTTATTGTCCGTACCGAAAAGGAGCGGGTCAAGCTCCTTCGTGGTGAACGGGACATGCGTCCTTGTCGGAAGTGGAGGAGGGTCGTCGTGTTGGCTGCACTGCACTGGTCCAAGGGCGCCGTCTTCTACAAAGAACTTGCGTCCAAGGGCCGTCGCCATATCGTCGTCGGTGTTCAGGATGTTACCGGTGTGGGGGTCCCGTAGCGCCGGGATGCCGGAGAGTGAGCGTCCGTGGCGCCATGCAGCGAGGCTCCATATGTTACCGTTGGTGATGACGGTATCGTAGTACTTGCGCTTGGCCGCCTTGGTGGTGCGTTTAAGCAGCTTCTTAGCGTCGCGTCTGTCCGGTCCGTCTCGGTGCATGGCCCGTAAGGCGTCCACAGCGGTAGTGCACTCGTCGGTCCACCAGGGGTTCTTCTGGGCCTTGCCTGCCATCTTCATCTCCAAATGGGTATGGCAGGCTTCGCTGATCGCGTTCTGGAGTTGTTCGGACGACATCGAGGGCGTCCGTCGTGGTGATAGGTTGTAGTGGGGGCAAGGACTGGGTAATGTCCTCGGTCCACGCCTTCTTTGCATCGTCGTCCTCGAAGTCCGTCCGGAAAGCCGTGCGCCGTGACTGTTTGGGGCTGCGGTGGGTACATCAGGAAACCCATGTTTTACTTAGCTGAACTTTCTGTTCCTTTTTAACGGAAAAAAGGACCCTCTCAGAAAAGGACCCACTACTTGCTAAAAGAAATCCCCTCTTCTTTTTCTCTTTTTATACTTTTTAGGCATATTTCTGGGAAAATTTTGGATTTTGGTCCGATTTTGGTCCGATTTTTTGACATTTTGGTCCGATTTATTACCATATGGAAATTTTGGGACCAAAAATTAAGTTGGTCCGATATTTCCATTTTTGGTCATTTTATTTTGTCCATGGGTCAGCCCCATCTCCGAAAAGAATGAAAGTCGGTATCGAAGGTTTTCCTGTGATACCCGCGATCTCCCAGTTGGTTCGAACAGCGGCGTGATCTGAGCCACGGAGGCCTCCCAGTGATGACCGGGGGTGAAAGGAGCAGCTCTCCGACTGCAGCGAGGTTGTGCCAGACGAGGTCTAGCACGCTGTCGCGCTCGTTAGCTGTTCCTCTCCGCGTGGTGGCACCGGGTGTCGAGGCGAGCTCAAAGTCTGGACCATTGTCCAAGACTCGAGGTCAGCAACTCGGGGTGAGGGGGACCAGCCCCTCGGTGACCAGCGGGGGGAGTGGAGGTTGAAATCGCCCACGATAATAGTGGGGACAGTGGGATCTAGGTCGAGCATTAGTAGTGAGCGTAGTGCCGAGGGGTCGGCGACGTCGTGGTAGAAGTTGATAATGCGTAAGGTGTGTAAGTGAAGGCAAGCGTCGACAATAAGTATACATGGATGGGAAATTAAGTCGAGGCGGGGGATTATATGTACTGGGTGCAGGCGTCGCTTAGAGTCCAGTCTGCTGTGTTTTCGTGCGTATATCATTACCTTTGCTCGTCGGTTGGGGTCGTAGGTGGGGTAGAAGAGTCGCCAGTTCTGGTGGTTCGCCCCACCGAGAACGTCGACACCCCACTTGCTCTTGTCGTGCCGTGCGGTACCTATGGTGTCAAACCACGGTTCCTGCACGCATAAAATATCATCGGAAGTATTGGTTTCCAGTAGGGTATGCATTGTGTCATTTCGGCGCCGCATGTTGACTGAGAGGATGGTCGTATTATGCATGAGGAAGGGTCGGGATTAGTGGGCTGTTGTTCTGTAGTTCGACAAGCATGTTCCAGACATCGTCCTGCTTAGCCGATTTGAAGAAATGGACGGGATAGGTTTGGGCGGCAGTGTTAGCGACATCATCCGATATGCGGAAGGGGTCGTTCGGGTGGTCGAAAGCGTGGATGGTGGTACATGAGGAGATGAGGGCAGCTGCGCACCGTACTTCTTTTTCCCGGACGGCGGGGTCCACGGGGGGTTCCAGAGACTCCCCGGGGAGGACAAAGGATTGTTGCTCGTCTAGTCGGCTTAACGTGTAATAATGAGGGGAGACCTCCCCCCATTTATGGTTGAAATCGTTCAGAGCTGCTTGGCTGGCTGACATTCCGAGGCCCTTGGTGATGGCGTGGATGGTGGCCGTGGCCGTTAGGGGGAAGCGGTATTTGACGGCGAGGCGGAAGGGAATGCAGGCGAAAAGTGTCCCCAGGGGGTCATCGTCCTCGACTGTCCTGTTCCAATCCTCACAAATGGTGCGAATGTCCTCGTTGCGCGAGGTGTCCGTGCTATGGGGCGTAATGCGGTTGATGGCTTCCAGCGTGTCCTGCAACGTGGCCACGTGAGGTTCCCCGAAGACCTCGACCTCCTTCCAGGTCGGGAAGGCAGGGGGGGTGAAGTGCGCCGCCGCAGATGCTTTGGTAGGAGGGGCAGAGTTGGCGGTGAGGGGGCGCGCAGGGACGACTGAGGTGGTCCTCGCGGCTCTCCTGGCGTTGCCAGATTGCCCTCCATGTCCTCCGCGCTTCCTGCCCTTGGTGACTGTGGTGAAACCGTCGTCAGTGGTAGTCGCACCTGCAGACCCCGAGGCCGGTTCCCTCTGGGTGGGAACGAGGTCCTCGGGCGGGGGTGGGGCCACTGCTTTGCCTTTGCCCTTGGCAGAGGGCACGGGCGGGGCGGGAACGATAGTCGGGTCCTCGCGAGCCACCATCGGAGGGGGGGCGAACCCCTTCTTCAGTGGACAAGCTGCGGCTCTCGTACCATGCTTCCCATTACAATTCAAACATTTGAACGAACACGTACATATGCCTGCGGTGGGATGGTACCCGGTGCAAGCAGTGACGTGGTCGTCAGAGTGGTGGGCTCCTCCGCATCGTACGCATCGAACTCCGTTTGCCGGCAGAGGGCAGGCAGGTGTGTTCATGGCGTGGCCGATACGGTGACACCTGCCGCACATGACGATGGACGGAGAGTCGCCCGTAATAATAAGACGGCATCGTGAGTTGAACATGAAAGTTCCCGCCGCGACTGCCGCAGATGAGACAGAGCCGTGTTCGTCGACATATGCCATGGAGACCGTGGTTTTTTCCGAATGTGCGACGGTGAAGGCGCTCCCCTGCCAGTGGGGAACTAGGCAGAAAATCGCGTCTTTGAAGGGAGTGTTGCGGCACAGTTCCTTCATGAGTGCGTCGTTGTCGTAGACCGTTCCGTCGGGTGCTCGTGTGGAAACGTCTCTGAGTTGTGCATGGGTCCAGCCATCGTTGGGGACAACGTATCCGGCCAGAAGGGGTTTAACGAGGAGGTGGCGGTAGGGGAAGATGTGCGTGAAGGAAACGTCGCCTTGGAAGGTGTAGACGAAGTTGTGGGCGTTGGCTTTTTGCGACCATCGTGCGGACAGGATGACCAGCTTGCCCTGTGACATGCGCTCTATTTCTTGGCGGATTTCCGCAACAAAGGTGGAGGGTGCTCGTTTGAAGAGCTGTAGTTCGAAGAGGGGGTCCTCGACACCGTGGCCCCTGATGACCGTGACATCTGTGTTAGGTGATGCGGTGCGGCGTGCGGCCGTTTTGGGGCGGGGTTTGCCCCCGTTGGTGCGCCCCATCGCCTGGTTCATCTGTTTGGCGTGTGCTGATGCCGAGGACTGTTGGTGTGCAGATTTCTGAGTTACCACACCTGCCCACGAGACTGGCATGGTTGCAGTGGGAACGGGTCGCCCCCTTGCGTCAGTTTCGAGACGGACAAGCCTATCGGCGGGGGTTGGAAAGCCTCCCGCACGACAGTGGGTCCCGGAGTGTGGGTCGAGGTCCCTTCTGTGAATAGCTCAGCGATGGGATCGTCCGCAGGGTCATCAACACGGGCCGTACGGCGCAGTGTCTCATCCATTGCAGAGGGGCCCGGCATTGCAACGGTATTGGGCGCGGGAGGGGCTGCCACCGCCTCCTTTGCTTTAGCCGGCTTTGCCTTCGCTGGTTGTTGCCGTGGGTCACGTGACTGGAGAAGGGCATCAATGCGTTTGGACTGCGCAGAGAGGCCCTCATCGATCTTCGTTTCCAGGCGGGATATGGTGGAGTTGAGGGCGGCCAGCAGCTGTGCGAGACCATCCACCGGTGCTGCCGCAAGGGGCGCAGGGATGGGGTCTACAAGCACAGGAGGTGGGGCCAACAAAACGACCGGGAGAGGGGCCATGGCGGGCTGCTCAGCCGATGCGGCGAGAACAGCTGCCCGTGGTGGCGCACTGGGGATGTGCACCGGGATTGGGGAGGGTTGCTCGATGAGAGCAGGAGCATGTACCGAGGCCCTGAGGCCGCCGTTGTGCGCCTGTGCGAAGTCCGCCCGCACCTCGAGTGCGTAATCGAGGTCCTCCTCCATCGGGGTGGGAGGGGGCAGGGGGGCTGCAGTAGCGCGTATGGGAGAGGAAGACGACCAGAGGATGGCCTCCCTAATGTTCTCTAGGTGCGAGATGGGCGGGGGGTACGTGTATGGTGATGAGGGGGGGAGGGGGTCCTCGGTACGGATATGTTTGACCCTGACCGGGGTTGGTGTGACATTAGGGTCGGGGAGGAAAAGAGGAGTGGGGTTGTTGGGGGGGGTGAGTGGTTTGTCCGAGACTGGACTGTGAGCCCTCGAGGGCGGGGAACTCGACAGTTCGTACCCGTCCACCACCAGGGGAGCGAGCGTGTACTTCGACAGCGCGTCAGCTTCCCGTTGGAGGGCGTCGGGATCTAAGGGTGTTAGTGCATAGCCTCGCTTGTGTGCGAGGTCCCGGAGGGTATGAATGGAACGTGCGTTGTTGTACTTCGTCTTCCATCCTTTGCACAGGTCCCATACCCCTGTCTTAAAGTCCTCCAACTTCTTCTCGTATTCGTAGTGGCATTGGGTTTTCTGGGCGGCAAGTTGTTGCTCCGCTTGCGCATGCATGTCTTTAAGTTGAGCGTCCAGGTCGTTTTGCACCTGGAGCGTCATGGCTTTAACGATCGTTTGCGCAATGGATTCGCGCAGGGGGCCCCCCGTCCAAAAGGGGTCGTTGGCCCCTAGGGAATCCCTGATCTCGTTGTGGATGTTCTTGATGCGCGCATCAACTTGCGCCTGTACTTCTTCCTTGATCTGGGGGCCCGCATCGCGGACGACCTGTGAGAGGGTTAGCGGGGGGGGTTGGCTTTCGCCTTGCCCTTCCCCGGGTGGATGCCGGGATATTGTGCCTCGAAAGCCCCGTGCATCGCCTCCACGAATTCGTACTTGTACAGTTCCTTCCACTCGTCCAAGTTGCTCATTGCTTCCGCGTTGAGCATCTGGAACATGTGTTTCTTAACTTCGTCCGCGATGGCGGCCATCTCGGGTTTGTCCACCCGGAGACGTTCCAGCTCATCCCTGAAGTGTTGTTCCCGCAGCTCTGCGTTCGTGAGGCCGTCAGCCTTAGGCGGCAGAGCTGCCGGCGGCGCAGGTGCACGGGAGACCGTGTCATACTGATCAAAGGTCGCATCGAGCGACGCGATGAGCTTCGCAAAATACGAATCAGGGTAAGTCTTGTCTGGGTGGTTTTTGTAGGACGTGAAAAGTCCACCCAGTTGCTGTGCCATCAGCATGATGGCCCCGCCCTCCGTCAGAGGGACGTCCAGACCAACATGTTTGGGGAATGCGTCGGGGGTCCCGTTCAGGGATTTGGTACCCCGTGTGAGGGCGGGCGGGGAGCGCAGGGCGCCTCGTATCATGGCAGCGAGGAGCCCAAGGCACAGACGCGTCCACGAGGAGGGGGTCAGGCCGTTGGCCATGAGGTCTCCGCGGGTGGCGGAGGCCCCTGCGTCGATCAGTGTGATAGTTAGTGCGGTGCCCATTCCGTATCCCACTTCGACATGCTCACGTCTTTCAGTTATATTATCAGTAAAAAATGATGGGCCAACATACACTGTATTTGAGACCATTGAATACGGGGTGCTATTGGCTCGTGAATGAATATCCATGTAAGTTCAACAGTACCGCTCGTGAGAGACCTTGACCATCAGCAAAATGTAATTCTACTGGCGGAGCTAGGACCACTACCATCTAGTACCTACTAGTACCACTAGTACCGCCAGTAATCCAGTTTACCGTCTAGCACCAGGAGACTTGTCAGTCCCTAGTTTGCGAAAATTATGCCGAATTTGCCAATCTGGTCTGGCGCGGGTCTAACGTTCTGGCACGCGGCTGTGGTCTTGCACCAGGTTCAGACCTTGTGCCAGATTCGGGCATTGTCCTAGCTAGTTGCAGGCGATGCGACCTGCCTACTACGCAGTCATTGGCATTGCCCCGAGCACATTCTAGCAACACAAAACGGCTCCCGATGGTTTAAAAACGTCATATTCTAGGGTACGATCAAGGTGCAAGAAAGTATGTATAAATCACCTGGGTTTACCAGCGCAGTCACATTACAAGTTTGTACGTAGTATGCACATGCCGCACGCACGAGCACATGTAGGGAACAGTTGTTTCTTTGAAAGGATAACGCTCTAAGTGAGCTTTGTGAAGGGTAGAGAAAACGGCGTACACATCAATCTAAATTGATGGCCGCACGCGGATTCAATGACTCTGTTTCAGCATTGATGCTGCTCTCTTCATCCGATTCGAGAGCGTGACCAGTCATAAAGGTGGCCGCATGCTCGGTGACATCGTCCCAGTGCTCATCCGTGAGACGTGTTGTTGTCTTGACGAATTCACGCGCTTTGCTGCCCCACAGACTCTCTGTGAACCCAACGCCGCGGATGTTGCGGGGCATTGATTTTCCGGTCTCGGGGTCCCGTTCTAACTTGAAGGCATCTTCTCCGGTCTTGAAGAAGCACAAGCCGCGTTCTACCTAGAAGAATGTTACTGTGTGCAATTGAAGTAGACTGTGTCACGTACCGCAGCAGCTGCGAGGGCAAGCCCACCAACCTGAGGGATGTGCGCCACTGGCCGCCCTGTTGAGATCTTGCGGAGGTGTAACGCAAACACCTTTGAGATGAGAAGGGAGCAGAAAGCTCCTCGACCGTGCTGCAATAACTGGGTTACAGGGGTCATCCCATAACGAGGAGGTACTTACCGTCGCGTCTGGGGACTTGTACAGAAATTGGAAGTTATTGAGATTCTCAGCAACGCATTGCGCCCGGTCCTCCGAGCTGAAGTCTAAGGGCTTGGTATCCCACAAGTCGAGGACGGCGCGGTATCCTGCCTTTCCGATATCACTGCGCCAGTTGTTCAAGGTGTTCTCCGCCTAACGAAGATACAGAGCTAGAGCATGGGGTCAATATCAAAGTACAGACGTACCACGATGACAACGACGTCCATCTCCGCATCACCAATTAATATGTCATTATATACACGCTTCCACACGCTTGCGACGGCGCCATCTATTCGATTGTTTGTGCCAAACGGGTCCGCTTGACTTCCTGCCCAGCTGATGAGGAGCGGGACAAATTTCTTGCGCCAGTTTTGAATATGTCGACCGGTCCGTGGGAGAGGTAAGTCCGTGACCGTGGGCCTCGGCTTTCGAGTAGACTTCGGTTTCGAATCCTGGGACCCTTTGCTCGACGTTGTACCTGTTCTGATAGTCACGCTCATCTGCAAATATATGGCGCAAGGTATGAGTACTAGTAGCTTGGTTTCGTCGAAGACACACCTGATCAGTCTCTCGGGATGGACCTGGAAGCTCCAGTTGTCGTAGAGTGGAGGCGGACCGACCGATAGATGCGGTATTGCCAGCGGATCGGGGGCCGGTACTCTTAGCCTTGAACTGGGCCATTACGGCCTCCCTTTCGTCATCGTCGAACTCGCCAGGAGGGCGTCTGCCTTCGCTATTGTTGGCCTCCTCGGTGCAAGCCTCGGCGTTCACAATACTTGATGCAACACTTGATCTTGGTGGACGTACTTCGCAAGCTACTTAATACTCGGCATACAAGAAGGATAAGACTACTCACAATGCTTGGTCTTATTCTTCCAGTTCGAAGACAGCCCCCCCGCGGTAGCTTCTTTGATGCGTTTGGTGACAGCGCTGGCGGGAGTCTCAGTGAGCACTCGAAGGAAGTAAACCGTCGTGGTGATCACGCACCGGGTGGCTTCGACGGGGGGTGTCTTGCGTTTTTTGATTGTTCCAAAAGTCTGCACGCGGGTGGCGTTCACCTCTGCCCTGAAGATACCCCTTTCTGGTTGCTGTGGGGTGCACAATCAGTACCGACTGCGATAAGCGAATCAGAACCAAAGACTCACTTTATCCTTCCTTTTCCTTTTCCGAGTCACCGGGGGGCCGGGGTGGCGTGCAGGGGCGCCCTCGTTCTCATCGCCAGAGAGAATTTGTCCAGGGTTGTCGTCGCTATCGTTGTTGGGAGCAGGGCCTGGGCCTTCGTCGTCGTCACCTGCATCCGACGCGGGATGACCTCTCTCTGAAGCAGACCCATCGTCGCACCCCTCCCCCGGTTCCAAGAGGTATTGGCTGCCATAGCGAAGGTCAGGTCTCTGTGCATGGGTCTGGAGATCCTCGTCAATCATGGAGACCACTTCTTCAAGCTGCGCAACGTCCTTGACAGTAGAGTGGTGCGTTGCGTCGGCCTCCTCCTTTCTGGCCTGGGCTGTAGCTCTTTCTCTGGCGTCGTCCTCCTCGATTTGCTTCTTGTTACGTCTAGTAACCCGTTGATCTACACGACCAGGGTGCGCCTTTGCGTTGGACTTGCGGGTATTAACAGGCATTGTGAGTGACAAGGTGGGTGAGAGAAGTGAAAAGGACGTCGTACAGAGTGAGTCGATTCAGACTTTTGTTCTCTGGATCCCGTCGGCGCACAGTCTTCGTTGTTACCATACTGTCTGTAGCGGCCCAAACTTGAAGGTCGCAATTACGCGTGACAAGGGGGCCGCATCGCCGTTGCGCCGTGACAACTTGAAAAGCTGTCACGATTTGGACATTTCCGCGCGCCTGTCACCGTCGTCACGGCGGACGGCGGTATGATCGTGTCATCCGAGTCGCTCCGCTCTAGGCCGCTATTACCGAGACGGTAATTCTCTGCACAACACACCTCAGCGCTCAAGTCTCAGCTCATATTATCGCTGTGATCAAGTACGTACTCACTGTGTCACCCAATGGGAGCGACTCGCAGAGTCTCTAGGACACTATGATCACTGGACCTTGATGATTCCATCTTGGATACAGTGACCACGGTGACCCAGACCCTTCCATTGCCAGTGACATATGACATGGGGTCAAATCTCGGGCCCGCCTTGAATGTGGTGACTTCGTTGAACCACACCATGAATACACTTGATCTCGGCTTAGATCTCGATCTCTGTTCCTGCTGCTCCGTGAATCGCTGGCCACTTCTTGGTTGGTCACGAGTTTCAGTGGTATCAGTTGCTCTATTCTCCGGATCGTGACTTCAGCCTGCGGGACGAGACAAAAGCCATTGACTCTGGGGCCCAAGTTAATTCTTCACTGGACGCGCCGTGATGCCACCTCACCGCATGCGACGGTGGCAGTGTCCATTCCCTCAATGCCCGTTAAAGTTCAAGACCCAACGCGGGCGTAAATGCCACATCCGCACAGTGCACACAAATTCAAACAGACGCCCGGTGATTCGAAATCTGGAACGCGCAGCACGAACAGACAGTGAAGGTGGCGACGACGGCCACTCGGCGAACCTTGAAAATCGTCGGGGTCCGGCCGCACAGAGGATAGAACATCCTTATCTGACAGGTATGTGCTCACTTTATGTTCTCATAGACGTTCTATGTATTCAACAAAACCATAGCGCTTCCCTGCGACTCTGAAGGGAACTTCCTGCCACCAGGCGCACCACCTCCGCCGCGGGAGACACCAGCGCAGGGGGACTGGACCCCCTTTGACTCTGAAGCACAATTTATGCTCGCTGATCTTTTATTCCGACGCGCCGAGATGTCTGCCAGCAATATCGACACACTCGTGGATATCTGGGCCCAATCAACGGCTGAAGTCAATCAGCCTCCTCCTTTTGAGTCCCATGAGCACATGTACGCAACAATCGACGCATCCACACTTGGTGATGTTCCATGGAAATGCTTTATCGCGGGCTTCTCAGGGAATGTAGACAATAGCTCTCCAGAGTGGATGCGGACCAGCTACGACGTCTGGTATCGCGACCCGGACGTTGTTGTTTCGAATATGTTATCGAATCCCGACTTCGCAGGACAATTCGACCTACGCCCTTACATCGACCTCGACTCCGGAGGAAAACGTCGATGGAGTAATGTCATGTCGGGGAACATCGCTTGGCGGCATAGTGTAAGTAATTCAGTAATCTTTCAGTCCCCGAGTACTGATTGTCGCTCCCACACATAGGACGATATATTTACGTCTGATAACAGCACAGAAGGTTGCATGTACTGTCCGATAATACTTGGAAGCGACAAGACAACAGTGTCAGTAGCAACGGGACATGTGGAATACCATCCTTTGTACCTGTCTATTGGTAATCCCCACAACACCATCCGGCGCGCACATCGAAACGCAGTCATTCCAATCGCGTTCCTCGCAATCCCAACATGTAGGGTTCCAAATATGTATCCAATCTCATTAGAAGGCTGAGACAGACCTTCCAGGTGACCGTAACTCTGACGACAATAGGGGGTTTCGTGTGTTCAAGTATCAACTATATCATGCGTCCTTAGCAGCTATACTACGCACGCTGCGTCCAGGAATGGAAACCCCCGTTGTCCGCCGATGTCCCGATGGACATTTCAGACGCGTGATTTATGACTTTGTTGCATTCATCGCCGACTACCCGGAGCAAGCCATGCTCACCGGTATCGTCAGTGACTGGTGCCCCAGGTGAGTATCCACACTTTAACGGTTAATATGGCATTCCGACAATGTTATTCGTCATGAGGTGCACAGCGCCGTTGAATGTAGTATTTGAAACTCGTGTTTGTCCCCGCACGGCAGCCCTGACAAACGGACTCACACGCCTCGTCGACCTCAAAACTCTTTGGACAGACTATGGGATCAACGGTGACATCGTTGTAAGTGTTGTCATCATTTGTCCTTGTGTCTAAAACCCGCTGATTTACTGTAATGGCAGCCTTTTACGTCGGACTTCCCACGCGCGGATATTTATGAGATGATGTCCCCCGATCTATTACACCAGGTAATCAAGGGTGCTTTTAAAGACCACCTCGTTCAGTGGATCTGTGAATATATCATCAAAGTGCACGGTGAGACCCGGGGGAAGGCAATCCTGGACGACATAGATCGGCGGTATATCTCCTCATACTCAATCTAGGCTCGTGCTTGCTAATAATACATCAGCATTGCGGCAGTTCCATTATTTCCAGGACTTCGCCGGTTTCCACACGGGCGCCGTTTCAAACAGTGGACAGGGGACGATTCCAAGGCCCTAATGAAGGTACGCACTTTATTTAATTTCGTATGTAATGGCCGAACAGTGTTCCATGACAGGTGTACCTTCCCACCATTGTGGGTTACGTACCTGAGAATATGGTCAGGTGCATGACCGCACTCCTCGACGCATGCTACATCGTTCGCCGCCACGACATCGACATCGATGCGTTGAATGACTTTGACGCCGCCTTGAGGAAATATTTTGACCTGCGTGAAATGTTTCGTACCTTGGGCGTGCGGCGCAAAGGGTTTCGTCATCCAAAGCAACACTCTCTGGTCCATTACCGGCGCCAGGTCGAAGACTTCGGTGCACCAGGTGGACTTTGTTCTTCCATCACAGAGTCCCGCCACATCACCGCAGTGAAGAAGCCATGGCGCCGTTCCAATCGCTATAAGGCTTTGGGCCAGATGCTATTGACCAATCAACGCCTCGACAAACTCGCTGCCATGCACATCGACTTCGCTGAACGGGATATGTTACCAGCCGGGCGTGCTCCTCCCAGATACACATCGCGCGTTCCAAACCAGTCAAGACCCAATGGTGACGACAGTGAAGGCGAAGACGAGGGCCCTGTGGAGGACGAAGTTGTGGAGGGCCATGTTGACTTGGCCCAGACGCGCGGTAAGTTTTGTTGAGCCGAATATTCGTTATCTGATTCCGAGAAGCGCGCCAGTATCCCAGGGATATCGACGATCTCTCTCTACACATAAACGAGCCAAATTTGCACTTCTTGACACAGGTGGCACTCGCTCACCAGCTCAATACCGACGTAGACCACGTCCCTCCTATCGACAACACAATATCTGTGTTTCACTCGGCAGTCGCAACGTTCCATGCCCCAAGTGACCCAAGCGGTACTCAAGGAATGCGACGCGAGCGCATCCGATCAACACCATCGTGGAGAGGCCAAATGCCAAGACGGGACTGCGCATTTATTGTTGAGGATGACGATAAACCCGGGATGAGAGGGATGTGCGTCGTGAGAGTTTTACTCTTCTTCTCGTTTGAATACGATGACACATATTACCCTTTTGCTCTTGTGGAGTGGTTTAAAAAGGTAGGACTGGACCCTATCACAGGGATGTGGGTTGTCCGCCCTGATATGGTGCGCGGGAGGCGGGAGCGTTCGGTGGTTCACTTGGACTCGTTCCTTCGTGCTGCCCATCTAATTCCTGCATTTGGGGTCCATGAAATACCCAAGGACTTTCATTTCACATTTTCATTAGACGCTTTCGATGCATACTATGTAAATAAATACATAGATAACCACGCAAACGAGATTGCTTTTTAAGTATCACTTCACAATGGAACAGTGTAGTATTAATCGGTCTGAGGCGGAGTGAGGAACGGGCGGAGGTTTTGAGCATAGTCTTCGTGCGAGCGCACAGGGAGGCATGTGCTCAGACTGGAGGATCCTCCAAGTTAGCGAGCGTCCGCGGCGAACGGTCGCCGGTCTACCGCCACCTCTATCCAATTCCTCAACGGGTTCAAAGAACCCCTTCACCCACCCAGGGATTCAGACCGCGGATCGGTGAAGAGTATGGGTCGGCAAAACCCGTACGGGTCACGAGTAGTACTGGTCAGGGTAGATGAACACGTGCGGGTAAAATCTCTCTTTCTTGTTGTTCATTCAAGTTATCTACTCACTCTGTGTCGTTACTGTATATCGCATCGAATGGACGACCACTGGCACTACCACCTGTTTTCGCCTCACAAACGGCCCCCAAGGCACTGGCACTTGTTGACAGGCCACGCGTCAACGCCGCACTATCATCCAGGTCATCACCTCTTCTCCGTATGCCCGCCGCGCCTCACCAATTCCTTTCAACATGTCAATTGTAAACTGTTTCTAATCCCCGATCGCCTCGATCTCCAAAGGCATGGTTCGTCCCTTCTGGATTACTTCTACTGAATCCTAATGCTTTGTTAGTGCACGTACTGTCGTCTCATCTCCTTCCCACGTCTTGCATCCCGTACTTCGATCCTTCCCACTCGATTCCTTCCTATGCCCATTTAATTTCCCTTTCCTACCTTTGTAACTTACTTTTGGGATTTCGCTAATTTTTTTTGGAGTCCACGTTTTCTGTCTTACTGTCACGCCTATTTTTTTTTAGCCTTAGCAGACAACCAGTACCGCAACAACGAGGCGACGATAACTGCGACGGCAGGGCAATCATGGTGACGATGACCGCAACTGTGACAACCGGCCTCAAGGCAAGTCATCAAAACTTGTGCTCTGCTGTCTACACCTTCCTGACGATGGTTCTCCCGCCGCAACTTCTACGGTTGCAACTGCCATGGGCCGTGCGTCAGGTATGTAAAATAGTTTGTCTGCGTGTTCTCGCACCAAATGGCGGAACATTGAGCGTTTCGTTTGGACAGGTACCCGTAACCCGCCAAAGCTGTGACCCGCTGCCGTACCCGTATGTGGCCGTACCCGCAAACCCGCCACGATCCCTTCGGCGGAGATAGCAACCCTGACCAGGCAATCTCGTCACCTGTACGGGTTGGTCAGATCCACCGACGGCGTCTTGGTTGAGTTCTGGCCGACGACACCAGCATGGACAAGAGAGAAGCAGTGGGTAAGCGGACTGGGGTGGCTCAGACTTTATGAGCACCATATCAATGCTGTTCTGTCCGTCGTCCTCTCCCCTCCAACTGGTTCCACTTGACAACTTCTCGCGATCATGACCACCGCCGGCGACCTTCATGATCCCAATGTCCTGCAGGCGACCTTCATTAAATTTCTTCATGTGGTGGGCGGAATTTACGTGTGAGTGTCCCTCCAATATCACCGTTTTATTCACAATAAACTGTCAAAGATGTGAATTTGTTACATCCCTCTGGTTCGAGTGGCAGGTGGCCACGAAGAAGAGAACGTATCGATGGTCAATATGGGTAAGTTCGGGGGCTCAATATTCTACTGGTCTCTGCCAACTGACTGTACACTTGCAGGTATATTCTGGCTGTCGTGTATCAGCCCTGTTCGCCATTTTCACAGCCTTCATTGGCTACAGTCTCACAATACCGATAAACTGTGGAGTAGGTGATGTGTTTCTTTTCAGCCGGTCACGTACTCAACGTTATCTCTTTACAGGTATGGTTGGCTCTTATCCTCGTGCGTCTACAATTTTTGTTCTGGCCCATTCCTGAGTCGACTAACATTTGTTGCGTTGCGTCACTCAGGTCTTTAAATATTTGTCATTTGTGTTTGCGTCGGCACTTATTATATTGCGCATGTGAGTATACCCAAATTTTCAGTGTTAAATGTTAATAGTGGCAACCAGTGTTGCCATCTGGGAACGAAACTATCTGGTGTGTGCTGTCGTGTTCATCACATCGCTTGCCGATATTATATTTTATATTCGCGGTACGTTTTCGTTCTTGTCTGAGGGAACCTGCTAATACCTGCGTATTACAGATATAATATTGGTATTGTACCCTCGAACTAGAGAAACGGCGCCTTGCCTGAAATATTATTTTTTTAGTCGGAGGCGATCTGGAGCACCGAGGAAGCAATGTGCATCGTCACCAAGACCGATCGCAATGTGACCGCCGTTGTCACACTCAGCAAAGACCTGGTCTTACTGACCCTAATGTTCATTGGTTTGCGACGCCACAGAGATGTACACATGCGTGGCCTCTGGCGTTTTCTTTACTTCCAGGTATGTCAATATATGTACTCTACCATTATGGAAATCTGAAGCGGCATGGTGTGCTGGACAGGGGATATTATGGCTTGTCATCATTGCCGTCACAGAAGTTCCTGAAATTGTATGTTCACTATTTTTGTTGTGGGTTATTTTCTCAACCGGTGTCAGGTGTTCATCTTTACCAACTTAAATGGTATGTCACGCCTGTTATTCATTCATGGGACATGGGGCTAAGTATAACATTAGTTTATTTCGAGCTGGTATGTGATAACCGGCTTTGATGATTAATTCACATTCACTGATCTCTGAATCTCCCAGATGTGCGAAATATCCGAACGTAAGTGCCCAGGCATTTGGTTTCTCACAATGGCCTCACGACTCCGTGAAGTTGTTGTCATGGCAGTTGGCGCATCACGTCTTTACCGTGCCCTCGCAGACTTTGGTATCACGACCAATTTCGAGTGGGAGAATGAAAGGTTCTCTCGTTCTCCTTTTGCACCTTTTTCATCGTTGATCTAACAAATATCATTAACAGATTCTGGAGCTTCTGCAGCCTTCCTGGTGTAGCTACAAACAATTTACGGACGACGGGTACCATTCGGTTTAACACCCTCTCCGAGGGTCACTCACGCACCAACTCGCCCTCCCCTTCTCGTTTGCGCACACAGAACCAGCATTTCCAGGACTCAGAGCCCATCCACCCACGCTCGGATTCGCAGACTAGCTCACAGGTCGACCACTCCTCCCCGCTCCCCGCACACTCGACCGCCTATGCCTACATGATGGACTGGCCCCTGCCACCTGCCCCCGGCCTCGTGCCCCCACCGTCCCGCTCATGAAGGACCCTTCTGCGGTTTCAAAACGTGGTCACTGTCCGTGCAATATGCCACGTTAGGTCGTACGTATTTCTTTATTTTGTCTTCCATGTATCGGGTCCCGTGGCTAACCCTTCTCTTTTGGCAGATTTCTTGTTTGCCCAGGTCACATCGATGAATCATGCTCCCTTTTACTTCTCCGTACATTTTCTATTTTGATTATTCTCGTTTACATGTCGTAGTTCTTGCCACAAAAATTTCAAATGAATTGTGCTTTTTTGTCAGATCTGGTCCATAGGGTTTACCATGGGTCACCACGAGTAGTGGGTACGGGTCAGGGTAGGCCGTTTCCAATTCGTACCCACTGGCAGGGCCGTAGTGCGGGTACATCCTGTTCCAGAGCCGCGTGAGGTGCGAATAGTTTGACGGTTTCAAGTGCGACCGCGGACCACCGGGGCTTCGACTTTAAAGCAATCAACGAGGCCTTCGTGCAAACCCTCGCAGAGAGCATGAACCACTTGCAGTATATCATTCGTGCTAACGCATTCCCCTCTCCCTTCTTTTATCTTTGATTCGTTTTTCCTTCCCAATCCTGCCCTGCTGCCTCCCCCGAGTGCCACCTCACCGTCGCTATCTTGCCTTATCCTCCCGTCCAGCGACATGCCGTCTGCCATGCACCAACCCTGCCATTTACCGCTCTCGTCTACGGTTTAACCTTGCGTTTACCGTTTTCCCACTGCTATTGCCATGCCACGCACTGCCCGTCGTGCCATCTGCCAATTTGCCATAAGCCATTCAACATTTGTGTGGACCAACATTCCCCGTCGTCGGCCTTGCCCCGCACGTCGCTTGTACCCCATCCCCCCTCCCGCCGCCGGCTTTGTCTCGTGCGTTGCCTGCACTTCTGTCGTCGGCCTGCCCCGTTACACTTGGCGTCATCCAGGGAGAGGTCGTACGCCTGCTGCTCGATCATGGCGCGGACGTGGATGTGAATACAAGAGAGACATGACCTCGTTGCACAGGGCATCATCCTATGGGAGCACAGGGGTCGTGCACCCGCGCGTCGCCTGCACTCCTGTCGTCGGCCTGCCCCGCGCGTAGCCTGCACCCCATTCCCCCTCCCGCCACCGGCTTTTCCCGGTGCGTTGCCTGCACTCCCGTCGTTGGCCTTGCCCCACACGTCGCCCGCACCCCATTCTTTCTCCCACTGCCAGCTTTGCCTCGGGCGCTACCCCTGCGCCACATCTGCTCACATCGTCGGCCTTGCCCCGCGCGTCGCACCTCTGCCCCCTCCCACCGCTGACTTTGCCCCACGTGCTGCCTGCATGCTACATCTGCCCCTGTCGCTGGCCTTGTCACTCGCACGCCATATCCGCGCCTGCTGCCAGCCCTGCCCCGCACGTCGCTTGAACGCCATTCCCCCTCCCGCCGCCAGATTTCACCTGTACGCTGCCCACGTTACCTGCCGCGATGATTCCCAGGTCATGAGGGCGCAGGCCTACCCTGAGTCCTCAGCGGCCACGCGCCGTCATCCCCCCATCTTGCCTCCCCTGCGGCGCTGCACGAAACCCGCCTCGTGGGAGCAAAGCAGCGACTCGCAAAGATGCCGGCAACTTGCCGCGGGTCAGGGTTGGTATTGACCTACCCGTCGAAAACCCGTACCCATTGAAGGGGTAATGTTGCCCAAATGGTGAGTCCGAATCCACCTCTGAAGCATCGTATGTAAGCTCACTTCAGGCTTCCCCACCCTCTCACCTCACTCACTCACTCACACTCTCCCTCCGCTCGTTATTCGCTCACCCTCGCCTCACATCGCCACGGACCGCCGTCAATACCAATCCTTTTGCAAATGGCTCGCAGGCCGCTCGTAGACAGGCTGCGCATCCCCACGCTTAGGGGCGTGGGTAGTTGACCCATGTCACGACCACGACGGCAACAAGGCCGCGACAGGGTAATCGACGACAACCGCGACGACAACAACGACATGCAGTGACGACTACAACGACGATTACGACGTGGCGACAAATGATCACGCGACGGTGATGACCACGGCGGCAGCGATAAAGACGGCGACGAGGCGACTACGACAGGTGACAACGTGACTACGACGTTGACGGTGACGATGCGACGACGAGGTGACGACGATGAGTCGATGACGGTGGCGACGGCGACAAGGTGACAACGACCATGGGCGACGCCTGGGGCGACGACGACCACAGTTATGGGTTCTAGTAGGAATAGAGAAATATATGGTATTTGAGCCAACTTTGAGTTACATTACACCGAGAGGGGGGCTCCAAGACTGTCAAGCCTGGCGCGACTAGGATTGCTGGTGACGCCTGGCACCAGTCACCCTAGCTCTCCCAGCCACTCCAGTAATTCCAGCAGATGTTATCTTGCTGATGACACCACCTCCTGGTATTACATACATGAACAGCACGTCGTCGGTGTCGCCTTGATTCTTCGTCCCGGCTCGTACATTACATACTTGAAAGATAGTATCAGTATAACAATTATCCATGACTGAGCTGCGGCTTGCCGGTCATAGAAATAAACGGACGTTGCCTTTATGGTACAGAAGTGAAGTCCACCGCCGACTCGGACTGCGCATCTTTCCGCCTCCCACGCGACATTTTAGACGAGTACCTTGGCCGCATGTGATCCCTCGCCCCCGCGAAGAGCCTCAGTCGCATACTATTCGGCTTATTTATTTTTTCCACGTGTGACCACGAGATAGGCGGATCCTTCCACGTCGCGGCTCGCTCGGCGGACAGCCCGCTCGAGATCAGATTCTCGGAGCGGGCACCGTTCTCCCGTGACACGCCTCCCCTCTAGCACGATCTCGGGTGTGCTGTGCCTGCGCCCCTACACTTGAGGGTTTCTTTCGGCCTGCTGTCTACGAACGTTCTCTCCTCGGCGCGTGCCGTGTCCGAACACTAATAGCCTATTAGTGTTCGGACACGGCACTAGGTGGTGTCCGAACTCCAAAGTGGGTACAGTAAGGGATAGTGCTAGTGCCAGTGGTCTTTACAACTTTCCTCTCCCTTGGTATTCGGTCGTTTGAAAGGGTTATAGGTTTCTCGTGGTCAGGGGAAACAATGGGCAATCGTCTAGAGGGGAGCTGTATTACAGGGGCAATTACAGGGGCAACTGACAGGAGTACTGCTTCTAGCTGTGGAGCCAGTACATCTTCAAGTATAGTCTATCATGTTGTATGGTCTACCTGCCGAGGTGACGCTTAACGTGCTTGCTTTCCTATCTTCCGATACCGTCGTTACTTTCCTTACCAGTCCTGTCTCGCCAATGGCGATTTCTTCACCGCAAACCAATCGACAATCTTTCGTAGCGCCGCCCTCTTACATGAGTACATACAACCCAGGATAAGTCTCCTAGAGGATGCGTTGTCCGTGAATACGGGCAGGCCTTGGGCGGGATCGACGAGTTGGAAGGACTTTTGTAAGTCATTTCCAGCGTCTATCTGTCACTCAATGTCCACCACTAACTGCACTTCTCTGGTTATTTTCTTCGTGAAGGTCGCAGGTCGATTCAACTACGCAAAAACTAGGAGGGAATGGGGCACGCTGTCGCGCGTGCGTTTTCGCCTCCGGGTTTGAATATAGCCTCAGGGTTGACGAGAAAAGAGGAATATGCGTCATGACCCGCATTTAGGGCGGTCTCAACGTGGTTCACCTGTTTTCCGGCACCCTCTTGTGGTGTCTTCCCATGGTGCGAGAGTTTGCCTTTTTTAACCCCACCTATTGCTATCCAGCTGGGTGCTCAAACGTTCGCTGACAGTCGCACGTCCCCCCCCGTGCCCGCTGCGAATACGACAACGGGTATCTCATCTTTGACCAAATCCAAGAAGAAGACACGTCAAGGGAAGTCTGGCGCCTGACCAGCGAATTTACCGCCGAAGGCGAAGTCGCCGCCGATTCGCCACCTGGCGGCAGGCAGATGGACGTGTCCGCCCGCGCCGAGGAGTTGTACCATCAGTACGCACCGCTTGGGCAGTTCCGGCCCTGGGCGCTGCTGAGGTTCCCCGAGTTCGCGTGGGAGTACCGACTCGCGTACCCGACACTCTTATGTGCGAGCGACGAGCACGCTTTCTTGCACGACGTGCGCACGGGTTCCCTCTTACAGACGATCGAACTCCAATACCATGATATCTACGGCGGCGACGTGAACGAGCGCCATGTGTTCTTCTGCAGGCCAGATGCGGTCCATGTGTTTTCGCGCGAGAGTGGTAACGAGGTCCTATGCATACCGGTGAACGCCAGCCTGAGCGTACGGTCTAGTCAGCGCGTGGAAGATCCGTTCCTCGTATCCGGGAACTGGTTTACCACCCCTCTCTCTCTACCCTTACGTAGTACATGAACATCGTCCCATTACGTGGTTCGCTGCAGGTGTGTTCACCCACACCCTTTGGTTCACACAGAGATTTCATACTCACGTCTCGCATAGTCCGTGTCTCCAGGGACGGCCGCGATCTCGTTGTCTTGTCAAAGGATAGCCGTAGTATTATGTTCATTCGCGATTTTGAACGTATCTGTCGTGGAGAGACCAGCCTCAAGCAAGCGGGGCTTGATCTGAACATTCAACCAAAGGATACATGTCACTATCTGGATTTCGAGCATGGTCATGTCTGTGTGGCAACCGTCCGTATTTCACATCTTGTTTTGTGATTGCGCGTGTTTATCATGCTGGTTTGAAGGTGCAAGGGCTCTATATTTTCACCTTCGACCCCGGTTGTTCGGCGAGGGCTGCGTTCGTGCGACCCTCTAAAAACCCCTCGGATAGGTCACTGTCGTATCCGATCAGCTGCGTTCAGCTCACGGAGCGTCGCATATATTTCACGTGGGAAGGTGAGAGGCATCGGCAGGACATCCCGCTGTTTGAAGACGTGGAAAATGCTCAAGAACTATCACGGCCAATAACACCGCCTTTGGATCCAGATTTCCAAGTGACACCATGGATTGTAGAACACGGTGGGTACCCCTTCACAAAATCGGTGCTATTGTGCGTTGACTGTGATACTGTGTTCGTTTGTTGTAAGCCTCTGTTGAGAAAAATTCCGTGGGTTGCATTGACTTTAGTCTGATGCCCGAGGGCTACGCAAGCGAGATTTAGAAGGGGGGAATCGGGCACTACTTCCTTCTGTTCTTTTCGTTGTGACGCCCAGGAGATTCAAGTGCGTGTACGACAGTGTCACCTCTCACCAGATCTCAGCCCCTGTAACCACGACTCTTCCCACCAAGCTAGACGAGTTCCTCATTCCATACCATATCGCTCTGGCAGAAATACATAGGGATGTAATGTAATTTGCCTCTAACGTCCTACTTCAGACAGACACCTCGTGTTTTTGGACCCTTTATCAAAACTCCGCCTAGCTCCAAGCCGGCTACGGTACTCAAGTTACAGCGTTGATTGGGAGGAATTAATGCAGTGCACCTAGCTGTGGTTGTAGGTACTATCGGAGGGGGGCACTCGATCCTTCCCCGTTACTAGATGCCATTCCTGAGGGGTGCGAATAGATTTTTTTGGACGAACAGGGCGAGAAATGGTCCGAACCACCGGGCTGCATTACAAGGCAACTGACAGGGGTACTGGCTCCACTAAGTAGCTGTGTTAGTACGAACAATCGTTCCAAGTCGCTATCATGTTGTATGGTCTACCCGCCGAGGTGATGCTCAACGTGCTTTCCCATCTCCCGATACCCTCGTTACTTTCCTTACCCATCCTGTCTCGCCATTGGCTTGATTTCTTCACCGCAAACCGATCGGTAATCTTCCACGGCGCCGCCCTCTATCATGAGTACATAAAACCCGGGTCAATGCTCCTGGAGGATGCGCTGTCCGTGAATACGGGCAGGCCTTGGACGGGATCGACGAGTTGGAAGGACTTTTGTAAGTTGCACGGCTAGAGACGGGCCGTTTCCAGCGTCTATCTGCCACTGCTAACGGCACTTCTCTGGCCATTTTCTTCGTGAAGGCCGCAGGTCGTTTCAACTACACAAAAACTGGGAGGGAAAGGGGCGCGCTGTCGCGCGTGCGTTTCCGCCTCCTGGTCTGAATGTCTATCGCCTCAGGGTTGACGAGAAAAGAGGGATATGCATCATGACCTGCATTTGGGGCGGTCTCAACGTGGTTCACCTGTTTTCCGGCACCCTCTTGTGGTGTCTTCCCATGGTACGAGAGTGTTTACTTCTAACCCCACCCATTGGTATTCAGCTGGGTGCTCAAATGGTCGCTTGCAGTCGCACATCCCCTCCCGTGCCCGCTGCGAATACGACAACGGATATCTCGTCTTTGAGAACTACCGCGAAATTCATTCGAAGGAAGTCTGGCGCCTGACCAGTGAGTTCACCCAAGGCGAGCCTGAGGCTGCCGTCGATGCCCCACCTGAAGCCGTGCAGACGGACGTGTCCACCCGCGCCGAGGAGTTGTACCATCAGTACGCACCGCTTGGGCAGTTCCGGCCCTGGGCGTTGCTGAGGTTCCCCGAGTTCGTGTGGGAGTACCGACTCGCGTACCCGACACTCTTATGTGCGAGCGACGAGCACGCTTTCTTGCACGACGTGCGCACGGGTTCCCTCCTACAGACGATCGACCTCCGATACCATGATATCTCCGGCGGCGACGTGAACGAGCACCATGTGTTCTTCTGCAGGCCAAATGCGGTCCATGTGTTTTCGCGCGAGAGTGGTAACGAGGTCCTGTGCATACCGGTGGACGCCAGCGTATGGTCCAGTCAGCGCGTGGAAGATCCGTTCCTCGTATCCGGGAACTGGTTTACCACCCCTCTCTCTGTCTACTCCGACGTACTAGATGAATCACGTCCTTTTCCGAAGTTC
Source organism: Lactarius pseudohatsudake (assembly GCA_021525015.1). NCBI lineage: Eukaryota > Fungi > Basidiomycota > Agaricomycetes > Russulales > Russulaceae > Lactarius > Lactarius pseudohatsudake. The sequence goes on from JAKELH010000019.1 coordinate 331,340, forward strand.
ATTGCGGGTGTGTTCGCCCATACCCTTTGGTTCACGCAGAGATATCATATTCACATCTCGCGTAGCCCGTGTCTCCGGGGACGGCCGCGATCTCGTCGTCTTGTCGGGGAAACGCCGTGTTATGTTCATTCGCGATTTTGAGTGTGTATGTCGTGGAGAGACCAGCCTCGAACAGGCGGGGCTTGTTCTGAGCATTCAACCAGAGGATACATGCCACTATCTGGATTTCGAGCACGGTCATGTCTGTGTGGCAACCGTTCGTATTTCACAACCTTGTTTTGTGATTGCGCATGTTCATCATGTTGGTTTGAAGATGCAAGGGCTCTATATTTTCGCCTTCGACCCCGATCGTTCGGCGAGGGCTGCGTTCGTGCGACCCTCTGAAAACGCGTCGGATGGGTCACCGTTGTATCCGATCAGCTGCGTTCAGCTCACGGAGCGTCGCCTATATTTTACGTGGGAAGACAAAAGGCGTCGGCAGGACGTCCAACTGCTCGAAGACCCGGAGAATGCTCAAGAACTATCACGGCCAATAACACCGCCTTTGGATCTAGACTTTCAAATGTCGCCATGGATCGTGCAACGTCGTGGGTACCCCTTCACAAAATTGGTACCATTGGGTGCTGACCCTGATACTCTGTGTTCGTTTTGTCGCTAGTTTCGGTTGAGAAAGATTCCTTGGGTTGCATCGACTTTTCTCTGATGCCTGAGGGCTACGCAAGCGAGATTTGAAAAGGGGATCAATCGTGGACGAACACCAGTCTGCGTTTTTGAGAGGCATTTCTTTACTTTTACTTTACTTTTTCGTTATGACCGCGATAATCACCAGTTTTCCTTTCCCCCACTGAGAAAGGGGGAGACTTAAGATAGAAGGGTAGAACCCTGGGAAGTGGAGAGACATGGACGCGAAAAGTGTAGTGCTACAGAAGATAATCTGCCCTCGGGTGCACAAAAATGGGTTTGAAAAAAAAAAACACCAGTTTTCGTTTTGGACGTGTTTGCTTTACCTTTTTGTTATGACGTCCAGGAGTACAGTTGCGTGTACGACCCTCGGATACGACAGTATCGATCTCACTCCCTGATCAGAGGGAGGCTCCACCCTTGGAAGTCGCAACGTTGCATTGCCCAAGCCACAGATGAAAAGACGCCTCGTCAACGCTCCAGGATGAATTCCTCATAACAGGTTGCCTACAGACTGCATCGATGGAAATACATATGGGCGTACTGGTTTCAATTTGGGAGGGCATCATCGCGTCATAAGGAAACATAAATAGTTCGAGCTAAGCCACATCTGCCTGTTCTTCCTGCGGCTCTTCCGGAGCAATTTGCTCCGCTACCTCACGGGCGTCTGCAGCGTCATCCTCGTGGGTCTCGACCACTGCCTCTGTCAGGTCTTCCTCTTGCGCGTCCTCCTCTTCTTCCGGGGCATCGGCTTCGTCCGCAGGGGAGAGTTCGATGATGGTGGTGCTGGGAATATCGTGTGCAGAGGTCACGTCGTGTTCTGGAGCCTCGTCAACGTCTTCCCCGTGGGTTTCCGTGTCTACGCTTTCGGCGTCGTCGTCCGTAACGTCTTGTTCGGGACCTTGGTGGTCGTGGTCTTGGTGGTCGTGGTCCTCGCCAGTCTCTGCGTCCACGTCTGCATCGCCCACGTCTGCATCGTGCGTATCTGCATCGTCCACGTCTGCATCGTGCGCGTCTGCATCGTCCACGTCTGCGTCGTGCGTGTCTGTATCGTCCACGTCTGCATCGTGCGCATCTGCATCTACATCTGCATCGGCAAGCGTAGCGATATGCTCTTCCTCCGGATAATCCAGGTCATGGTCGTACGTTTCCTGCAGATCGGCATGAAGTTCGTGTTCGTCCGTGAGCGGCTCCTCCTCTTCTTCTTCTTCTGCGCGGTCCGCCACGTCTATGTGCACGAAATCGGTCTCCTGCTGCTCGTGTGCTTCGATCGCCGCGGCTGCAGCTGCAAGCTGAGCGATAGAGTCGCGCTCGGGGCTTGGCGAGCCGCCGCCCTTGCCCAGCTCCTCCGCCATGATGAGTGCCTCGCTGAATATCATCGTCCCGGTACGGGTGCGGCCTTTCCGCGGGCTCGGGTTGCGGTCGATGCCGCCCAGGATGTCCACACCGAGTCCTCGGTGCACGCCCCGCCCACGGTCGTCGCCGTCGTCATCTGACCCCGGTGGGTGCTGCGGGTCCACGGCAGCAGCGAGGAGGCGGGGAGGCTCGGCATCCTCGAACGCCGTGGAGTGCGTCGGGATGATGAGGAACTCGGGAGGGACGAGCTCGAACTTGCAGGTTAACGCGAGGAAGCGAGCGTAGAGCGACGATTCGGCCTCGGCCTGTTCGAAGACCTCGCGATGGTGGAAGTAAGCGTGGGCGAAGATACGACCGAGGCGGCGAGCGAGCGAGCCAAAGTGTCGATGAGAGGGAGGGGGGATGCTGATGCTAAAGGGGGGCTTAACAGGCCGAAAAGAAGGCAAGGTGCTAGTGTGACGCGTACCGTGATGGGAACGCTCGTGGCGAGTTCAAAAGGGCTGTCGCGCTATCTACGGTGTGTAAAATGTAGTCGATGGCACAACATTGCTGCTACAACCATTAGAGATTCTTTTTTTTTTCTTCGTTATTTGAAAATATCAGAGACGTACTTCCATTGCGCCGTCGTTGCCGTGAGCGACGCATAAGTACATCCATTCGCCGGCTTTCATCTCGGGGCATGTAGCACGCGTGCATTCCTGCTGCAACATGGTGATCAAGGGGTGAGACAGGTCCTGCGCGAGCCGTCTTGTGGACGTGCCATAAGCTTCGACGAGACGAGAGACGGAGCAGGTTCGGCGTACCGCAATTGTTCATAAATCCAACATGCCTCGTCGACGGCAAACTCGCTCTTTGAGTCTTTTTCCCCGTCGGGGTCTTCGGTGAGGGCAGCGCTGCTGTCATCGGGGCCGCCTTCTGCATTGTTTCGAGAATCTGGAACCGATATTATGGCAGAGACGTCGTGTATGTCAGAGCGGATTGTCAGGGAGATGAACTCTTGCAGCTGGAAGGCGCTGTCTAGGGTGGAGAGCGCCGGAACGCTTTTGATGGGATAGAAGGTGGATATCCGTGAACCCTTGAGGGGACGTTGGAGAGCGGACGCCATCGTATGAAGACGCGGAGGGACGTCGTTCGATTCCTATAAAAGGGCAATAGCCAACTGGCAGTCCCGCGCTTGCCTGTGTCCAACTAGAACTTCTAAGATATCGCAATGTGTTCTCGTGTTACGTATTTTCCTCTTTCGTCATGCCCTTGGCACACTGGAGAGCGTGGTCAATACTTTAATCAGCTCTATAGCGCAGTGTCTAACCTCATTCTTGTTTGCAGTCGGGACAAGCAACAGGAACGTCAAGATCGAATAAGTAATCTATCGCTCAAATACCATTCTGCCATAACTCCCCGGGATCAGGAGATCATCAATCAGGATGTGGCTCTATTGGTCGCCAACGTTCGACGCGGCGACGTCGACCCTGAGGAAGTATTACTTACCTACAGCAAGAAGGCTCTCGATGCCCACCGAAAGACGAATTGTCTCACCGAGGTTATGATATCTGAGGCAGAGGCGTTGGCAAGGACCTGCAACAAGGCGGGCCCTCTCACTGGGATGCCCGTCAGTATGAAAGACACCGTCGGCGTCACCGGTTTCGCTTCGTGCATCGGGTACTCCTCTCCCCGCTGGATGGAGCCCTTCTCGAAGGACGCGGCAATCGTCCGGCTGCTGCGCGACGCGGGTGCGTACCCGTTCGTCAAAACGAACGTCCCCATCACCCTGCTCTCCTTTGAATCGTGCTCCGATATCTGGGGGAGGTCCACGAATCCCTATTCGAGCAGGCATTCTCCGGGGGGCTCTACCGGCGGCGAGGCGGCGCTTCTTGCATTTGGCGGTTCGAGACTGGGGATCGGGACGGACGTGGCGGGCTCCGTTCGCGTCCCCGCGCATTACAGCGGCATATACACAATCAAGGCGTCCATGCATCGTTTCCTCAAAGCCGGGAACGCGAGTGCCATGGTCGGACAGGAGGGCATACCGGCCGTGTACTCCCCCATGACGAGGACTCTGGAAGACCTGGAGACGTTCTGGCGTGCCGTTGTCGGCATGAATCCCTGGGAGTACGATCCTTCCGTATGCTGGCGTTCTCGTCGAGTGGAGCCGTTCGCTGATGGCCGCTAGTGCGTCCCGATACCCTGGCGAACGATAACCCTTCCCAAGAAAATGAAATTGGGAGTCCTATGGGACGATGGTTTGCACCCCACCTCACTCCTTTTACCTGCGGTGTCTCACTCCTACACAGGCGTCGTGGCGCCGTCTCCAGCATGCAAGCGTGCCTTGCAAACTATCGTGTCTCTTCTGGAGCAGGACGGTCACGAGGTCATAGCCATGTTCGTATTCCCAACCTGGCGATCTTCTCTCTTGCACTTATCTCACTGTTTCTCGGACACAGCGACCCTCCCAGCCCGCTCAGGGCTCTACAGATCGGGTCACAGCTCATGGCGAACGCCTGTAAGTTCCTCTCCCATGCTTACTCCTCGACTAATTAGTAAATACCGTCTCCGCAGTCATTACCGCATCCTCCCACATCCGCTGGTGGGAGTCAAACGACCCGGGGGTGGCGACAGGGCTATTCGCGCTGCGGCTCCCTCGGATCCTCATAAAACTCTGCGCCTGGTTCTACCACCACGTCCTCCGCGACGCGGTCTATGCTGCGGTCGTCGATGGCTGGCACGCGAAGGACGGCCAGGAGTTCTACGCGCTCATCGGCGAGCGCGAGGAGTACCGAACGCGGTGGTTCGAGTACTGGCAGCGGGAGAGATTCGACTTTGTGCTGACCGTGCCCAATGCGCTGCCGGCGATGAGACACGGGGACAGCAGGCGCCAGTGGAAGTCGTGCGGGTACACGTTCCTGTTCAACGTCGTTGGTATCGCTCGCGGTCTGAACAATTTGGGAGATTGATTGACCGAAATATTTCAGCTTGACTATTCTGCAGGCGTCATGCCCATCACGCGCGTCGATCGCAAGCTCGACGTACTCTCGCCCGCGTTCAGGCCGCGTAACAAGATCGAGGCGGATGCCTACAAGGGCTACGACGGCGACGACATGCATGGTCTGCCCGTTGGCGTGCAGATCGTTGGGAGACGCCTCGAGGAAGAGAAGGTCCTTGAGGGCATGAAACTCATCGAGGGCCTCCTCAAGAGTAGAGGGATTGCATACGAGCACATGTCAATGTAACTATGTAGTCTTCATACGTGAAACAAGAAATGGAGCTTGGCGACAGCAGATGTACGCAATGATGCAAAGGACTACGTGCCCCACACAAAAACAAATACAAGTGTGTGGCACAATGCGCAAGTCAGAGCACAGTGGCAAAGAGACTATAAACGAGTGATGCACAACACGTCCTAGAGTGGACGCGGACCATATGGCATCCGCGGACGCGCCGCCTGCTGACGAGCCACAGCCACACCCATCCCGCGCATCTCCCAAGCCGCCCCATGGTCCGTGCCGCCGACCAGGGCCAACGGCCGCGCCGCATACCCAGTCTCGGGCGCGGTCCGCGGGCGGCGCTCCGCTCCCTGTGGAGAGGCGCGCACCGCTGGCGCGCTGCGCTGCTTCATACAAGACTGAAGCGCCTCAGGCGTTTTGGCGGATATGGTGCGGGACGGCATGGGCTGCTCGTCCGCGGCCTTGGCTATACCGCTCTTTGCTGTGCCTGTTGTTACGGCCGCGGCCGTGCGCAGCTGCGGCTGCGAGCGCGAGCGCGAGCGGGACATGTTGGATGGAGAGCCGTTGCTGCCGCCCTCGGGTCTACGCAGAGGCATTGGCGGGATGGGTTTGGTCGCGCGGGCGGTCGGAGCGGTCTTGGGGCGGCGTTCGGTGGCTGCTAACAGTGGGGGAAGCGGGGTCGGGGTCGGTCGGGAGCCCGAACGCAGCCGGGCGATGTGCACGCTGCTGAGGAGCGGGAGCGTGCTTGGCGGCGACAGGTCCCCGGTCCTGCTGCCCATGTGCTTGCCTGACGGACTTGAGAGGGAGCGCTTGTGGGTGGTGGTCCTGGTTTCGCGCCGCAGCAGGTTGGAGTCCCCACGGAGCAGCACGTGCGCGATATCCGAGCCGTCGGCGGGGGTGAGGATTACAATTGGATGGTCGGTCACAGGGCTTATTTCCTCGGTCTCGGGACCCTCGCGCGCTGCTCTGGCAGCCTCTGAGTCAAGTTGCTGCGCTGTTGCCGATGCCGCTCCTCCAGTGCCCGAGGAAATTGCCCTTGGTTGAGGATTGCTTACGAGAAGCGGAACGGCACGCCACCTAGGCCAGGGGATGGGACTGGGAATGGAGGCGCCATGGTTTATATCCGCGGAGGATTGGCGTCCGTCGTCGTGGGGGACATCGACGATGTCGATGACTATGGTGGAGGCTCTGACAGAGAATCTGGGTGGGAGAGGGGGACTTGAGTTTTGGCTGGGTGCTCGACGGGCGACACTGCTTTTCAATTGCACCTTTCCTATGTGTCGGATGCCCTTCATAAAAGACACGCCACCAGTGTTGAGTCGGCCACCGAAGAACCATCGTTTGGTAGTGGAAGAGGACCCTTCTCCCCACGTCGGATTGGTCGTAAGCCTCGAGTGCGCCTCCGGAAAGGAGGAGACTGAAAGAGACATCATGGTACGAAGTCGAGAGTAAATGAACGTGAACCAGAGCTTTTACACTGAGACACGTTTGGGAGGTTGTCCGTGGGCGGCCTTGCAAGCACGGCTGCTTCGCCCGTAGCTAGCTGACTTCTGATACGGCAGACACGTCACACACAACCTTTGTGTGGCGAAGTTAACCGTTGACGAAACCCTGCGGAGTTCTGTGAGTAAGAGACTCAATACGATACGATGCTGTAGTACGTTGTAGTATAGAGTAACCGGGGTGCTTCTTAGCGCTCCGAGTCCACGGAGCCCGCGCAGTGGAGAAGAGGAGACGATCTTGTAGGCACGATGGGCTCATTGGGACGGACGGTGTTGTCAATATATCTGCTGGCATATGACGGTTTTGGCCGTGTCACGTCCGAGTTGGTGAGATCGGCTGCCAACGGGGCCTGTGGAAATCACCGCAATCAGTCCGAGGTCGCAATCTGCAACACGTGGAGCACGGCCGCCGCGCGATTCACGACGCATTTTCGAGCAGTGCCGAAGAAAGTGGCCGCTTGCCGAGACCAGATCTCCCTCGGACGAGAACTCCAAGGGGGGGCAAATTAAAGCCACAGCACTACTAGCCAGCACGTGACAGACCGGCCACTGGTAGAAAGATTGGCGCACGTTGATGTTGATGCGAGAAAATAACACGACGGTAGCAACTGTCGGTGGGCTGTCTGCGGAGGTCATATCATTCAAGTTGCATCGCGTAGCTGGCGTCAAGAATACCCCCAAGAATATCGGCGATAGTCAATACAGTATACGGTCAGGTGTGCGGATGTGCCGTTCCTGATTGATGTGCGACTTCTCGCCTATTGAGAAGGCCAGGGGGTCATCAGCGCAGCAGTAGGATCTTCGGATAGGTCTTTGCACCGGGGGAGGAATCAGGCGAGTGAGTTGATCTACATATTAGTGGCCAGGTTGGAGCGATCCAATGGCTGGAGACATCCATTCTGGTCCATCGCCTGTGATGGTATGCCCTCGGGTCGAAAAGGTTATGACACACCAATGGGCCTTTCATGGCTCAGCTGAGATCCTATGGAAGAGAAGTGGTCTAAGTGAGCTCATTTGTGGTAGTATCGGAAAAAGCCTTAGACGGAGTGCAGAGAGTCCGAGTCGATCCTCACTCAGTCGCATTGCATTTTCTCCAATGTTACTCACCTGGTGGGCTTCGCAATGAATTTTAAAAGTGAGCATATTAGCATACAAACCGCAATTTAAGGAGATATGCAATGTCCGTTATGATGGGAGTCCTGTTCGTAACGACCGTCAACAAAATGAACGACACAAAAGTGGTTTGTCCGTGCCGCCAAAAATATGTAGGTAAGCGAGATTAAAAAACAAAGTCTAAAAGGTCCAATGATATAACTAACGAGCAGAACTACGAAGGATCGCGAGTCCAGATGCGAACATGACTAAGATGGTGAGGCAGACGCTGAGAAAGGCGGGATGGGCCGTAATGGCGCCGCTGTTGCAACCAGTGCATTGCCAACCTGCGAACCAAAGGATTAGCCTGAATTAAGGGGAAAGAACCGCGGCCTCTGACCGGAAGCTATCGGGGTATACGCCTGCGGGGTATAGAGTGCAAATTGAAGAGCGTTGTTTGGTGAAAGTAACCCGGGGGCCCTCGCTGCACCTGGACCCCGGTTGTCGAAAATCTCGAGGGTGTAAGTGGCCTGTGCGAGTGGGCTGTTGGGGTGGCTCTGTTGCCAGGCATATGCGTCCCAGACGACGCTGGTGGCGGTACCGGGTATTATGCCATCCGTCGGACCTACAGGGTAGGTGTTGCCGTTCTCACAGATAGCAGAGACGGTAAGTTGAGAGGGTGTTGAGAGGACGTATGAGAAGTTCCATGCGAAAGTGATAGGCTGGGACTGGGCAATTTTAAAAAAGGCGATGGTCGTCTGTGGTGGCTGGGTGATGGTGAGAAGACCAGCTGGGGCGGACTGGGGGATGTTAAGCTGGGAAGAAGTGGAGTTCGCATTCGTAGTACCAGTACCACTAGAGGCAGGGAGGCTCGTTATTGTGGACGCAGGTGTAGCCATTGGAGAGGTCGTGTTCCGGTTCGTCAGCAGTCGTCAGCAGTGAGGCTCTCAACGGGAATGACCGGGCCGCCTTGTTTGACCATGACGAGCTTGCAAGTGCGCGAACGACCAGAGTGGCAGCCCATTCTTCACTCCTCAAACCAGGTCGTCCTCTACAACCCGACTTCTCATGCCCTCGTCATACACCCTTCATCCCAATCCGCAAATCGCACCGTCACCCTCGACCAATCCGTCCCCCATCTCTGTCCATATTGCTCCAGACCTTTGCCACCAGGGCCCACAGACCATGACGACGTGGATGAACAGGATTCCCCGTTCTCCCATCTAAGTCGTTTCGAGGACGTATCTGAGGCCCGTGCATCCAATTATTTCCATCTCTTGCAGGTCGTAAATGAGAGCGCAAGCCGTCCACCATCGCCCCCTCTGCACCCCACCCACTCCCCACCTCCATCCCAAACAAATACCCGAGCTTCATCCCCCTCAGCCGTCCATGATGATAAAGTATTTTCCCCAGAGTCCATGGCTGAGGGCTATTTCAAAGCCTTCTTTCAGGAAGAAGCCCGCTTAGGTATGGGCGCTAACGGTACCGTCTTTCTATGTCAAGTGCGTCTTGCGATTTTTTAACTCCTTTTTAACTCATCTAACAATGGCGGAAGCACGTCCTCAATGGCAATCCTCTCGGTAAACTGGGGCATACTCAGTCTTGAGGATCCGCTTACACACAACTTTTCGTATTAGGCCATTTTGCCGTCAAGAAGATAGCTGTCGGTCAATCCGCATCCTACCTCTTGAAGATATTACGTGAAGTGCACTTGCTCGAGACCTTACGACATCCTAACATCATCACGTACCACCATGCATGGCTCGAAACCGCCCAGTTCTCCACCTTTGGTCCCAAAATTCCCACTTTACAGTATACTCGTTTCACGCATCCACCGCCGTGACCTCGTTTAACCAGCTGCTCGACAGTGTCTTGATGCAATGGGCTGAAGGCGGCTCCCTTGATGATTATATCGACGCGCGTCTTGGCCGTCCAACGCACCTCCCGCACCCTACCTCCAATGATCCTTCCACAGACGACGACGACGACGCAACCTCTGAAGTGCATTCACGCTCTGCTCGCATCCGCGCATTCCGCGCGATGCAGCGTGCCGCCCCTTCCGATAAATCTGCCCTCCGCGCGAAGCTTAGCAACAATGGCCATTCCTGGACCGCTGTGCACCTTCTCAGTACCGAGGAGGTTCTTGGCATATTTGGTGGCGTTGCGGCAGGGCTCGGTTTTTTGGTCCGCCTCTTTTTTTCGACCATCGTTTCCATGTGTTGACCGTTTGGGGCTGCAGCACGACAAAAGTATCTTGCACCTTGACCTGAAACCTGGAAATGTTCTTCTGACTTGGGATGAAGGCGCTCTCATGTATGCGTACTTTCACCCTTTGTTGTCGACCTCACTGACGACCTACCAGCCCACGTGCGATGCTCTCTGATTTTGGAACTTCTCGTGACATGTTGCAAATGCCACGCGTGAGGAGCGGGAATACGGGGACGTCAGTCCTTCCGTTAATCATTTGACTTTTTTTTTCGCTGACGATTGTCGTCCAGCCTCGAATACAGCTCTCCCGAATCACTTCCTGTACCTCCACACAATACCCTCCCTCAGACGGACTCCAAATCCGATATGTGGTCTCTCGGCATGATTTTGCACAAACTCATCTTTTTCCGTCTTCCGTACCGCTGGGCCGCGTATGGCGATCGACCGCTCGATGGATTCACCCATGCCTCACCCCACGATGATGGTGGAAAGGGCAGCGACATGGATCGGCTGGAACGGGAGGTATCGTCATACCCTGGATTCAAAAGTACTCCACGGCTGGAGACGCTCTTCGCGTCACGCCGATTGCCACGCTCATACCTCGTGCTACTCGAGAGCCTTTTGAATGTCTCACCAGTTGCACGGCCATCGTGCGAGAAAGTCCTCGCCGCTTTACACCTCGGCAAGGTGTGTTCTTACGCCCTTTTATATTCGCGGCCTGACGGCTAATCCTTTTCGCCTTGCAGTTCAACCCAATCCCGCCAAAATCGAGCCTCTCGGACGCTCTCGCCTCCAGGACGGTACATGTATCTGATACCACAGCGACTTCCTCGTTGGTCCCAGCACTTCGTCTTCCCACATCGACATCGCCTCATTCATCGCCTACGTTGCCGCAACTTACACTCCCTCCTTCCGCACCCGTCAGCCGTCCAGCACCCCTTCCTGATAGCTCTGTGGAAAAACAGAGGCGGCTGCCGTCTCCCACACGGCCCATGCAGGGGCGATGGTTCGCGTTTTCACAGCAAACCTCAACCTGGGTGCTGCGGGCGCTCAAGTCAGGCGTCCTAGCACTCAAAATCGCGTCGCTTTGCATCAATAAGGAAGCGGTGCCTTTATGGGCGCTGTCGATGCTCGCTGGGCTGAGCATCGTCGTCGATTCCCTCACGGACAACGTCACCTTGAACCTCGGAATGGGCATAGTGCATTTTGTCGTGCTGAAAATGTGGAGATGGCGGGGATGAAAACTCGAGCGTTTTACAGTATGTTACCAAAGGAACGGACTATTAAATGAACACTTGCACACCGACCAATTACATTTGTATAGTACAACGCGCACTTGCTACATGCCGAATCACCAGCTATTTCTGCACGCTCTCGATCCATCTGAGTGAAACGCCGGGGGTCTTGACGTCCCATTCGGTCTCGATTGTGACCTCCTCGCCCGCACCAACGTCGACCACCCACTCGAACAGCCCCTCCTTCCGCCCGCCCTTCCCGTCGACCGACTTGCACCACCGCACCTTCCTCCGCGGCGCCGCGCGTCTCTCCGGCCGCACTCCTCCCTCCTCCTCTCCTTCGTCCTCCGCGCCGACCTCGACCTCCTCGCCCTGCTCCAAGTCCGCAAGCGCAGCAGGGCGCCGCAGCACGACATTGACGCGCTCCCCATCCTCCGAGACGGGCACGGCATCGCGGAGCACGAGCGCGCGCAGCGCGAACGGATGGCTATTGGTGATGGTCGTGCGGCTCGCGAACGCCGTGGTGGCCCACTGCTCGCTGAACGCGCGTGCGGCTGCATCGGGCGGCTTGTCGGCGCGGCGGGACGTGCGCGCATAGCGGATGCGGGTGGCGGGGTCGGCTGCCGAGCGTGCAGTGGAACGTGTCGCCCGGCGCGGCGTCGCGGGGGAGCGCAGTGCGAGCTGCGAACGCGTCGTCGACGAACGCGTGGACGGGGCCCGCGAGCAGGCGGTAGTCGCTCGTGTTGCGCACGGTCGCGTGGAGGTATGCGACGGGCCGCGCTTTGGGCACGGCGACGTGCTGGAGCGTCGCGGAGAAGGGGAGCACGGCGACGGCGAGCTGGTGCGGGACGCCGTCGCTTGGCACGCGCGATGCACCGTCGATGTGGTACGTCAGTGCCAGTGGGCTCTCGTGTACCACTGCCGTGGGCTCGGCGATCGGCACAGGCTCGTCGCTGCTGGTCGTGTCCGCGTCCACCGCTTGCCATCCATCGTCCGCAGGTGTGGGCGCTGTCTCTGACATGTCCGGCGCAGCAGACCCAAACAGGCCTCGAGTAGCAGACTTGGCGAACATAGGCGGCGCGGGATTGGACTGCCCGAATAGACCTTGTTGTTGTTGCTGCTGTTGTAGTAGCTGTTGTTGCTGTTGTTGCAGTAGCTGTTGTTGTTGTTGTGACACCGGTGTGAGCCCAGTCACCGGTGTGGCCCCAAACACCTGTGAGGATGCCCCAAACCCGCCGACTGAGGGGGCACCACCGAAGACCGCAGACGGAGGCTGCGCGGCGAGTTGTGATTGCCCGAACAATCCCTGTGCGACGTTCGGCGGTGGAAACGGGAATTTCGGAGCAATTGGCGCTTTGGTACTCGGACGGAATCCGTCGAAAGGACTTTTGGGGGGACGAATCTTCGTGGGAATCAGAGTAGGAATACTCTGAGTGGACAAGTTCATGTCCGCGGTACTCAGTGTAAGAGCGACGTCTGTCCAGTCTTCGCCCGTGCTTTGCGTGATCCGCGCACGGTAGTGTAGAGACACCGACGGCGACGGAACCCCAGCGTCCGTAGTTGCATGTAGTTCGTACGCCGCAGACCATGTCGCATTCTGGACAACTGAAAATTGGAAGCGGAATTGATCAGGAAATCACGCAGCGGTGATCGAAAGCCGCGTAACGTACGATAGGTCAATTTGAGCGCGATCTCGGTTGCTTGCTTGGCGACAATGACCACCGTCACCTCGCCGTCGGACTTTCCTTGCTTACTCTCCTCAGCCGACGACAACACGTCAATTTGGCGCGTGAGCTGGAGAATCTCCTCTTCCAGCTCGACACGAGTCGTCCTCAAAGTCTGAGATCGCGTCAAAAGAGTGTCAAAGAATTTCCCCGCCTGGTCAGGGGACACGGTGTCCCCCGCCAGAGTCTTGGAATAGTTGACCATCGTGTCGGAGATATCGTCCAGGGCTTCCCTATCTTGAACAAGCGCTTTCTTCTTCGCTCTGAGCTTGCGGACGACCTCGCCCGTACTCAACGGGTCGATTTCCTCGATCCCACGGCCAACAGAGCAGACCACGTCAGAGAGTTGAGCATCTGCAAGTCCGCTAACGCGAGCCGAGTCTGTGTCGATTGATCCAGCTAGATGGCTGATTTGAATATTGTTCTGGCCCGGCTGCAAATGATTTACACGGGTGCTCAACGTCTGTCGTAAAGGCTCACCTGAAGCGACACGTCGAAGACTCGGATGACCTCTGCCGTGTTCGACTTGAAGACAGTCACCGACTTTATAGGATAGTTATCGGCGTTGCGTTTGATAATGGATGTCATGGTTGGGCGTAGTAATTGCGAGGAAAGCAATCGTCATGATCATGCGCCATGACGCCTTTAATAGAGAAAGATGGCTGTATGAAAGAGTCAGGTCTCGGAACTGCTTCACTGCAATGCAAATTGATCTCTTGCGCCCTGATCAAAGTGGGTAGAAAAGGCAGGACTCGAGCGCTCGTCATGATGCATGATGAGTCGTGAAATTCGACCTACGAACACTTTCAACGATCTGTAGTCCTCAGAGCCAGTACTAGTAGCCGACGAGGTGAATGTAAGAGTACAGACCGTGCTCTAGAACTTTCTGGACTCACAGTGCATGCTGAGTTACATGATGATGACGCACCTCTACCTGACCCCAAAAGCGTACTGCCAGTGCTTTCTATACAGAGTTATGATGGCTTTGTAGGCCTCATGGGTCCTACACTGGCACTTGTCAATAACCTTCTTGTAAGATGCCCCCAGCCTCCTGCCTCGTCTCCTCCCCGGCCCCCAGTGCTCAGGATGGCACAGACAACCTACTGGCCGGAATTGCGCTCCAATGTACTAATAGCGCTTCCCGTACCTTCCAGACGAATTTCAAATCCGATATGTGGTCCCTCAGCATGATTTGACACAAAGTCTCCTTCTTCCGTCTTCCGTAACCGATGGGCTACGTGTGGTGATCGACCGCGATGGCTTCAGCCTTCAGTCATCCCTCGGTGATGCCAGTGGTTGAAAGGGTAGCCCTGGAACGGGAGGTATCGTCATACCCTGGATTCAAAAGTACGCTCTTCGCGTCACGCCGATTTCCACGCTCATACCTCGTGCTACTCGAGAGCTTTTCGAATGTCTCATCAGTTGCACGGCCATCGTGCGAGAAGGTGCTCGCCGCTTTACACCTTGGCGAGGTATCCTTATTCTTAGTAGCCTCACGGCTTGTCCCTTTTGCGTTGCAGTTCAACCCGATCCTACCAAAATCGAGCCTCTCGGATGTTCTTGCCTCTAGGACGGCACAGGTGTCGCGACTTTCTCATTGGTCCTAGCACTTCGCCTTCCCTTCTTCACAGCTCTGCGGAGAAGAAGCGGCTGCCGTCCCCTACACGTTCCGGGCAGGGGCCAGGGGCAATGGTTCATGTTTTCACAACAGACCTCAGCCCGAGCGCTGCGGGCGCTCAAGTCGGGCATCCAGCTCTCAAAATCACTTCTCTTTGCATCAATCAATAAGGAAGCCCTACCTTTATGGGCGCTGTCGATGCTCGCTGGGCTGAGCGTCGTCGTCGATTTCCTCTCGGACAACATCATCCTGAACCTCAGAATGGGCATAATGCACGTTGTCGTACTGAAAGCGCTGAGACTCGAACGTTTTATGTTACCAAAGGAACGGACTTTGACATTTGCACTGACTGGGACGATGTGGCAGCCTTGGTGGTGTAGCGAGTGATAATAGATGTCGACCCAAGGACCGACCAATTCCATTTGTATGGTAAAAGTAAAACGCGCACTTGCTACTGTACATTCCGGGATCGAATCACTAGCTATTTCTACATGCTCTCGATCCACCTGAGTGAAACGGGGGCCTTGACGTCCCACTCGGTCTCGATTGTGACCTCCTCGTTCGCACCAACGTCGACCACCCACTCGAACAGCCCCTCCTTCCGCCCGCCCTTCCCGTCGACCGACTTGCACCACCGCACCTTCCTCCGCGGCGCCGCGCGTCTCTCCGGCCGCACTTCTCCCTCCTTTCCTTCTTCCTCTTCTTCGTCCTCCGCACCGACCTCGACCTCCTCCCCCTGCTCCAGGTCCGCGAGCGCAGCAGGGCGCCGCAGCACGACATTCACGCGCTCCCCGTCCTCCGACACGGGCACGGCATCGCGCAGCACGAGCGCGCGCAGCGCGAACGGATGGCTATTGGTGATGGTCGTGCGGCTCGCGAACGCAGTGCTGGTCCACTGCTCGCTGAACGCGCGTGCCGCTGCATCGGGCGGCTTGTCGGCGCGACGGGACGTGCGCGCATAGCGGATGCGGGTGGCGGGGTCGGCGCCGAGCGTGCAGTGGAACGTGTCGCCCGGCGCGACGTCGCGGGGGAGCGCGGTGCGAGCTGCGAACGCGTCGTCGACGAACGCGTGGACGGGGCCCGCAAGCAGGCGGTAGTCGCTCGTGTTGCGCACGGTCGCGTGGAGGTATGCGACGGGCCGCGCTTTGGGCACAGCGACGTGCTGGAGCGTCGCGGAGAAGGGGAGCACGGCGACGGCGAGCTGGTGCGGGATGCCGTCGCTTGGCACGCGCGATGCACCGTCGATGTGGTACGTCAGTGCCAGTGGGCTCTCGTGTACCACCGCCGTCGGCTCGGCGATCGGTGCAGGCTCGTCGCCGCTGGTCGTGTCCGCGTCCACCGATTGCCATCCATCGTCCGCAGGTGTGGGTGCCGTCTCTGGCGCAGTAGACCCAAACAGCCCCCCAGGATTGGACCCCCTGAGTAGACCTTGTTGCAGTTGTTGTTGTTGCTGTAGCTGTTGTTGTTGCGGTTGCAGTAGCTGTTGCTGCTGCTGTAGTTGTTGTTGTTGCTGATGTATTTGTTGCTGCCGCTGTAGTTGTTGCTGCTGCTGCTGTAGTTGTTGATGCTGCTGTAGTTGCTGCTGCTGCTGCTGCTGTTGTTGTTGTTGTTGCGCCGGTGTGGCCCCAAACACTTGTGGGGAACCAAATGCCCCAAACCCGCCGACTGAGGGGGCAGCACCGAAGGCCGCAGACGGAAGCTGCGCGGCGAGTTGTGATTGCCCGAACAATCCCTGTGCAACGTTCGGTGGTGGAAACGGGAAATTCGGAGCAATTGACGCTTTGGTACTCTGACGGAATCCGTCGAAAAGACTTTGGGGGGGACGAATCTTCGTGGGAATCAGAGTAGGAATACTCTGAGTGGATAGGTTCATGTCCGCCGTACTCAGTGTAAGAGCGACGTCTGTCCAGTCTTCGCCCGTGCCTTGCGTGATCCGTGAACGGTAGTGTAGAGACACCGACGTCGACGGAACCCCAGCGTCCGTAGTTGCATGTAGCTCGTACGCCGCAGACCATGTCGCATTCTGCACAACTGAATTATTGATCAGGAAATCACGCAGCGGTGATCGAAAGCCGCGTCACGTACGATAGGTCAATTTGAGTGCGATCTCGGTCGCTTGCTTGGCGACAATGACCACCGTCACCTCGCCGTCGGACTTTCCTTGCTTTCTCTCTTCAGCCGACGACAACACGTCAATTTGGCGCGTGAGCTGGAGAATCTCCTCTTCCAGCTCGACACGAGTCGCCCTCAAAGTCTGAGATCGCGTCAAAAGAGTGTCAAAGAATTTCCCCGCCCGGTCAGGGGACACGGTGTCCCCCGCCAGAGTCTTGGAATAGTTGACCATCGTGTCGGAGATATCGTCCAGGGCTTCTCCATCTTGAACAAGTGCTTTCTTCTTCGCTCTGAGCTTGCGGACGACCTCGCCCGTACTCAACGGGTCGATTTCCTCGATCCCACGACCAACGGAGCAGACCACATCAGAGAGTTGAGCATCTCCAAGCCCGCTGACACGGGCAGAGTCTGTGTCGATCGATCCAGGTAGATGACTGATTTGAATCTTGCTCTGGCCTGGCTGCAAAGGGTTTACAAGGGTGCTTGACGTCTGTCGTAAAGGCTCACCTGAAGCGACACGTCGAAGACTCGGACCACTTCTGCCTTGTTCGACTTGAAGACGGTGACCGACTTTATAGGATAGTTATCGGCGTTAAGTTTGATAATGGATGTCATGGTTGGGCGTAGTGATTGCGAGGAAAGCAGTTGCCATGATCATGCGTCCCGTGGGGCCTTTAATACAGAAAGCAAGATGGCTGTGTGAAAGAGTCAGGTCTCGGAACCGCTGCAGATTGACTCGGGCGGAATGTGAAATAGTCCCGAGTTGTGTTGACTCGAGCGCTCGTCATTACTAGTCGATGGTAAATGCAAAACAAAAGGACATGCTCTAGAACGTGCCTGCTGAGTTATATGACGCATCCCCACCTGACCCCAAAAGCATACTGCTTTCTAGATGGCCACTATGATGGCCTTGTAGGCCTAGATGCCATGATGTTATCATGGATTCTTGTAAGATGCTCTCAGCCTCCTGCCTCGTCTCCTCATGGCACAGACAAACTACTGGCCACAATTGTGCTCCAATGTAGCGCTTCCCGTACCTTCCAGACGGACTTCAAATCCGCCGATGTGTGGTCCCTCCGCATGATTTGGCACCTTCTTCCGTCTTCCGTACTGATGGGCTGCGTGTGGTGATCGACCGCGATGGCTTCAGTAATCCCTCGGTGATGCCAGTGGTTGAAAGGGTAGGCCTAGAACGGGAGGTAGTATCCCTGGATTCAAAAGTACTCCACGGACGCTCTTCGCGTCACGCCGATTTCCACGCTCATACCCCGTGCTACGACAGCCTTCTGAGTGTCTCATCAGTTGCACGGCCATCGTGCGAGAAGGTGCTCGCCGCTTTAACCTTGGCGAGGTACGTTATTATGTCTTTTTCTTCATATTCGTAGTGGCCTCATGGCATGGCACTTTCGCCTTCCAGTTCAACCCGATCCTACCAAAATCGAGCCTCTCGGATGTTCTTGCCTCTAGGACGGCACAGGTGTTGCGGCTTCCTCATTGGTCCCAGCATCGTCGTCGATTTCTTCTCGGACAACATCATCCTGAACCTCAGAGCGGGCATAACTGAAAGCGCTGAGACTCGAACGTTCTATGTTACCAAAGGAACGGACTTTGACATTTGCACTTGACTGAGACGACCGACCAATTCCATTTGTATAGTAAAAGTAAAACCCGCACTTGCTACTGTACATCCCGGGATCGAATCACTAGCTATTTCTACACGCTCTCGATCCACTTGAGTGAAACGGGGGCCTTGACGTCCCACTCGGTCTCAATGGTGACCTCCTCGCCCGCACCAACGTCGACCACCCACTCGAACAGTCCCTCCTTCCTTCCACCCTTCCCGTCGACCAACTTGCACCACCGCACCTTCCTCCGTGGCGCGGCGCGTCGCTCTGGCCGCACTTCACCTTCGTCACCCACCTCCTTCGCCTCCTCTCCGACCTCGGCGCCGACCTCGAGCTCCTCACCCTGCTCCAGGTCCGCAAGCGCAGTAGGGCGCCGCAGCACGACATTGACGTGCTCCCCGTCCTCCGACACGGGCACGGCATCGCGGAGCACGAGCTCGCGCAGCGCGAACGGGTGGCTATTGGTGATGGTCGTGCGGCTCGTAAACGCCGTGCTGGCCCACTGCTCGCTGAACGCGCGTGCCGCTGCATCGAGCGGCTTGTCGGCCCGGCGGGAGGTGCGCGCATAGCGGATGCGGGTGGCGGGGTCAGCGCCGAGCGTGCAGTGGAACGTGTCGCCGAGGGCGACGTCGTGGGGGAGCGCAGTGCGAGCCGCGAACGCGTCATCGACGAAGGTGTGCACCGGGCCGGCGAGCAGGCGGTAGTCGCTCGTGTTGCGCACGGTCGCGTGGAGGTACGCGACGGGCCGCGCTTTGGGCACTGCGACGTGCTGGAGCGTCGCGGAGAAGGGGAGCACTGCGACTGCGAGCTGGTGTGGGACGCCGTCGCTTGGCACACGTGACGCTCCCTCGATGTGGTACGTCAGCGCGAGCGGGCTCTCGTGTACCACCGCCGTCGGCTCTGCGATCGGCGTTAGCTCGTCGCTGTCGGTCGTGTCCGTGTCCACAGTTTGCCATGCATCGTCCGCCGATGCGAGAACCGGTTGCGGCTCTGGTTCTTCCGGCGGCGCGGCAAACCTAAGCGGGCGTCGAGAAGAACGGCTGGGTTCGGCATCCGTGGAGTTCATGCGTATGCTCATACTGGGTAGTAGACCTCGTTCCCGTTGCACCTGAGGGTCCACAAACGCTTGTGAGGCCCCAACCCCGCCTGAGGGGACAAACGCCCGGGACCGAAACTGCACGGCAGGTTGTGATTGCCTGTTCGTACTCGGATGGAAGCTCTCAAATGGATTCTTGGGGGGGCGAATTTTCGTGGGGACTAGAGTAGGAATACTCTGAGTGGATAGGTTCATGTCCGCCGTACTCAGTGTAAGAGCGACGTCTGTCCAATCTTCGCCTGTGCTTTGCGTGATCCGCGCACGGTAGTGTAGAGACACTGACGGCGACGGAACCCCAGCGTCCGTAGTTGCGTGTAACTCGTACGCCGCAGACCATGTCGCATTCTGGACAACTGAATGCATTGATCAGGAAACCACGCAGCGGTGGTCGAAAATCGCGTAACGTACGATAGGTCAATTTGAGTGCGATCTCGGTTGCCTGCTTGGCGACAATGACCACCGCCACCTCGCCGTCGGACTTTCCTTGCTTTCTCTCCTCAGCCGACGACAACACGTTGATTTGGCGCGTGAGCTGGAGAATCTCCTCTTCCAGCTCGACGCGAGTCGTTCTCAGAGTCTGAGATCGCGTCAAAAGATTGTCAAAGTATGTCTCCGCCCGGTCAGGGGACACCTTGTCCCCCTCCAGAGTCCTGGAATAGTCGACCATTGTGCCGGAGATGTCGTCCAAGGCGTCTCGATCTTGAACAAGCGCATTCTTCTTTACTTTGAGCTTGCGGACGACCTCGCTCGTACTAAGCGGGTCGATTTCTTCTATCCCACGACCTACGGAGCAGACCACATCAAGGAGTTGGGCGTCTCCAAGCCCGCTGACGCGGGCAGAGTCTGTGTCAATTGCTCTAGGTAGATGGCTGATTTGAATCTTGCTCTGGCCCGGCTGCAAATAATTTACAAGGGTGCTCAACGTCTGTCATTCGACGTCCAAAGGTAAATAAAGGCCCACCTGAAGCGACAGGTCGAACACTCGGATGACCTCTGCTTTGTTCGACTTGAAGACGGTCACCGACTTTATAGGATAGTTCTCGGCGTTGAGTTTGATGGTGGATGTCATGGTTGAACGTAGTAGTTGTGAGGAAAGCAGTCGCCATGGGGTGGCACCTTTAATAGAGCAAGATGGCTGTGTGACAGAGAGAGTCGCTTCACTGCAATACCAATAAAGTTGACCCCTGAAAACCATCTATCCCAACTCCTTTGTTTTCCATGTCCCAAATTGGTATGTCGGTGGAGATAGGCCAGAGCTATAGTTTACTGTAAAGTGTATAGATTATTATTGAGTGGTAGAGAGCATGGTCTGTGACCCAAAATCCCAAAAGTAGGATAAGGGAGTCGACTGTAGCCTGGGACTCTTGCTAGATCAAAGTTGGTAGAAAGGCAGGGGCAGGGGAATATGAAATAGTCCCGGGCCCGCGAAGCGAACGTGTGTGACTTGACTCAAGCGCTCATCATGGTGAGTCGTGAAATTCGATCTATGAACACTTTCAACAATCTGTAGTCAGAGCTAGTAGCCGACGAGGTGAATGCAAAGGTAACACATCACGCTCTAGAACTTAATGGACATCGCAGTCTGGACTCACAGCGCCTGCTGAGCTACACGACGCACTACCTCCACCTGACCCCAAGAGCATATTGCTGTCTATACAGAAAGATGGCCATTATGATGGCTTTGTAGGCCTGGATATTATCATTGTCTCGCACTTATCAATAACCTTCTTGTAGGACGCCCTCAGCCTCATCCCTCACCTCCTTCCCAGTACTCAGGACGGCACAGACGAACTATTGGCCGTAATTGCACATCAGTGTAGCGCGAAAGAGGTCATAATGGCTGCGCAAGAAGTGGTCGAGCATCTAAGAAGCGATGCAGGAGAAGCCGAAGACGTCGACGATTTGTCGGAGGGTGTCAACTTAGCCGTGCAGTTCACACGCATAACGTCGCTCTTTGCCAAAGGCAAGTATATACGTCCACGGTGGCTGTGTCACAGCGAGTGTTGATTGAATGCCCTTGGATCATAGCCATTCCTCGGCTCACGCCCCGCAAATCACCATCACAGGTCCTTGCTCCATTGGCTGAACTCGAACAGTTCGTATCCACAGCGGCCAAATCTGCATCCGTTGCGGAGAGCCGGTCGATTGTCCGTGGTTCTTCCCTCCTTGTTCAGGAACTGGGAATGTGGGTCGAGGGAAGAGCCGGGGATAACAACGCCGAGCTTACTGCCAGCTATGTTAGTGAGTCCGCTCGCATGGCGTCACAAGGGCTGGTCAAATTCAGTTGTGGCAGGCTATTCTGACGTCCTTTCTGGATCGCACGTTGGAAGCATGTGCGGATCTCATCCAAAGTTGTGTCGCCCAAAGAGCCTTCGAGGCGTGTTTCCCGCGGCTTAGCGTTCGTTCGGTCATTCCTGGAGATTGGAAAGACGGACAAGATGTGGTGCTTCTCGCCGTGGTGAGCATAGTTCCGGGTAGCACCAACTGCAGGTCTAACGTATAACAGGAAGCATTCGGCACCCTAGGTCGTCCTTTATTGTCTGACCCCAAACCCAATTTGGCGTCCTTGGTAGTCATCGCCCATACACCGGCCCCGAACGACCCGAACGTTCCGCTTTTAGTTTCTGCTTTCCCAGCTATCCTGACTTCCATCCAATCGAACATAGCGCTAGACGCGTCTCTGGCCATCCTTTTAAAAGTCTTATGCGTCACGCCGCCCGAGCTACCGGCTCATATCATCATTCCTCTCACAACACTTCTCCCCTCTCTGTGCAGTGCGCATCCCGATGCATCGACACGACATATATCTTTCCGTATCCTAGCTCGGGTCCTACAAATAGCGCCACCCATGTTGCGGCTTCAAGTCTTACATGATTTGATGTCTCCATCTGAAGACACATCTCCTCGTATGCGCAACGCAGCCATCGGACTCGTGAAAGACTCCGTTCTAGAAGCCCTCTCACATCCGAAAACGGAGAGTGTGTTCGCGTCGCCCTTCCTCCTACAGACGATCGGGCCCTACATATTCCGCCTTGAGTCGCCGGATCTACTGGCTACCATAGATGGGGTCGATGCATCGAACGATAGCCCAGAACTGGCGCGACTGGTGGAATGCCTCGGCTTATACTATGTCCTCCTATTGCGGGATGTAGAAAACAGAGTGCGACTATTTCGTGTCGTGTCTTTTTTGAGACTCAACGAGGTGGGATACTAGACCGGTGTCAGGGATCCTGGGACAATACGAAGCGTAGAATCATCGTTGCTTGGACCGATACGTTCAGCGCTCGGCGAATGTAGGAAGAATACCGGTAGGATTTCTTGCATGCGTCCATTACTAGAAGAACCGGCGCGCTAACCCACTGCCTTCTTATTTGGTACAGGAGTCTTGCCCTTGGCTGCGCTGCAGATTGCCCTGGAGAGGGTCGAAGGCGCTCTAGTTACTATAATGATTGCGAGCACTTAGGCCTTGGAGGATGGAGTAAGGGCATATAGTGATATCTCAGCGAAGTATAGATGGGTTCGTCTAACCTCACGGAGCACTGGAACATGAAAGTATTGTACGTATCCCTGGGTGATGGTGGATAAGAGTCATGTTCTCGTGTTTGTGCATACACCGCAATCGCATGCGGGTTCAAGTTCCTCCCACGGTTACTATTTCGAGTCCGCTACATGTTATGAATTCGCCAGTACCGTAACTCTGAGCCCACGTGGTGTGGCAGTGTGACAAGGACACCAATTAGCGTGAAGGGGGCTTATTGACAAGAACTCTGAATATTTGGTTTCCAAATTTGACATCCCAACCAAGATCCCAACTACAGCTCCTCTGAGTCTGCGTGAACTTTGCGCCTCACTTATCCAATCGCGTCCACCGCAATGTCCTTCTTCCGTGCTGGCGGGTGCCTTTGAGTACCCGTACCCCGCTAGTTCTTGTATTAGGTGCAGACTGCACATATACAGGCCCAGCTTTCGCGGGTTTGATGGTGGTATACCACGATCAGAGGACGCCATGGACTACCCACTCGCCAGTCAGTGTCGAGGTAGCAAGATTCCGCTCGATTTAATGAATATGATGGGGGCGCTTCTTGCTGGGGTAGCATATGGTGCGTTCCCACGGGCTACTCAACTCCAGGGAGATGACCCACCCACTTGTAGGCGTCGTCGTCGTCATTTGCTCTGTTGTGCTATGGGGCTCAACGGGCCACGTCCCGAATATTTCTTGGCGCACATTTATGACGTTTTGGTTGTTGTTAATGGCCACTGCCAGCACCGCACTACAAATAAAGTGGACCCTACTCGCGTTTGTCACCCAAGGACAAAACGTCAGCCCAAGCGTTTTTATCGAAGAGAACATCAACAACTGGATATATGTTACGCTAAATGCCTTGTGAGTTTCCAGGTACTCGGTATTCCTTCTTGGTAGCATATTGTTTTGACAGGTCTCTGGGCTTTCAGATACGTGATCATTAATTGGTCGGTAGACGCTGTACTGGTACGATCTATTCTCCATGTTCATCCTCGACACACCAACCGACTCGCATTAGGTGTTCAGGTTCTACCTTATTTTCGATCGATTACTACGGTGGGCCTGGCCACCTGCACTCCTTTATATTTCGTCACTAGGTCGGTTTGCTAATTTCATGATTGTTCTTTCTGAAGAACTGAACTTTGGTATAACAGTGACAGGTTCGTTAGCACTTCGCCAGCTCGCCATCCCTGGAACGACGCAAAACACGAACAAGCTCGCGAATTGGCTGGTGGTCTATCGCACCGTCTCGCTTTCGCTCGGCGTCATTGTGACTTTGTCCATCATTGCTCGCCTCCTATACTTTCATCGAAGATCGAGCTCTATACACCGCAGCCCAAGATCGCCTTTTCTGCGAATAGTGGCGACACTCGTAGAGTCTGCATCACTGGACACGGTGTCTACCTTAGTCTACATCATCGCCGTGGGCATCAACAGTCCATTGCAAAATGTCTTCTTGCCGGTTCTCGGGCAAGTTCAAGTAAGCTCATCCTTCGTTGTACCATTCTATTCTTTAAATGTAATTCGTCACAACTGCAGGTGATCGCACCTATGCTGATCCTCTATCGCGTCGCACATGGCCGGGATGTGGTGACCGAGTTGACGGGAACGGAAACAGTACTGCTTCCTCAACATATGACACAGCCAAAGCCAGGGATCCGCATCAACACCGACTTTTCTTCCATCAGCAGCGAATTCTCGGCGTCGCCGGTCAAGTCAGGTAGAGGGTTGTTTGATAGCCCACGCATTTCATACCCACCCCCGTATCATGATTTCATGAGAGGGGCTATCCCACCATCTCCGTCTATGGACCTGGGGTATATCGGAGAAATACAGAAGCCAGGTCATAAACGGACAACATGGTCATGAAAGAATGTAATTTACATGATGTAGCATACGAACCAGACTGTACGCGGAACACGACACATTCGGGCTGTAAAATTATTTTTTGGCGGCGACGACGGAAAATAGCGTGATATTTAAACTCCGAAGGGGGAGGAGTGTCGACTGGGTGTCGGCGCTGTGGTGGCACATTTCCCCGCCCCGGTTCAGTCCCCAGCCCGCGTCTGGATAAGCGAATGAGTAACTACTACCCAGAGCACGTCTACTTTCAGTCGCAGCCGTCATCCTCTGCGATTGCACAATCATCTCTTCGTAGATGTTCTGTCAAAGGATGTGGAAAGGACCTCCCTCAAGAGTATGCTCTCAAGATGTGCGACGACTGTCGCGGCCGTCATCGCAAATACGCGACCACCAAACGTGCTAAGCGCAAGCAGGAGAAGGCCGCTGTCGGCGCACAGCGCATCGGTAACGACGATGGCCGAGTCGTAACCTGGATGCCTCCGGATCATCACGTTTCCTTGGGTCCTATTCCTGATGATTTGGATCCCGTTACAGTAGGCTCCCCTTCTCTATCTAGTGTGTTAACTAAGTGTGGTTTTAGAACATGCACGTCAGCCAAATCGATCCGCGTCTTTTTAACCCAACGTCGTCTGAACTCGCAGGCGCTTTGACATTACCCCCCTTCGACTCGTCTGACGATCCACAAGACGCATACAATCCAACATCAGCCCAGATAGACGAGACCGAACTCCCATTGTCAGCTGCGCGACCCGCTGTACAGTCGCGCTACTGCTCCGTCAAGGGCTGCCGCAGCCTCGTCGGCGGTGAATATCTCTTCAAGATGTGCGTCCCCTGCCGCAACCGCTACCGCGGGTACGGAATGACGAAGCGTTCTAAATGGAAGCGTGGCCGCGAGATTGCTGCGCAGGAACTTGAGCGCGTACGTGTGGAGGAGGACGCACGACGTGCACGCCAGGGTCTGCCGGTCAGTGGCGTGCAGTCGTCGCCGTATCCGCATTGACACGCCCCTGCAGCTTATCAGCCAGCTTCAAGCTTCTGACCGTCGTGCTTGGGAGAGGAAGGTTTCGGAAACCATTCCTCGCCCGCCCGTTGTACAATATGCGCCGATTTCGATGCTTCCAGTCCGCATGTGCACAGTTTCACACTGTCATACCGTGCTGCAAGGGCATTACCCGTACCGTCGCTGCGAGCGACACCGCTTGCAGAATAGGCATCACAGCAAACTCAAACGTGTACGAGATAAGGAAGTAAAGTCCACGCCTCTGCGACGCGAGGGCACACTTAACCCCGAATCGCTCGGGAACGGGAGTAGGAAAGGCAAGGCAAGGGCCATCGAGCCACTTTACACGACTCTCAACCTAGACCCTCACGACTTGGAAACCGACGAAGCGGTGTCGGAAGTTCGTTTCGTTTTTTTTTATGTTTTGGCGCCTATTCATTATAGTTGTTATTGCTAGACCGAGGAAATACCCGACGAAAGCTCAATACCTCCTCCCGCTCGCGGTGCTCGTCGTTCAAATACAGTCTGTTCCGTCAAGTGGTGTCATAACGTGCTCGATTATCGTTCACCGTGGAAGATGTGCGAAACCCATCGGGAGAAAGACCGCATGAATAGAAAACGCAAATCTGATCGCGACAAAGGTTTTGCCGGCGATGTTAATGAAGAAGTGGCTGGTCAAGTCGTCGAACATGCAAACATGGCTACAGATGTAGTAGAATCGATCACCGAGCTATCGAGCTTGGTACTAGAAACCTCCACACCTCCCCCTGATCAGCCAATCATCTTTATGGAACCATTATTACCTCCAACCTTACCCCCAACCGAGACACTTCCCAGCATTATGCCGCAACAATCGGAAATGTCCGAATACCCTGGCGTCCTTCCGCGGGACAGCCCTCTTCTTTCCTACGAATCCGCAATTCCGAGTGCGGATGTAATTGTCGACACCACCGATCTGGGTGACCTAGACATTGAGACCTCAAGTCAACGATCTATTACCGAAGATGGCTCAGCCGAGGACCTTTGTCCCAGAAATCAAGACGTATCCGCTCATGGTCAACAAGACACCCCTTCTATAGTCTGGAGAAGTGTGATGAGTCCCGTGTCCTCCGCAAGAGGCTCTGATTCCACGTCGTCGAGCTCTGACGCATACTCGGGAGTCACAGTGGCAAACACGGCTTCCAGTCCTACTATTTCGACCGTCTCATCAGCAGACTCAACTGGCACGAGCACAACCACGGCGCATATACAGCCGCAGTTTCAAGTTCCGTATTATATGCCACCTCCCTTCTCCTTACCATACACGCCAGGGCAACCACCGTTCCTCATCACAGGTCCTTACTCACCAATGCCATACCCGCTGCGGCCATCGTACACATACGGTACACCTGCCTCCGGCCCGTTCCAAGCATACCAGTACGCCCCAGCGCCGCCTCCGCCTGGACAACTGGCGCCGTATGCGTTACGACCGTATCCATATCCCGCCTGGGCACCATATGCGAATGGGTCCCTGGAAGCAAACTGGTTCGACGCGAGTGCACAAGCACATGTACAGATACAGACACAGGTGCAGACGAAGTCACTGCGTACCAAGCGTGGGTGGGTTGCCGATCAGCTCGCACCCGGCGAAGACGGCCTGCGTATCGTCATGGTGCAGCCGAGGGGCATTAACGACATCGACATTACTTCTCCGGCCAATCCTGTTTCGTCGGCGTCCGCATCGGAGTCCAGACCGTCCAGACCCTCGCAGACAGTTCCTGAGTCAAACGTGAGTTGTTCGCCACAAGATAGTCCGCATGCAGAGGCATCGCCCGCCACGGCGGCGAATTCTGCCCCCGCGGTCAGTGCCGTATTTGCCGTCCTTATCGTCACAACTCTCACGGTGCTTCCCTTCCAGCGCTCTTGTTCGTGTCGCCGGCAAATACCGGCCGACGCTCCAGGTACACTGTGCGAGCGCTGCAAGATACGCCTCAAGAGGCGGCTGGAGCAAACGAAGCGCAGGCTAAAGCTCGAGCCTAGGAAGACCAGAGCCCAGGCGCAGCGGTTGATGACCTGAGGCATTGTCTCTCCTGCGAGTCAGCCCAAAGCGTGAGCAGTGACGGGGTCGCACAGAAGTGACATTAGCTATAGGTTGTGATTGTCGTTATCCGATTCGAGATAGCACGGGTCCGGATAAGACAGTACCCGATAAACTCGGACACTTTCGGCTTCTTTACAAGTACAAATGGTACCGTATTCAAGTTTCTCTTATCACCCGGCTGGAGCTCGTCCTATCAATCCTTCGTCAACCAATTGTGCCATGGTGGATGTAGAGAATGTCAAAAGCTCAACATGGGATCCCGACAAGAAAAATCAGGATAGCGAGTGGGAGAATCAGATCCTTCCCGCTGCCAAACGGCTGTCGCTCTCCCAGAAACTCTTGACTTGGGGAGTTGAACTTCGCGGTCGGTCACAAATCTCGGATTAGTGAGCTTGGCTGACCTCAGCGCTGCAGGTATCCACCCTGTCGCCGTTGAAGACAGGAAAGAGACGCAGTTCAATAAGATATTTTTTATATGGCTGTCTGCAAATACGAACATTTTGTCGTGCGTGGTCCCATTCCTTTTACTTACTTGTTGTGGTGGTTGAGCTCGCTTCGTTTCTATCTCAGATTCTCCTCGGGGACGTTGGGCCCTGTAGCTTTCGGACTTGGCCTCCGAGATTCGTGCCTGGTCATCCTATTCTTTAACTTGCTCTTTGCTATCCCCCCTGCTTACTTGTGAGTACGGCCACACGACCCGCTTTGATATGGCAGCAGTGCTGAGCTGGAAAAGCTCGACTTGGGGCCCAAAACTGGGGTTGCGCCAGCTGTGCTCGACGCGATACACTTTCGGGTAAGCAGCCGAGAGTTAGCTCGGGGATATGGCAGCTTATCAGACTGAAATAGTTACTATGGCGTCATGGTCCCTAGTATGCTTAGCGTTATCAGTTTCGTCGGTTTCGCCGTTCTGAACAACATAGTGGGTGGCCAGGCACTCGCGAGTGTCGGTAATGTCAGTTGGACGTGAGTCAATGTAACATTTCCAGTGTTCAAGTCTCACAAAAAAATTCATGCTAGCGTTGGGATTGTAGTCATCTCAGTGATCTCTCTTTTTGTCAGTAGACACGGTCATCACAGATCCCGCGTTTACCCGATACATTGACGGACAGATATCGTTCTGTGGACTCAAAGTTCTTAGCTGGTACGCGTTGTCGTCACTCACACGGGATGTCGCTCAGCCCACTGCTAACCCTTTCGCAGGTTCGAGCGAATAATTTGGGTCCCCGTCGTCCTGGTCTTCATCATTGCCACATGCGTCGGTGGCAAGCACTTTGCCGACGCCCCAGCAGCACTCCCTGCCACCGCGTCACAGATTCTTACTTTTGGAGCGACCATCGCCGGCTTCACAATGACGTGGGCGATAATCAGCTCGGACTATACCACGTACTTCCACCCAGGTGTCTCGAGGTCCGCTGCATCTAATGACAGCACACCCTCTGACTAACTTCGAACGAACATAGCTGGCGAATTTTCTGGTATTCGTACGCTGGCCTCATCATACCTATTGTGAGAAAAAAGAGTCGCTTCCGCCATCCACGCAGTCGCACTGATCTCTTAAATCTCTAAGGTCGCGCTTCAATGTTTGGGAGCCGCTGCAGCAATAACCGCACCCGTAGTGCCTGCTTGGGAAGAAAAGTACGCTGGTGGTGATGTCGGTGGGCTAATTGACGCGATGCTTGAACCCGTCGGCAAATTCGGGAAGGTCTTGATGGTGTTCGTCAGCTTGAGCGTGACCGGAAACAACGCCCCCACGATATACTCTTTCGGCATGAGCTTCCAGACTTTCATACCGCCGCTAGTGACCGTCCCCAGGTATGTGTTCTCAGTGGTCGCGACTGCAGTGTAAGTGCGAGTTCCCCATACTTCCTTCCGGGCATAACGCTGAAACAATGACCCAAAAGGATAGTCCCGCTGTCCATCGCAGGCCAGCACAAGTTATATTCGGCACTTTCCAATTTCCTGAGTATCATCGGTTACTGGGCAGGTCCTCTCGATTCCTCGCGTAGCTATCGATGTCAATCCGGCTGACCAATTTGGGGTGCATCTGCAGGGCCATGGGCGACCGCGGTCTTGGTAGAGCACCTCTACTTCCGCAAGGGAGACTTTGCGCTGTACGACCTTCAATCCTGGAACGTGCCCTCGAAGCTCTCGCTAGGCGCAGCTGCTCTGACGGCATCTGCACTGAGCTTCGCGCTCGTCATTCCGTCGATGGATCAAGTCTGGTATGAGGGCCCGATTGCGCGCACGACTGGGGACATCGGCATTGAGACGGCGATGGCAGTCACGGCGTTGTTGTACATCCCGCTGCGCCATCTCGAAAAGCGTTGGAAGGGCGTTTGAATGGTGGAAAAAATGGAATAAAGCCGGTTTGAAGTTTTTTGTTCGAGTGGAGATGGGTAACTTGAATCCACTACGCGAACTCAGGAGTTGTCACCTGTACTATAATGGCCTGTTGCTAACTAAGCTTGCGGGAATCCTGATTCCCTTGTATTACACTATCGTAGTAAGGAGCTTGGCTACCTTGCTTTTGGGAATGGTCGACGCGTGAATATTTGCGACGAGGTATCGGCCTAAGTACGGGCAACTTAATGACTAAGTCCGATCTGATCCTAATTTGTAGAACAAATTGTAATTCTGCATTCCGCGTGTGGGGTAGATTCTGTGCCTCGAACCGCAGAGGGGTGGATCGGGAAAAATTACTATATCCTACTGGTTCTCACTGAGTCGTGTTCTGCTACTACCAGATACGAATGAAGATCGATGTCGCTGAAGCCCGAGCATATCCCTCGATTGCGACCGCTGTGTCGAACTGGGTGGGAACCGCCCTCTACGCCTCTCGTTGAAATCTTTCCCGTCGTCGTCTTCGGCCTTGCGTTTTCGACGATTTCTGCTCGCCGCAGGGTCCGGATTCGGACGAAACTTGACCTTGTCAAAACTGCCGTCCTTGTCATCCCAGCTGGACTTCAAGTGTTCGTTGATGATCCTCAATACTTCTTCAGAAGACCGAAGTTTCTTGACCGCGTCTTGGACTTTCTCGTCTTTCTGCCGGTCAGATTTGATGTCCGCTTCCATCGAGGGTGTGATGTCGGCGGGCGGTTCTATGTGGCGATACAGATTGTTGAAGAGGGAACGTAAGTCCTCGATGATGTCTTTGCAAGGTGTTTGGACAAAACCACGAACGATCCTGGGACCAAGGGCCCCTTGTCGCAGACAATGGAGTTTTCCCCTACCCCCCCTGATGATGCCGTCATCATCCATGTCCTCGCTTTGGTCGAAAACAATTTGCATTTGTTTTGACACACTCCTGGGACCCCTGCACTTTGCGACCAGATATAGGAGTACCCAAAAGAACGACTCTAGGTCGTCCGATACTTCATGCGGCCTGATTGAAGGTTTTTGCAGACGCGCTATGGATATGAATTGCCACGTTCCCTGAATGTTATGTTGAATTACATTAACTGCAAAGAGCGTTATGTGATATCGTACCGTGCGTGCCAGTGAATATTGTCTTTGCGTCCTGCTCCCGTCCTTTACCACCTTCTTCAACAGGTCCCAGTCAATCAAGATCCCTGATCCATTTTCGGCGATCAAGATATTTCCGGCGCTCACATCTCGGTGAAGGATTCCGACCCGCTCGTACGCCCCCGTATGTGCTGTGGCGAATTTCTCAATATCGACAAACAACCACAAGTCAACAGTGCCCACGTACCGGTGATAGCATCTCGAATTACTTTGCACAGCTCCCGAGTTGATTTGAACGTGTTCAACGGGCTCCCCAGTGTTTCCAACACAAGTCGGTAGTGTACATAGGGATCAACACGGGGCCGACCTGGACACCAATCTTTCAAGAACTCCTGAGACATTGTCCTCTGAACAGCGGGAGAATCAGTCTGTCCACATTCCGGCAACAAAGGAACGTCGCCCGCGAGTCCCAATTTCGCAATGTGGGGTACCTGCGCGTCGTGTAGCTCACGATACACGTCGCCCTCCTTTTGAATCCCATCACAATCTGTGCGCCAGAAGTCCTTCAAATACACCAGATTTGTAGTTTCGAGATCGTAAGCGATGTATCCGAAAGTGGAACGACCGAACAGCGCCTCGCTATCCCAAACGGCACTTGGTGCGATGTAATACTTGACCTGACCATTGAGAGTGTGATCGTCGCGAACGAGGAACTTGTGAAGGTCCGCCTTTGTAACGTTCTCCAAGCCTTGGTAAGTCCTCAGCTTAGACAATGCTGCCTCGGCCTCGTCATCTGCGACGGAGGTGACGGTGGTGTCGTAACCTCGTTTCACGTTAGAAAGGAAGTTGAGCCTCCATAAGAATTCGAAAAGTGTGTCGGGTTGGGTGGACCAGTCGAATGGCTTGGTGTATATGACGCTGCTGCGATCCCAGCGAAGCAGGCGACCAGTGTTACCAAAGAGGACCACCGAGAAAGAGAATACGCGAAACTGAGAACGATGAACAGCAGAGGTGTAGGCGATCAACTGGCCGCTGACTCGATAAGCGCCCTTTGTCCATCGTATGTGGCTCTTTAGGTCTGATCCTAATGTCGCCTCTCTCCCCATCTCCTCCAGACCACGAAATACGTCGTCCTTCTCGTTCTTATTCTCAATCCATAGGTCGACTGCCGTCCAGTTTAGTGGCCGCTGACTCCCGGAGTGAGTCCCCGGATCGTTGCGGTCAGTACCAGAATAGATAGCGATGTCGGGTTTCAAGTTTGCCGATATACAATGAGTCGTATTGATGAATTTCAGGTTCGGACATATCCCAGCGTCCTCGATTACGTGAATCTGTAAGAAACGCAAGTAAGCATGGGAAGGGCATCCACAAGTGTGGCGATACTCACAAATTCGTTCTCGTTCTGGGACACTGTCTTGTGGGCGAAGGTAATTGCGGCTGTTGGTTGTGTCTTCGGCGCCTCAGGCACGAATTCTGACAAGAACAATTTCACGGGCATGGGCCCGACGAATTTCTCGCATGTGTCGAAGGCCATGTTTTTGTAGCGTGACGAGGCCCTGGACTTCGCAGGTGTAGATGAATGAGGACCGGCGTTACTGACTTCCTTCCTCAGAGGAGTGGTGTCGGATGGTACACTTTCTGGAGAAAAATGATTGGAGTTGGGTGGAGTTGTGGGCATGATGTTGAGACTCGGGGGTAGATTGGATGTAGGAATCACTCACGATTTCGAGGTATTAATTGCAGCCTGACACAATGACAGCAGCGTGGGGACCCTAGTTATGTGTCCGTGTGGACGACACGATTATCGATAGACGCATGAGCCTGAGTTTCAACTGGTTACGCTCAGGCAACCTCGACCGCGGGCGCTGCCACAATTGAGAAGCGAGACGCGACTTATCACGTGACGGCAAAGTTTGGTTGCCGGCTCGGCTGTGTCTGTGTCTTACTCAAGTCTTACTTGTACCACCATAGCAACCTGTTGTTGGGAATGGGTCGCGGTGAGTGAATATTTGCGACGACGTATCAACCTGAGTATCGGTGTATGGTAAACTTACTGCGGACAAGATCGATCAAGTGATTGATCAAGGATATGACCAATCGTCATTATACGTCGAGCGACGTCAATACTCTATCTATACTAATCTTTATTTTTGAACAGTATCTATGATTGTCCTGTGGTTCTTTGCGGACGTTGAACACTCTTTGTATGCTTCCGGAAGTTTTTTGGTACTGCGTGCTTCTCGACGGCCGACCACTCTTCACCACTGCAACCTCGAGCTGTGTCTGATTTCTGCATGCTTTCCGCCTTGCTTTCCGCCACATCAGACTCCAGATCGCACATTCAAATCATCACGTGTTATCACATGACGATCCAGCTCTGTTGGTTGTACGGTTGCTCCTTTCTGCTTGCTCTTTGGTACCGGACGATTGTACTGAACTCCTAAGAATTGAATAACTCGAGGTGCTGTTTTTATCTATCGGACTTGCGGTGAACTCTTGCCCTGCAAGCGACAGGCCCGATGTCATGGCCCGGGTTTTCAATCTTAAATTTGCTGCATTGTTAGACGACATCACGAAACGTAGGCTGAAGCGTACATCGCGGAATATCAAAAACGCAGGCTACCGTTACCTCATATTCATCTCATCGGTTTCTTACATCCATCCGCACGCCTCTCCACCGACGTGTTGATGCCTTCGGCCCGCTTCATATTGACTGGATTTCTTGATGACATCTCTGTTCTTCGAGTTAGTCACAAATCACATGGTTCATGCCGGTGGACCTTGCAGTTTGGCATATCACTCACCCTGCATGAAGGCGCAAAGGTTTACTCCAAAGGATTTCCGAGGCTGTATCAAAACGAAACGGATATTTCGGGCAATTCATGGGACACAAGAGAGTGTTTCCGTGTGCGGAACGCAATGCTAGACAACCGCGGGGTAGTGTCTCCCCCCCCCCACCTATGAATGCGTTACAGAACCCACATCGACGTCGAATGCACGACAGGGTTTGACGCCATCAGGTACATGTATAAAGTGAGCATCCGCTGCGTTCACACGGAGACACCTAATCTTTATTCTCAGTACGTTTACAACTTGAAAGGGCTTGACCCTGTGCACCAAACGGCGCAAGTGGTCACTTGCGTGACGAGGTGAAACTTGACCGTCGGTGCGCCCGAGGCGTTTGTACAAACGATGGGATGGCCTACACGCCAAGTATGCTAAATGCGCTCGTCGAAGTGCATTGTTGCTAATACGCAATCATAGGAGTATCCCCCCGTTAAACAACTCCAAGTGCACCTCGAAAACGAGCAGAGATCGTGTTTCCGGCAAACGGGGTGCGCTCCGCTGATGGGGAACTCGCACTTACACTGCAGTCGCGACCACCGAGAAAAACATATCTGGGAACGACCACTAGGGATGGTATGATAGCGCACACGACACGCAGTTGACGGCATTCTTCATGGCTAACAAATATACCCCCACGCCCGGGGTTTGTATTATACAGATTTCCCGAATAAGTTCACGTGGGACGCCTTCATTCAGGGACAGTTGCCGCGGAAGAAGAAAAACACATTTACCGCCGTTTGGTTTTAAATTTCATTCCTCCCAATGCCGGGGAGAAGTTCTATGCTCGCTCGGTTCTGTCGGTCGCTAAAATTTACAGTCATTCACTTGGTCATTCGATGACTTGCGAACTTGTGCTGGCGTGCTTTACCCATCTATCCGAGAAGCTTTCCTAGCGCGGGGGTTACTCGATGATGACGGCGAGTGCTGAAGTGAGTTCAAACTTCAACGAGTTCACCCCGACCCTCTCTGACGACGAGTTCAAGTTGATAGAGATATCCATGAAATGTGTCGCCTACCTCTCTCTCGACCATCTCAAAACTCACATCCATGCAGTCGAAGCCTGTAACAGTGGAAACTAAGGACCCAATTGCTGTGTATAATTTTTTTTTTTTTTTTTTTTTTTGGATCCATTTTATTCTGGGATGCGCAACATAGTTACAGACCAGTCGTAGCGAGAACCACCACATTTAAGAAACACGTTAGACCTTGGTATAGTAAGGTGCCCCCACGTCGTATAGTAACAGAACGAGTCATGGAGATTGTCGATCGAGAAAGGTCGCTTTGGGCCTGTGATACATAGTCCGGAGACAAGGGTAGCAGTCGCGGCAGTGTTTCAGCCGCAGATTAGACACATCGCAGAAGAGAGACAGGAGAGGTAACTACCTCCGGTGTGCAACTTACCTAGTCGGGTTCGGGGGGCACGGGTGGGGGCGGGCCGGATTCCGGCTTAGAGAGCGCTTGGGTGAGGCCAAGGTATTTGAGTAGCCTTCCTATCCCCTCGCGTTCGGAGAGTAGGAGGTGGAATGGGTATAAAGGGTTGATCGGGGAGAGAGCCGCCGAGAGGATTGCCGTGGAGAGGCGTGGTTGGGTGAAGTGGGGGCAGTGGCGTATGACGTGATCTGCGTCCCTGAGAGGGTGGCCGCAAGGGCAGGCTATGTTCTCCGGAACCGTTGTACATACGTCCCGGTGAATGCGTGGTCGGTGGCGACTTGCATGAGGGTGGATGTGGTGCGCCGTGAGTGTTTGGGTCGTCGCGCGCCCGCGACGATTTCTGTGGCTGTAGCTTGCCTCCAGAGGGGGTGGAGTTCCTTTGGGTCGGGTGGGTGCACGTCGGAGTATGTCTGCGTGTACGGCAGATGGTCGCCCAGGATTTGTTGGTTGAATACGGGGATCAGGCGCGCTTCATACCAGCGCGCGCCCCACTTGTGGAAGGCTAGTGTCCTTGCTCTTGCCTTTTGGAATGCTGCAGATTGAACACGGTCCAGCCCGTCAGGGGGTTCCCGCGTGCAGGCCTCGGCCGCCATGTCCCGTGCCATTCCTTGCCCAGCTAGTTCGAAGTCCACCGGAGACCAGACCAAAAACAAACGAGTGTCAGTGTGACGAGACGCGAGTATGGTAAGAGACTGATGGAACATTAGCGCGTGGGTCTGCGCTGTCTGAGAGTTGGTGTCCCGGATGGCCTGCAGCGCTGAGGCGCTGCCGGCGAACACGTATATGAATTCTGGAGGGGGCACCTCCTCTGTATAGTACATGGCCAGGGCTTCTACAGTTTTGGCGAGTCCGAAGACGTCCGCGTCGAACTGCAGTACCCCCGTGCCCAACACCCAGCTCTCGTGCGTCAGAGCCGCCCCCCCTACTGAGAAAGAGGCTGCCGCTGCGCCCACCTCTTGTCCATCCGGTCTCCCTTGGGCGGTGACCTTCCCTTGGACGTGGATTAGCAAAGCATTGGGGTGGCATTCCCTGGTGAGGGTTTGTATCCACTCCCGCCGCTCCCTAGGGTTTGTGGCCCCTTTGTGTCTAACCATCCCCTCCCAGTTGGGAACCTCCCAGGGGGCGACGGCGACGGCATCAACGCGCGGCCCGTCTGAGGGGACGCGCTCCGCCAGTATCTCAAGTGCCGTGGGCGCACGAGTGCGGGTTCCAGGCCGCCCGCGGGTTTGTGGGACAACCGTAGGGAAGTCCCCCTGGCGCGGGTTATACCAGGCTGGGCCGAGGCGCCTGAGCAACTGGGAACTCCGCGGTAGCCTGTAGAGACGGAGGGCGGAGGTGTGCGTTAGCTTCTCAACGAAGATGCTCATAGGGAGCATTCTGGTAAAGACAAGAAGGGGCTCCCGCGGCGCAGTGCGGAAGGAGCCCGTTACCACTTTAACCATTTCGTTCTGGACGACTTGTAGCTTTTTGAGGAGCCCGACCACCCCTTTGGATTTATACCATAGTTGGCAACCATAGGTTAGGACGGGGAGGCAAACGGCGTTCATCACGAGCCGCCAGTTTGCCATGGATAGACCCCGTATGGTGTTCCCGAGGATCATCAGCGCCCTGATCGACGCGCGTGCCCGATTGCACATGATGTCCACATGGGGTTGCCATTTGAGTCGCCGGTGGAAGAAGAACCCCAGGTAACGGAGGACTTCCACCGGTTTGGCCTGGTACTCCCCATCTCCGTGAGGAAGCGTGAGATGGGGAGGAGGGGGAATGGGATTCCGCTCCTTCGGCCTCTGGAAGAACATCAGCTCGGTTTTGTCTGGCTCGATGGCGAGTCCCGACAGCCGGAGCCATTGTTCGCATACCGCGTACCTGGCGCGTAGGAGGGTTGTCACGTCCTCCCACGTTTCCGCGCAGGCAAACAGCACGCCGTCATCTACGTACATCCCCAGAGAAGAGTTGTTCCAGTGACGCATCTTCTCTAGGAGGGGCGACGTATAGGTGATGGAGAGAACAGGCGATAGGGGCGACCCTTGCGGGACCCCAACGGGCTGGCCCTGTTCCTCCGCGAGTATCCCGTTGAACCGGAGTTTGACTCGACGGTCCTCAAGGAATTCGCTCATCCATCCTGTCACTTCCCGTGCGAACCCCATGTTTCCCAGGAGTGCGCACAGGCGACGGTGATTAACGTGGTCAAAGAAGCCACGGACGTCAAACAGGATGATGCCACACTTCAGTCCGGCGCCGTGGGCAGCCTGGACGTCGTGGAGAAGTGTGAGGCCCGCGTCGAGACAAGAGGAGTGCATCCTACCACCAAACTGGTT
This sequence comes from Lactarius pseudohatsudake, assembly GCA_021525015.1. NCBI lineage: Eukaryota > Fungi > Basidiomycota > Agaricomycetes > Russulales > Russulaceae > Lactarius > Lactarius pseudohatsudake. Next base: position 369,334 of record JAKELH010000019.1, read on the forward strand.
GGTGGTGATCAGCTCTTCCTTGACTAGTGCGTGCTGGATGCGCTTCGCGATCACCTTCTCGAGTAGCTTTGACATGCATTCGAGGAGAGATATGGGGCGGTGCGCTTTAGCCTGCGTGTAGTCGGGTCTGTCCGGTTTGGGGATGACCACGACTACCGCACTCTTCCAGCGGGCCGGGTGGTAGCCTAGTTGGATGCAGGATTCAAAGAGGATGGTTAGTGTGGGCCCGATGCCCTCCCACTGGTCGACCTCCTCTGGGTCACCCCACGCGCGTTTGAGTAGAAGCCACCCGATCCCTGTGTCTCCGGGGGCAGATTTGTTAGATGCTCCCTTAAGGAGCGCCGTGGTCTCAGCCAGGGTGATGGGTTCGTGGGGGCGGGTGGGGCGGCGTGGGGGGTCTCCAGGGAGGTCGAGAGGTATGTCTTCTCGTTCCTTCGCAAAGAACCGCTCACCTAGGATTGCTGCCATCTGGTCATGGTCGAATTGTAGATCTCCGTCTCCGTTCTTGAGAGCCGGTATCCTGGTGACGCTCCTGCCATGCCTCCAGGCAGCGACATCCCAGACGTTCGAGGTGGTGATGAACTTATCCGCCCATTCGCGTTTGGCCCGTTTGACGGTCCGTCGCAAAATTGCTGTGTATAATTCCAGCCATGGTTGTGCTTGCCGGCATAGGCGCCCTGTCGACAAGGGACGTGATTCCTTCGTCATAAACGTCAACTCTTTGCCGAAGATATACAAAACGATTAGACTGCGGTACGCGTTCTGATGGAGAGAGGCCCTAAGTGGTCGTGTGCAGCAAAGACTTGTTCGCTTCGTCAGACTTTGATGAATGACGGCGCCACGGGGCCGTCATGAATTGCTAGTGATAATTAATATCAAGTCTGATCCGATCCTAATATGTGGAATAAAATGTATTCCACATCCTGCAACAAGTACACTCTGGTTGATAGCCCGGATTTGTGTGGGGTAAATTCTGTGCCCTCAAACTGCATTGGAGGGGTGGATCGGGAAGAATAAGTCGACACGGTTATCAATATATCCTACTCGTTCTCGCTGGGTGTTCGACTACCACTAGCAGATCCGAATGAAGATTGATGTCGTTGAAGCCCGAGCATATCCCTCGATTGCGATGGCTGTGTCGAACTGGGTGGGAACCGTCCTCTACGCCTCTCGTCGAAATCCCTCCCATCGTTTTCGGCCTTGCGTTTTCGGCGATTTCTACTCGTCGCAGGATCCGGACGAAACTTGACCTTGTAAAGACTGCCGTCGTTGTCTACGTCCCAACTGCCAGTGGAATCCAAGTGTTTGTTGATGATCGACAATACTTCTTCAGAAGACCGAAGTTTCTTCAACGCGTCTTGGACACTCTCATCTTGGTCCCGTTCAGATTTGATCCTCGATTGCACCCGGGGTATGGTGTCGGCAAACGGTTGTACGTGGCGATACAGATTGTCGAAGAGGGAGCGTAATTCTTCGATGATGTCTCTGCAAGGCGTTTCGACAAGAAATTCCACGATCACGGGACCAAGGTCCCCTTCTCGCAGACAATAAAGTTTTCCTCGCCCCCCCCTGATGATGCCGTCATCATCCATGTCCTCGCTTTGGTCGAAAACGCGTTGCATATTTTGTGACAGATTGATTTTCCCAACACTTTTGCACTTTACGACCAGATATAGGAGTACCCAAAAGAACGACTCAAGGTCGTCGGATACTTCATGCGGCCTGGTTGAAGAATCCTGTAAACGCGCTATGGACATGAATTGCCACGTTCCCTGAATCCAGTGTTGATTTACATTAACTGCAGAGCGCGTGGACGTGATGTCGTACCGTGCGTGAATGTTGTCTTTGCTCCCCGCCCCCGCCCATCACCACCTTTTTCGACAGGTCCCAGTCAATCAAGATCCCTGATCCATCTTCGGCGATCAGGATATTTCCTGCGCTCACATCTCGGTGAAGGATCTGGACCCGCTCGTACGCCTCTGTATGTGCTATGGCGAATTTCTCAATATCGACAACAACCATAAGTCAATGGTGCCCACGTACCAGTGATGGCATCTCGAATTACTTTACACAGCTCCCGAGATGATTTGAACGCGTACAATGGGCTCCCCAGTGTTTCCAACACAAGTTGGTAGTGTACGTAGGGATCAACTCGGGGCCGACCTGGACACCAGTCGTATCCTTTCACGAACTCCTGGGTCGTTGTCCGCTGAACAGCGGGAGAATCAGTACGCCCACATTCCGGCAACAAAGGAACGTCGCCCGCGAGTCCCAATTTCGCAATGTTGGATACCCGTGCGTCGTGTAGCTCACGATACACGTTGCCCTCCTTTTGGACCCCATCGCGTTCAGTCCACCAGAAGTCCTTCAAATACACCAGATTTGTAGTTTCGGGATCGTAAGCGATGTATCCGAAAGTGGAACGACCGAAAAGCGCCTCGCTATCCCACACGGCACTTGGTGCGATGTAATACTTGATCTGACCATTGAGAGTGTGATCGTCGCGAACGAGGAACTTGTGAAGGTCCGCCTTTGCAACGTTCTCCAAGCCCTCGTAAGTCCTCAGCTTAGACAATGCTGCCTCGGCCTCGTCATCTGCGACGGGGGTGACGGTGGTGTCGCAACCGCGTTTCACGTCAGACAGGAAGTTGAGCCTCCATAAGAATTCGAAAAGTGTGTTGGGTTGGGTGGACCAGTTGAACGGCTCGGTGTATATGATGCCGCTGCGATCCCAGCGAAGTAGGCGACCAGTATTACCGAAGAGGACCACCGAGAAAGAGAATATGCGAAACGGAGAGCGGTGAATGGCAGAAGTGTAGGCGGTCAACTCGCCGCTGACTTGACAAGCACCTTCTGTCCATCGTATGTGACTTTTGAAGTCTTGACTTACTGTCTCCATCTGCTCCAGATCACGAAATACGTCGCTCCCCTTCTTCTCATTTTCGATCCACAGGTTGACTGCCCTCCTCTCCGGCGGCGGCGGATTGGAGGGGCAAGTCCACTGGCCGTTGCGGTCAGTACCAGAATAGACGGCGATGTCGGGTTTCAGGTTTGCCGATATACAATGAGTAGTATTGATGAACTTCAGGTTCGGACAAATCCCGGCATCCTCGATTAATTGAATCTGTAAGAAACGCGTAAGTATGGGAAGGGGGCATCTACAAGTGTAGCGATACTCGCAAATTCGTTCTCGTTCTGGGACGCTGTCTTGTGGGCGAAGGTAATTGGGGCTGTTGGTCGTGTATTCGGTGCCTCCGGTACGAATTCCGACAAGAACAATTCTACGGGCATGGGCCCGACGAATTTCTCGCATGCGTCGACGGCCATGTTTTTGTAGCGTGACGATGTCTTGGTCTTCGCGGGTGTGAACGAATGGGGACCAGAGTTACTGACTTCCTGCCTCAGAGGAGTGGTGTCGGATTGTGTGCTTCCTGGAGGAAGGTGATTGGAGTTGGGTAGAATTGTGGGCGTGTTGAGACTTGGGGCGTAGATTAAATGTAGGAATCACTCACGATTTCGTCTAAAAAGGTTGCTAAATAAGCTATTAATTGCAGACTGACACAATTTGACAGCAATGTGGCGACGCTAGTTAGTGTGTCCGTGTGGACGACACGATCATCAATGGATGCATGTCGGCCAGTGAGCACGAATTTACGCTCAGGCTACCGCAAAACGCAGGTTAAACTCGAGTATAGGAAGACCCGAGCACAGGCGCAGCGGTTGATGCACGTTGACCCGAGGCATTCTCTCTGCTGTGAGTCAGTCCAGCCCATAGTATCATTTTCGTTATGCGATCCGAGATAAGTTAGCACGGCCCCAGATAGGTTACACTGCCAAACGTGCCTGTTTGAGGTTCGGGTACCCATTGTCTGCACGACCCCGTTTAGGCTCATTCAGGATGCCAGTCGTGAGACGCGTGAGGGGTTGCACCAGCACTGAAACCCAGGACCCTGTGCCAACCCTGGAGGGAGCCTTCAAAACGGTGCTGAATCTGCCATGGTTTCCTTTTTTGGCCCAGACAGACTAGCTAACGCTGTTGTCCATGCACATTGAGAAAAACAATGACATTTTATTCATGATTCTACTAGCATAGACTAATGACATCTCCCCGAACCTGCTCAAAGCGTGGGTGCTAAGGTGGAACACAATTTGGTATGGGAGGCGCTGACATCGGGCTGGGGGTGCGGGAAATTGTGATGGTAAAGTCCAGGCTTGTTGCACGCACAGGAGGGCTGGTAATAGTGGTAGCAGTGTAGTGGGCGGGGCATCGTACGGAAAGTTGAAGTTGAAGTCTGTAAGTGGTGATGACTGACAGCAAGGGTAGAAGTGGTGCAGTGGCAAGACGCAAAACAAAATTGCAAGTCGCCGTTGAAGCTTGCCAATGCGTTTAGGTAATCAGCGATTCAGCTTCAGCGCTTACAGCTTGGCGCCACGATTGTTCTTACCTTTGGAGCCACTTTTGGAGCGGGACAAACAAGGGAATGAGTATTAATGAATGGCTGTGTGGAGCTTCATCACCGTGCTGCGGACTCAGACTCGCGGTGTCCAGTCCAACTATAGCCTGAGCGAGAGCAATATGATATGCTAGGCTTGGCCACTGCTCGGCCCGTTATTTCCCCTGCTCCAAAGTAAACCGAACAACGTCAGGTCGTTCCCTCCGGGCCGCGCGAGTCCGGGGTGAATTGGCCGTGTATTTCGAGTTGGACACTTTCACCTTCTTGACAAGCACAAATGGAACCATTTTTCTCGCCTTGTCCTTCTTCAACCAATTGTGCCATGGTGGATGTAGAGAATGTCAAAGGCGCAACATGGAATTCCGACGAGAAACACAAGTGGCAGAATCAAAACCTTTCCGCTGCCAAGCGACTGTCGCTCTTCCTATTGACTTGGGGGATTGAACTTCGCGGTTGGTCACTGGCACAAATCTCGGATTGCCGAGTTCGGCTGACCTCACTGTGCACGCTACAGGTATCCATCCTGTCACTGTTGAAGACAAGAAAGAGACGCAGTTCAATAAGATATTTTTTATATGGCTGTCTGCAAATACGAACATTCTGTCGTGCGTGGTCCCATTCTTTTTCATTTACTTGTTGCGGTGGTTGAGCTTGCTTCGTTTCTGTCTCAGATTCTCCTTGGGGACGTTGGGTCCTGTAACTTTCGGACTTGGCCTCCGAGATTCGTGCCTGGTCATCGTATTCTTTAACCTGCTCTTCGCCATCCCCCCTGCATACTTGTGAGTATGGCTACACGACCCGCTTTGTCGTGGTTACGGCGCTAAGCTGGAAAAGCTCGACTTGGGGCCCTAAACTAGGGTTGCGCCAGCTGTGCTCGACGCGATACACTTTTGGGTAAGCAGCCGAGAGTTGGCTCAGGGATGTGGCAGTTGATCAGACCGAGATAGTTACTATGGAGTCGTGGTCCCTAGTATGCTTAGCGTTTTCGGGTTGATCGGTTTCGCCGTTCTGAACAGTATAGTGGGCGGCCAGGCACTCGCGAGTGTCGGTAATGTCAGTTGGACGTGAGTCAATGTAACATTTCCAGTGTTCAAGTCTCACCAAACAAAATCCTGCTAGCGCCGGGATCGTAGTCGTCTCAGTGATCTCTCTTTTCGTCAGTGGACACGGTCATCACAGACTCCTCATTTACCTGATACATTGACGGACAGATATCGTTCTGTGGACTCAAAGTTCTTAGCTGGTACGCGTTGTCGTCACTCACTCTGGATACCGCTGAGCCTTCTCCTGCTAACCCTTCCGCAGGTTCGAGCGAGTAGTTTGGGTCCCCGTCGTCCTGGTCTTCACCATTGCCGCATGCGTTAGTGGCAAGCACTTTGCCGACGCCCCAGCCGCATTGCCTGCCACCGCGTCACAGGTTCTCAATTTTGGGGCAACCATTGCCGGCGCCACAATCACATGGGCGACAATCAGCTCGGACTATACCACGTACTTCCACCCAGATGTCTCGAGGTCCGCTGCATCTAATGACAGCACACCCTCTGACTAACTTTGAACGAACATAGCTGGCGAATTTTCTGGTATTCGTACGCTGGCCTCATCGTGCCTACGGTAAGAAGGAAGTGTCGCTTCCGCTGTCCACGCCGTCACACTGACCTCTTAAATCTAAGGTCGCGCTTCAGTGTTTGGGAGCCGCTGCAGCGATAACTGCCCCTGTAGTGCCTGCCTGGGAAGCAGAGTACGCTGGTGGTAATGTCGGTGGGCTGATTGATGCAATGCTTGAACCCGTCGGCAAATTCGGGAAGGTCTTGATGGTGTTCGTCAGCTTGAGCGTGACCGGAAACAACGTTCCAACGATATACTCTTTCGGCATGAGCCTCCAGACTTTCATACCGCCGTTAGTGGTCGTTCCCAGATATGTGTTCTCCATGGTCGCGACTGCAGTGTAAGTGCGAGTTCCCCATACTTCTTCCTTCACACCAACCCATGCGTGACATTGAAACAATTGCGCAAAAGGGTAATCCCACTTTCCATTGCGGGCCAGCACAAGTTATATTCGGCACTTTCCAATTTCCTGAGTATCATCGGTTACTGGGCAGGTGCTCTCGATTCCTCGCGTAGTTATCGATGTCGATCTGGCTGACCGATTTGGGGTTGCACCTGCAGGACCATGGGCAGCTGCGGTCTTGGTAGAGCACTTCTACTTCCGCAAAGGAGACTTTGCGCTGTACGACCTCCAATCCTGGAACGTGCCGTCGAAGCTCCCGCTAGGCGCAGCTGCTCTGACCGCATCTGCGCTGAGCTTTGCGCTCGCCATTCCATCGATGGATCAAGTCTGGTACGAGGGCCCGATTGCACGCACGACTGGGGATATCGGCATCGAGTTGGCGATGGCGGTCACGGCGTTGTTGTACATCCCGCTGCGTCATCTCGAAAAACGTTGGAATGGCGTTTGAATGGTGGGAAAGGTGGAATAAAGGTTTATTTTGTTCCAGATGTTCAGAGCAAAGAGGAGACTTCAATCCACCTTGCGAACTCGGGAGTTGTCACTTGTACTACAATGGCCTGTCGCCAACTAAGCTCGCGGCGATCCTGATTCCCTTGTATCACACCGTCGTAGCAAGGAGCAGGTACCTGGCTTCCCGCTTTTGGGATGTCGACGAGTGAGACTAGGTATGATCAAATACGGCGGCGCATCAGCCTGAGTATCGGCAGTGTATGGTAGACTTAGTGAAGTCAGGACAAGATCGATGACAGTAAATCATGATATGACCAATTATAGGTGAGACATGATAAGTTTGAAAAAAAAAAAGTATTCCGCATTCCGCAACGAGTACAATCTGGCCGGATTTGTGCGCGGTACGCATCAGAGGGGCGGGAAAAATAAGTCGACACGGTTATCAATATATCCTACTAGTTCCCACTGGGTCGTGTTCTGCTACTACCAGATCCGAACGAAGATCGATGTCGCTGAAGCCCGAGTACATCCCTCGATTGCGATGGCTGTGTCGAACTGGGTGGGAACCGCCCTCTACGCCTCTCGTTGAAATCTTTCCCATCGTCGTCTTCGGCCTTGCGTTTTCGGCGATTTCTGCTCGTCGCAGGATCCGGACGAAACTTGACCTTGTAGAGGCTGCCGTCGTTGTTCACTTCCCACCTGGGTTTCAAGTGTTCGTTGATGATCGCCAATACTTCTTCAGAAGACCGAAGTTTCTTGACCGCGTCTTGCACTCTCTCATCTCGGTCCCTTTTAGAATCGATGTTCGATTTCATCCAGGGAATGGTCTCGGCGCGCGGTTCTACGTGGCGATACAGATTGTCAAAGAGGGAACGTAATTCCTCGATGATGTTTTTGCAAGGTGTTTTGACAAGATAATCAACGATCGTGGGACCAAGGTCCGTTTGTCGCAGACATTGGAGTTTTCCCCTACTAGGGGAAAACAAAATGTTACTAGTGGGCACTAGCCGAGACTAGTGACACCCAAATATATTGTCACTAGTTTCCCCTAGTTACCACTAGTTAAGCTAGTTAAATCTGGTTTTGCTGATGTACCCCCCCTGATGATGCCGTCATCATCCATGTCGTCGTCCTGATCGAAAACAATTTGCATGTCTTTCGAGAGATCGATTTTCTCAACACTTCTGCACTTTGCGACCAGATATAGGAGCACCCAAAAGAAAGACTCTAAATCATCGGATACTTCATGCGGCCTGGTCGAAGGATCCCGTAAACGCGCAATGGATATGAATTGCCACGTTCCCTAAATCCAGTGTTGATTTACATTAACTGCAAAGCGCGTCAAATGTGATGTCGTACCGTGCGTGAATGTTGTCTTTGCGTCCCGCTCCCGTCCTTCACCACCTTCTTCGACAGGTCCCAGTCAATCAAGATTCCCGATCTCTCTTCGGTGATCAGGATATTTCCGGCGCTCACATCTCGGTGAAGGATTCCGACCCGCTCGTACGCCCCCGTATGTGCTGTGGCAAATTTCTCAATATCGACAAAACAACCTTAACAGTGCCCACGTACCGGTGATAGCATCTCGAATTACTTCGCACAGCTCCCGAGTCGATTTGAACGTGTGCAGCGGCTCCCCCAGTGTTTCCAACACAAGTCGGTAGTGTACGTATGGATCGACACAGGGCTGACCAGGACACCAATCGTATCCCTTCGCGAACTGCTGAGACATTGTCCTCTGAACAGCGGGAGAATCAGTACGTCCACATTCCGGCAACAAAGGAACGTCGCCCGCGAGTCCCAATTTCGCAATGTTGGGTACCTGCGCGTCGTGTAGCTCACGATACACGTCGCCCTCCTTTTGAATCCCATCACAATCTGTGCGCCAGAAGTCCTTCAAATACACCAGATTTGTAGTTTCGAGATCGTAAGCGATGTATCCGAAAGTGGAACGACCGAACAGCGCCTCGCTATCCCAAACGGCACTTGGTGCGATGTAATACTTGACCTGACCATTGAGAGTGTGATCGTCGCGAACGAGGAACTTGTGAAGGTCCGCCTTTGTAACGTTCTCCAAGCCTTTGTAAGTCCTCAGCTTAGACAATGCTGCCTCGGCCTCGTCATCTGCGACGGAGGTGACGGTGGTGTCGTAACCTCGTTTCACGTCAGAAAGGAAGTTGAGCCTCCATAAGAATTCGAAGAGTGTGTCGGGTTGAGTGGACCAGTCGAATGGCTCGGTGTATATGACGCCGCTGCGATCCCAGCGAAGTAGGCGACCAGTGTTACCGAAGAGGACCACCGAGAAGGAGAATACGCGAAACTGAGAACGATGAATAGCAGAGGTGTAGGCGATCAACTGGCCGCTGACTCGATAAGCGCCCTTTGTCCATCGTATGTGGCTCTTTAGGTCTGATTTTAATGTCGCCTCTCTCCCCATCTCCTCCAGACCACGAAATACGTCGTCCTTCTCGTTCTTATTCTCGATCCACAGGTCGACCGCCGTCCAGTCCAGCGACCGCTGACTCCCGGAGTGAGTCCCCTGATCATCGCAGTCAGTACCAGAATAGATGGCGATGTCGGGTTTCAATTTTGCCGATATACAATGAGTAGTATTGATGAACTTCAGGTTCGGACAAATCCCGGCATCCTCGATTACTTGAATCTGTAAGAAACGCAGGTAAGCAAGGGAAGGGGGCATATACAAGGTGGCGATACTCGCAAATTCGTTCTCGTTCTGAGACACTTTCTGGTGGACGAAGGTAATTGCGGCTGTTGGACGTGTATTCGGTGCCTTAGGTACGAATTCTGACAAGAACAATTTCACGGGCATGGGCCTGACGAATTTCTCGCATGCGTCGAAGGCCATGTTTTTGTAGCGTGACGAGGCCCTGGACTTCGCAGGTGTAGATGAATGAGGACCGGCGTTACTGACTTCCTTACTTAGAGGCGTGTTGGATGGTACGCTTTCTGGAGAAAAATGATTGGAGTTGGGTGGAGTTGTGGGCATGATGTTGAGACTTGGGGGGTAGATTGAATGTAGGAATCACTCACGATTTCAAGGTATTAATTGCAGCCTGACACAATGGCAGCAGCGTGGGGACCCTAGTTATGTGTCCGTGTGGACGACACGATTATCGATAGACGCATGAGCCTGAGTTTCAAGTTACGCTCAGGCAACCTCGACTGCGGGCGCTGCCACAATTGAGAAGCGAGACGTGACTTATCACGTGCCCGCGAAGTTTGGTTGCGTGCGCTTGTACCATCATGGCTTGTACCATCATAGCAAGGGGCACGGCCGCACGGGTAGCTTACTTCCTGTTGTTGGGAATGGGTCGCGATGAGTGAATATTTGCGACGACGTATCAGCCTCGTCGGTGTGACAGTACTAGTAGGTGATATGACTAATTATAAGATCAATTATAGGGTCGTGAGCGACCTGATCTGGATTGTCTCTTGGTGTGCCTTCTAACTCAATCGGATCGTTTGCGACAGTGTTTTTTTTGCGGGGTGGCCGATTTGAGCACTGCCCAATTTGTTGCCCACGCGTTTTTATGTACGTTATATATTCAAAAACCTCACTTTGTTAAACTTGAGCTTGAACAGTCGAGCTGTGCGTCTGTCACTGCAGTCCACCGCAAAAAGGTGTGCCATCACATGGCTCTTCGTACTCTGACGTTGCCGACTGGCAGTGCACTCCGACTCCCTTTTTTGGAGCTCCCTCTTCCATTCTTATGTTGCGCTGCGTGCCAAATCAATTGGATGATCGAGACGACATGAAAGTTTGCAAAATGTTCGGCTTCTATAGGCTCCCTTACGTTTCTCCCTCACCGCTGTGAAGCCTTTATGGCAGACAAGTGAAGCGTGTTCATCTTCGGTCGAACTGGACGTTTCCCTGCCTGCGCATGTAGGAGTACGTTCGTTTCCTGCATCTGTTTCTCCCCTGTCCAACTTCTCTCAGTTGTAACCGTTCCATCTGGTCCTTCCACGGTACCATCCTGTCCACGCTCGCAGTCAACGGCTCATGCTCCATCATTTGTCACTTCGACGAAAGCCAAGCCGATAACTTTCTCCCAGGTATACAATATCCTGGCTACGGCACGTTATCGACCGCTGCGGAGGCTATCAGTCAACCTGACTTCTTACAGATTGTATGAGCGAGGACGCACGCATGGTCACGGAGTCTGATATGGGGCATACTGACCTTCTACATTGTCGTACGTGTCTGCTACAATGGCAAATTTGGCAGGATGAACCACTACCTCTCTTACCACTTCCTGCTTCTGTGTATACTTCCCCACGTCTCTATATCCATAAAAAAAACGCAAGCCCCCACCACCCGTTGCCGCGTCCTCATCAACTACTCGGGATGCCTCACTTACAACTACGACCACCCCGCTACGTCATAAAGTTCCACCGCCCGTCGTCGGTGCCCGGATAGGAGTAGCCATCAGACCTACCCCCACATCCACCGATGACACAGTGGGCGGCTGGTGAATATGCACAGTGCTCCCTTACTCAGTTTGATGTTGTCTGGGGAAATGGCGAACTGGGGCGATGGCATGCTATGTGGAGAAGAAGTCGAGGTACTCAAGAAGATGCGTGATGGGCTGGTCCTAGCATGAAATATACTTTCCTTCCTTCAGACAAGCATGTTTCATGAAAAGAATTGCAAAATGGCACGTGACGACACAATCGTAAGACTACACAATGAAAACTGCGCCTCAGAAAGCTTTCATGAATGACGGCCCCAGTCCTACTGGTTCTCGCTGGGTCGTGTTCTGCTACTACCAGATCCGAATGAAGATCGATGTCGCTGAAGCCCGAGTATATCCCTCGATTGCGATGGCTGTGTCGAACTGGGGGGGAACCGCCCTCTACGCCTCTCATTAAAATCTTTCCCACCGTCGTCTTCGGCCTTGCGTTTTCGGCGATTTCTGCTCGTCGCCCGATCCGGACGAAACTTGGCCTTGCAAAGACTGCCGTCGTTGTCTACGTCCCAACTGCCAGTGGAATCCAAGTGTTTGTTGATGATCGACAATACTTCTTCAGAAGACCGAAGTTTCCTGACCGCGTCTTGCACTCTCTCATCTTGCTCCCGTACAGAATCGATATCCAATCGCATCGAGGGTATGGTGTCGAAGGGCGGTTCTATGTGGCGATACAGATTGTTGAAGAGGGAACGCAAATCCTCGATGATGACTTTGCAAGGTGTATCGACAAGATAATCAACGGCCATGCGACCAAGGACCCCTTGTTGCAGACAATGGAGTTTTCCTCGCCCCCCCCTGATGGTGCCGTCATCATCCATGTCCTCACTTTGGTCGAAAACGCTTTGCATATCTTGTGACAGATCGATTTTCCGAACACTTCTGCACTTTACGACCATATATAGGAGGACCCAAAAGAACGACTCTAGGTCGTCCGATACTTCATGCGGCCTCATCGAAGGATTCCGTAAACGCACTATGGATATGAATTGCCACGTTCCCTGAATCCAATCTTCATTTACGTTAACCGCAAAGCGCGTGAACGTGATGTTGTACCGTGCGTGAATATTGTCTTTGCTTCTCGCTCCTGTCCTTCACCACCTTCTTCGACAGGTCCCAGTCAATCAAAATTCCCGATCTCCCTTCGGTGATCAGGATATTTCCGGCGCTCACATCTCGGTGAAGGATTCCCACCCTCTCGTACGCCCCCGTATGTGCTGTGGTGAATTTCTCAATATCGACAAACAACCACGAGTCAATAGTGCCCACGTACCGGTGATAGCATTTCGAAGTACTTCGCACAGCTCCCGAGTCGATTTGAACGTGTGCAGCGGCTCCCCCAGTGTTTCCAACACAAGTCGGTAGTGTACGTATGGATCGACACGGGGCTGACCAGGACACCAATCGTATCCCTTCGCGAACTGCTGAGATATTGTCCTCTGAACAGCGGGAGAATCAGTACGTCCACATTCCGGCAACAAAGGAACGTCGCCCGCGAGTCCCAATTTCGCAATGTCACATAATGGTGCAAGGTATTGACGATACTTTCGGCAAAACCCATGTGCGAATAGACTGAATACATCGGCAAAACCCATGTGGGCCCATTTAGTAAAAGTAGACATATACCATGTATGGGCCCATAATATAGAACTGTTGAATTGATCAGATGGGCCCACCATTGCCAGTGCTAAAAGGTGCCGATGTTTTTGAGTGGGCCCACACTTGCCTCTCGGGAATGGTGCCAATGGTATTGAATGGGCCCATCCTTGCCCCTAGGGAATGGTGCTGATGTTTTGGAATGGGCCCACCCATGCTGCTAGGGAATGCTGCCGATGTTTTTGAATGGGCCCAGCCTTGCCTCTAGGAAAGATGCCGATGCTCTCAAATGGGCCCACCCTTGCTGCTGGGGAGAGCTGCCGATGTTTTTGAATGGGCCCACCCTTGCCGCTAAGAAATGATGCCGATGCTCTCAGATGGGCCCACCCTTGCTGCTAGGGAGAGCTGCCGATGTTTTTGAATGGGCCCACCCTTGCCGGTCAGAAAAGATGCCGATGCTCTCAGATGGGCCCACCCTTGCTGCTAGGAAGAGCTGCCGATGTTTTTGAATGGGCCCACCCTTGCCGCTAAGAAATGATGCCGATGCTCTCAGATGGCCCACCCTTGCTGCTGGGGAGAGCTGCCGATGTTTTTGAATGGGCCAACCCTTGCCGCTACGAAAAGATGCCGATGCTCTCAGATGGGCCCACCCTTGCTACTAGGGAGAGCTGCCGATGTTTTTGAATGGGCCGACCCTTGCCGCTAAGAAATGATGCCGATGCTCCCAGATGGGCCCACCCTTGCTGCTAGGGAGAGCTGCCGATGTTTTTGAATGGGCCGACCCTTGCCGCTAAGAAAAGATGCCGATGCTCTCAGATGGGCCCACCCTTGCTGCTAGGGAGAGCTGCCGATGTTTTTGAATGGGCCCACCCTTGCCGGTCAGAAAAGATGCCGATGCTCTCAGATGGGCCCACCCTTGCTGCTAGGGAGAGCTGCCAATGTTTTTGAATGGGCCCACCCTTGCCGCTAAGAAATGATGCCGATGCTCTCAGATGGCCCACCCTTGCTGCTGGGGAGAGCTGCCGATGTTTTTGAATGGGCCGACCCTTGCCACTACGAAAAGATGCCGATGCTCCCAGATGGGCCCACCCTTGCTGCTAGGAAGAGCTGCCGATGTTTTTGAATGGGCCGACCCTTGCCGCTACGAAAAGATGCCGATGCTCTCAGATGGGCCCACCCTTGCTGCTAGGAAGAGCTGCCGATGTTTTTGAATGGGCCCACCCTTGCCGCTAAGAAATGATGCCGATGCTCTCAGATGGCCCACCCTTGCTGCTGGGGAGAGCTGCCGATGTTTTTGAATGGGCCCACCCTTGCCGCTACGAAAAGATGCCGATGCTCCCAGATGGGCCCACCCTTGCTACTAGGGAGAGCTGCCAATGTTTTTGAATGGGCCCACCCTTGCCGCTAAGAAATGATGCCGATGCTCTCAGATGGGCCCACCCTTGCTGCTAGGGAGAGCTGCCGATGTTTTTGAATGGGCCCACCCTTGCCGGGTCAGAAAAGATGCCGATGCTCTCAGATGGGCCCACCCTTGCTGCTAGGAAGAGCTGCCGATGTTTTTGAATGGGCCCACCCTTGCCGCTAAGAAATGATGCCGATGCTCTCAGATGGCCCACCCTTGCTGCTGGGGAGAGCTGCCGATGTTTTTGAATGGGCCGACCCTTGCCGCTACGAAAAGATGCCGATGCTCTCAGATGGGCCCACCCTTGCTACTAGGGAGAGCTGCCGATGTTTTTGAATGGGCCCACCATTGCCGCTAAGAAATGATGCCGATGCTCCCAGATGGGCCCACCCTTGCTGCTAGGGAGAGCTGCCGATGTTTTTGAATGGGCCCACCCTTGCCGCTAAGAAATGACGCCGATGCTCTCAGATGGGCCCACCCTTGCTGCTAGGGAGAGCTGCCGATGTTTTTGAATGGGCCCACCCTTGCCGGTAAGAAATGATGCCGATGCTCTCAGATGGGCCCACCCTTGCTGCTAGGAAGAGCTGCCGATGTTTTTGAATGGGCCCACCATTGCCGCTAAGAAATGATGCCAATGCTCTCAGATGGCCCACCCTTGCTGCTGGGGAGAGCTGCCGATGTTTTTGAATGGGCCGACCCTTGCCGCTACGAAAAGATGCCGATGCTCTCAGATGGGCCCACCCTTGCTACTAGGGAGAGCTGCCGATGTTTTTGAATGGGCCCACCATTGCCGCTAAGAAATGATGCCGATGCTCCCAGATGGGCCCACCCTTGCTGCTAGGGAGAGCTGCCGATGTTTTTGAATGGCCGACCCTTGCCGGTAAGAAAAGATGCTGATGCTCTCAGATGGGCCCACCCTTGCTGCTAGGGAGAGCTGCCGATGTTTTTGAATGGGCCCACCCTTGCCGCTAAGAAATGATGCCGATGCTCTCAGATGGCCCACCCTTGCTGCTGGGGAGAGCTGCCGATGTTTTTGAATGGGCCGACCCTTGCCACTACGAAAAGATGCCGATGCTCCCAGATGGGCCCACCCTTGCTGCTAGGAAGAGCTGCCGATGTTTTTGAATGGGCCGACCCTTGCCGCTACGAAAAGATGCCGATGCTCTCAGATGGGCCCACCCTTGCTGCTAGGAAGAGCTGCCGATGTTTTTGAATTGGGCCCACCCTTGCCGCTAAGAAATGATGCCGATGCTCTCAGATGGCCCACCCTTGCTGCTGGGGAGAGCTGCCGATGTTTTTGAAGGCCACCCTTGCCGCTAAGAAAAGATGCCGATGCTCTCAGATGGGCCCACCCTTGCTGCTAGGGAGAGCTGCCGATGTTTTGAATGGGCCCACCCTTGCCGTAAGAAAGATGCCGATGCTCTCAGATGGGCCCACCCTTGCTGCTAGGGAGAGCTCCGGTTTTGAATGGGCCCACCCTTGCCGTAGAAAAGATGCCGATGCTCTCAGATGGGCCCACCCTTGCTGCTAGGAGAGCTGCCGATGTTTTTGAATGGGCCCACCCTTGCCGCTAAGAAAAGATGCCGATGCTCTCAGATGGGCCCACCCTTGCTGAGGGAGAGCTGCCGATGTTTTGAATGGGCCCACCCTTGCCGCTAAGATGCCGATGCTTCAGATGGGCCCACCCTTGTGCTAGGGAGAGCTGCCGATGTTTTGAATGGGCCCACCCTTGCCGCTAAGAAATGATGCCGATCTCAGATGGCCCACCCTTGTGCTAGGGAGAGCTGCCGATGTTTTTGAATGGGCCGACCCTTGCCGCTAAGAAATGATGCCGATGCTCTCAGATGGGCCCACCCTTGCTGCTAGGGAGAGCTGCCGATGTTTTGAATGGGCCCCACCCTTGCCGCTAAGAAATGATGCCGATGCTCTCAGATGGCCCACCCTTGCTGCTAGGGAGAGCTGCCGATGTTTTTGAATGGGCCCACCCTTGCCGCTAAGAAATGATGCCGATGCTCTCAGATGGGCCCACCCTTGCTGCTAGGAAGAGCTGCCGATGTTTTTGAATGGGCCGACTCTTGCCAGTAAGAAAAGATGCCAATGCTCTCAGATGGGCCCACCCTTGCTGCTGTGAAGAGCTGCCGATGTTTTGAATGGGCCCGACCCTTGCCGCTAAGAAAAGATGCCGATGCTCTCAGATGGGCCCACCCTTGCTGCTAGGAAGAGCTGCCGATGTTTTTGAATGGGCCCACCCTTGCCGGTCAGAAAGATGCCGATGCTCTCAGATGGGCCCACCCTTGCTGCTAGGAAGAGCTCCGATGTTTTTTGAATGGGCCCCCCCTTGCCGCTAAGAAATGATGCCATGCTCTCAGATGGGCCCACCCTGCTAGCTAGGGAGAGCTGCCGATGTTTTTGAAATGGGCCCACCCTTGCCGCTATGAAAGATGCCGATGCTCTCAGATGGTGCCCACCTCTTGCTACTAGGGAGAGCTGCCGATGTTTTTGAATGGGCCCACCCTGGCCAGTTATGAAATGATGCGTGATGCCTCCAGATGGGCCCACCCTTTGCGGGCTAGGGAGAGCTGCCGATGTTTTTGAATGGCGCCACCCTTGCCACGGTAAGAAATGATGGCCTGATGCTCTCAGATGGGCCCACCCTTGCTGCTAGGGAAGAGCTGCCGTATGTTTTGAATGGCCCACCCGTGCCACTAAGAAATGATGCCGATGCTCTCAGATGGGCCCACCCTTGCTGCTGAGGAGAGAGCTGACGTGTTTTTGAATGGGCGACCCTTGCCTGGTAAGAAAAAGATGCTGATGCTCTCAGATGGGCCCACCCTTGCTGCTAGGAAGAGCGCTGATGTTTTTGAATGGGCCGACCCTTGCTGGTAAGAAAAGATGCTGATGCTCTCAGATGGGCCCACCCTTGCTGCTACGGAGAGCTGCCGATGTTTTTGAATGGGCCGACCCTTGCCGGTAAGAAAAGATGCCGATGCTCTCAGATGGGCCCACCCTTGCTGCTAGGAAGAGCTGCCGATGTTTTTGAATGGGCCCACCCTTGCCGCTAAGAAATGATGCCGATGCTCTCAAATGGGCCCACCCTTGCTGCTAGGGAAGAGCTGCCAATGTTTTTGAATGGGCCCACCCTTGTCTCTAGGAAAGATGCCGATGCTCTCAAATGGGCCCACCCTTGCTGTTAGGGAGAGCTGCCGATTGTTTTGAATGGCCCACCCTTGGCTCTAGGAAATGATGCCGATGCTCTCAAATGGGCCCCACCCTTGCTGCTAGGGAGAGCTGCCGATGTTTTTGAATGGGCCCACCGTGCCTCTAGGAAAGAGGCCGATGCTCTCAAATGGGCCCACCCTTGCTGTTAGGGAGAGCTGCCGATGTTTTTGAATGGGCTCACCCTTGCCTCTAGGAAATGATGCCGATGCTCTCAGATGGGCCCACCCTTGCCGCTATGGAACTGTGCCGATGTGTTTGAATGGGCCCACCCTTGCCGCTAGGGAATGCTGCCAATGTTTTTGAATCGGCCCACTCAAGGCAATCGGCAGCAGTTCAAAATGGTGGGCCCATTCAATACTATCGGCAGTCTCATTAATGTGTCCATTTACTGCGATTGGCAACATGTCTTGGAAGCAATGAACATTGTAACATTGCTTTTCCTCACTGACATCAAACTGTTGATAGGTCCTGTACAGCTCATGAGGAGCGATAGTACCGATAGTCTTATATGGGCCCACCATTGCCCTTAAGAGTGCCGATGGTCTCACATTGGCCCAGTGTCACTCCTCAATTGTATGGTTGATTGCTTCGAATGGGCCCACTATCTCTGTTTCTCTACTACACATGGGTCCAATATGCTCAGGAAATGGGGATTAGGGAACTCTTTTCTACAACTTGAAACTTGAATGCTACTTCGGCAGCATTATGTCCCCTGGATCTTGCCGATCATTCTATGGAATATTGTTATGTGCTAGCTTAGATACAATCAGAGTTAGGCCGGCACCTGTCTCCATTGATTGTTGTCACCTGTCAACCGCTGAATCTAGACCTAATGTGAAATGACCCCGGCAGCCCAGTATGTCATTATTTTGGCATCTGCTTTCTTAGTCTGTCAGTAGCTACTGGTGCGGCAATAATGATAATATCAGATGGAACAAGGGCATGAGTAGTAAGCCAAAGTAGTTAGCAATGAATAAGAACAGTAGACACCAAAGTAATGACTTACCAGGCTGCCGTATCACTTTGACCCTGGATCTAGATTCAGGTGCTGACAGGTGACAACAATCAATGGAGACAGGTGCCGGCCTAACTCTGATTGTATCTAAGCTAGCACATAACAATATTCCATAGAATGATCGGCAAGATCCAGGGGACATAATGCTGCTGAAGTAGCATTCAAGTTTCAAGTTGTAGAAAAGAGTTCCCTAATCCCATTTCCTGAGCATATTGGACCCATGTGTAGTAGAGAAACAGAGATAGTGGGCCCATTCGAAGCAATCAACCATACAATTGAGGAGTGACACTGGGCCAATGTGAGACCATCGGCACTCTTAAGGGCAATGGTGGGCCCATATAAGACTATCGGTACTATCGCTCCTCATGAGCTGTACAGGACCTATCAACAGTTTGATGTCAGTGAGGAAAAGCAATGTTACAATGTTCATTGCTTCCAAGACATGTTGCCAATCACAGTAAATGGACACATTAATGAGACTGCCGATAGTATTGAATGGGCCCACCATTTTGAACTGCTGCCGATTGCCTTGAGTGGGCCGATTCAAAAACATTGGCAGCATTCCTTAGCGGCAAGGGTGGGCCCATTGGCAACATCAGCACTGTTCCCTAGCGGCAAGGGTGGGCCTATCTGAGAACATCGGCATCATTTCCTAGAGGCAAGGGTGGGCCCATTCAAAAACATCGGTAGCTCTCCCTAACAGCAAGGGTGGGCCCCTCTGAGAGCATCAGTATCATCTTCTAGAGGCACGGGTGGGCCCATTCAAAAACATCGGCAGCTCTCCCTAGCAGCAAGGGTGGGCCCATCTGAGAGCATCGGCATCTTTTCTTACCGGCAAGGGTCGGCCCATTCAAAAACATCGGCAGCTCTCCCTAGCAGCAAGGGTGGGCCCATCTGAGAGAATCGGTATCTTTTCTTAGCGGCAAGGGTCGGCCCATTCAAAAACATCGGCAGCTCTTCCCAGCAGCAAGGGTGGGCCCATCTGAGAGCATCGGCATCTTTTCTTACCGGCAAGGGTGGGCCCATTCAAAAACATCGGCAGCTCTTCCTAGCAGCAAGGGTGGGCCCATCTGAGAGCATCGGCATTTTTTCCTAGCGGCAAGGGTGGGCCCATTCAAAAACATCGGCAGCTCTCCCCAGCAGCAAGGGTGGGCCCATCTGAGAGCATCGGCATCTTTTCTTACTGGCAAGGGTCGGCCCATTCAAAAACATCGGCAGCTCTTCCCAGCAGCAAGGGTGGGCCCATCTGAGAGCATTGGCATCTTTTCTTACTGGCAAGAGTCGGCCCATTCAAAAACATCGGCAGCTCTCCCCAGCAGCAAGGGTGGGCCATCTGAGAGCATCGGCATCATTTCTTAGCGGCAAGGGTGGGCCCATTCAAAAACATCGGCAGCTCTTCCTAGCAGCAAGGGTGGGCCCATCTGAGAGCATTGGCATCTTTTCTTACCGGCAAGGGTGGGCCCATTCAAAAACATCGGCAGCTCTCCCCAGCAGCAAGGGTGGGCCCATCTGAGAGCATCGGCATCTTTTCTTACCGGCAAGGGTGGGCCCATTCAAAAACATCGGCAGCTCTCCCTAGCAGCAAGGGTGGGCCCATCTGAGAGCATCGGCATCATTTCTTAGCGGCAAGGGTGGGCCCATTCAAAAACATCGGCAGCTCTCCCCAGCAGCAAGGGTGGGCCCATCTGAGAGCATCGGCATCTTTTCTTAGAGGCAAGGGTGGGCCCATTCAAAAACATCGGCAGCTCTCCCTAGCAGCAAGGGTGGGCCCATCTGAGAGCATTGGCATCTTTTCTTACCAGCAAGGGTGGGCCCATTCAAAAACATCGGCAGCTCTCCCCAGCAGCAAGGGTGGGCCCATCTGAGAGCATTGGCATCTTTTCTTACCGGCAAGGGTGGGCCCATTCAAAAACATCGGCAGCTCTCCCCAGCAGCAAGGGTGGGCCCATCTGAGAGCATCAGCATCTTTTCTTACCGGCAAGGGTCGGCCCATTCAAAAACATTGGCAGCTCTCCCTAGCAGCAAGGGTGGGCCCATCTGAGAGCATCGGCATCTTTTCTTACCGGCAAGGGTCGGCCCATTCAAAAACATCGGCAGCTCTCCCTAGCAGCAAGGGTGGGCCCATCTGAGAGCATCGGCATCTTTTCTTACCGGCAAGGGTGGGCCCATTCAAAAACATCGGCAGCTCTCCCTAGCAGCAAGGGTGGGCCCATCTGAGAGCATCGGCATCTTTTCTTACCAGCAAGGGTGGGCCCATTCAAAAACATCAGCAGCTCTCCCCAGCAGCAAGGGTGGGCCCATCTGAGAGCATTGGCATCTTTTCTTAGCGGCAAGGGTGGGCCCATTCAAAAACATCGGCAGCTCTCCCTAGCAGCAAGGGTGGGCCCATCTGAGAGCATCGGCATCATTTCTTAGCGGCAAGGGTGGGCCCATTCAAAAACATCGGCAGCTCTCCCTAGCAGCAAGGGTGGGCCCATCTGAGAGCATCGGCATCTTTTCTTACCGGCAAGGGTGGGCCCATTCAAAAACATCGGCAGCTCTCCCTAGCAGCAAGGGTGGGCCCATCTGAGAGCATCGGCATCATTTCTTAGCGGCAAGGGTGGGCCCATTCAAAAACATCGGCAGCTCTCCCCAGCAGCAAGGGTGGGCCCATCTGAGAGCATCGGCATCTTTTCTTAGTGGCAAGGGTGGGCCCATTCAAAAACATCGGCAGCTCTCCCTAGCAGCAAGGGTGGGCCCATCTGAGAGCATCGGCATCTTTTCTTAGCGGCAAGGGTGGGCCCATTCAAAAACATCGGCAGCTCTCCCCAGCAGCAAGGGTGGGCCCATCTGAGAGCATTGGCATCTTTTCTTAGCGGCAAGGGTGGGCCCATTCAAAAACATTGGCAGCTCTCCCTAGCAGCAAGGGTGGGCCCATCTGAGAGCATCGGCATCATTTCTTAGCGGCAAGGGTGGGCCCATTCAAAAACATCGGCAGCTCTCCCTAGCAGCAAGGGTGGGCCCATCTGAGAGCATCGGCATCATTTCTTAGCGGCAAGGGTTGGCCCATTCAAAAACATCGGCAGCTCTCCCCAGCAGCAAGGGTGGGCCCATCTGAGAGCATCGGCATCTTTTCTTACCGGCAAGGGTGGGCCCATTCAAAAACATCGGCAGCTCTCCCTAGCAGCAAGGGTGGGCCCATCTGAGAGCATTGGCATCTTTTCTTACCAGCAAGGGTGGGCCCATTCAAAAACATCGGCAGCTCTCCCCAGCAGCAAGGGTGGGCCCATCTGAGAGCATTGGCATCTTTTCTTACCGGCAAGGGTTTGCCCATTCAAAAACATCGGCAGCTCTCCCTAGCAGCAAGGGTGGGCCCATCTGAGAGCATCGGCATCTTTTCTTACCGGCAAGGGTGGGCCCATTCAAAAACATCGGCAGCTCTCCCTAGCAGCAAGGGTGGGCCCATCTGAGAGCATCGGCATCTTTTCTTAGAGGCAAGGGTGGGCCCATTCAAAAACATCGGCAGCTCTCCCTAGCAGCAAGGGTGGGCCCATCTGAGAGCATCGGCATCTTTTCTTACCGGCAAGGGTGGGCCCATTCAAAAACATCGGCAGCTCTCCCTAGCAGCAAGGGTGGGCCCATCTGAGAGCATCGGCATCTTTTCTTAGAGGCAAGGGTGGGCCCATTCAAAAACATCGGCAGCTCTCCCCAGCAGCAAGGGTGGGCCCATCTGAGAGCATCGGCATCTTTTCCTAGAGGCAAGGGTGGGCCCATTCAAAAACATCGGGAGCTTTCCCAAACAGCAAGGGTGGGCCCATTTGAGAGCATTGGCAGCATTCCCTGGCGGCAAGGGTGGGCCCATTCAAAAATGTCGGTACCTTTCCCCAGCCAGCAGTAATGGTGGGCCCATTCGGCATGATTACCAGTCTCTGCAGGTCACTTCAATGGGCCCATGTGAGTTTCTTTACAATTCCTCTTAATGGGCCCATGTGAGCATTTGCACTATATTTCTACAATGGGCCCACATGGGTTTTACCGATGTTTACGGTGCATTGTCACGTGGGTTCTGCCGACTACTTCGGTCTAGTCTTGCTACATGGGCTCGCAATGTTGAGTACCTGCGCGTCGTGTAGCTCACGATACACGTCGCCCTCCTTTTGAATCCCATCACAATCTGTGCGCCAGAAGTCCTTCAAATACACCAGATTTGTAGTTTCGAGATCGTAAGCGATGTATCCGAAAGTGGAACGACCGAACAGCGCCTCACTATCCCAAACGGCACTTGGTGCGATGTAATACTTGACCTGACCATTGAGAGTGTGATCGTCGCGAACGAGGAACTTGTGAAGGTCCGCCTTTGTAACGTTCTCCAAGCCTTTGTAAGTCCTCAGCTTAGACAATGCTGCCTCAGCCTCGTCATCTGCGACGGAGGTGACGGTGGTGTCGTAACCTCGTTTCACGTCAGAAAGGAAGTTGAGCCTCCATAAGAATTCGAAGAGTGTGTCGGGTTGAGTGGACCAGTCGAATGGCTCGGTGTATATGACGCCGCTGCGATCCCAGCGAAGTAGGCGACCAGTGTTACTGAAGAGGACCACCGAGAAGGAGAATACGCGAAACTGAGAACGATGAATAGCAGAGGTGTAGGCGATCAACTGGCCGCTGACTCGATAAGCGCCCTTTGTCCATCGTATGTGGCTCTTTAGGTCTGATTTTGCTTTCGCCTCTCTCCCCATCTCCTCCAGACCACGAAATACGTCGTCCTTCTCGTTCTTATTCTCGATCCACAGGTCGACTGCCGTCCAGTCTAGCGGCCGCTGACTCCCGGAGTGAGTCCCCGGATCGTTGCGATCAATACCAGAATAGATAGCGATGTCGGGTTTCAAGTTTGCCGATATACAATGAGTAGTATTGAAGAACTTCAGGTTCGGACAAATCCCGGCATCCTCAATTAATTGAATCTGTAAGAAACGCAAGTAAGCATGGGGAGGGGGGTATCTACAAGTGTGGCGATACTCGCAAATTCGTTCTCGTTCTGGGACACTGCCTTGTGGGCGAAGGTAATTGCGGCTGTTGGTCGTGTCTTCGGTGCCTCAGGCACGAATTCTGACAAGAACAATTTCACGGGCATGGGCCCGATGAATTTCTCGCATGCGTCGAAGGCCATGTTTTTGTAGCGTGACGAGGCCCTGGACTTCGCAGGTGTAGATGAATGAGGACCGGCGTTACTGACTTCCTTCCTTAGAGGCGTGTTGGATGGTACGCTTTCTGGAGAAAAATGATTGGAGTTGGGTGGAGTTGTGGGCATGATGTTGAGACTTGGGGCTACGATTGAATGTAGGAATCACTCACGATTTCGAGGTATTAATTGCAGCCTAACACAATGACAGCAGCGTGGGGACCCTAGTTATGTGTCCGTGTGGACGACACGATTATCGATAGACGCATGAACCTGAGTTTCAAGTTACGCTCAGACACTGGGAACCGCAACCGCGGGCGCTGCCACAATTAAGAAGCGAGACGCGACTTATCACGTGCCCGCGAAGTTTGGTGCGCTTGTACCATCAGTGAGGGACTCGGGGGGCTTGCTTCCTGTTGTTGGGAATGGGTTGCGATGAGTGAATTTGCGACGACGTATCAGCCTGAGTATCGGTGGTATGGATAAAGATCGACCGAGTGATATGACCAATGATAGGGCCCCTTGGACACTTTCAGTAATTTTGGTATCAAATGAGTCAGTGTCTGCATTCCCGGAGCGATTGCCTCCTCCGAGTCGCCGCCGTTGCACTTGCCATTCAGGGAAAGCATTGATTGCGGGGATTCTTTGTTCCCTTTGCGTCAAGTGACCTGAAGAACAAGTCCCTTTCGGAACGGCCAGTCATTTTCAACAAACCCCGACTGTACCTTCTGATGTCTCGAGTCGACGAACTAGGAGATATGGCTAGGGAAGGGCATGGAATAGGCACGTCGTTTACTCATCCGTATTTATCTACTTTCTCTTACCGCCTCTGGTATGAGTAGGCAACAATCGTTACGCATTTCAAGTGTCGCCAGGAGAGTCGGCCTTCACCGACGGATCGGAGGGTCTGTTCTCCATGTATCTCGACAGGACGGAGGATGAGGATCAGAAAATGACTGAGCGTTGGAAAGCAGATGCTGACGGAATCCTTGTCTTCGTGAGTGATTGTCCTCACTTACCCTTCTAGAACACTGACCTCGACCCTATACCTCTAGACCGGTCTGTTCTCCGCTGCGGTCGCCACGTTTATCGGAGTGTCCATCCAGGATCTTCGGCCGAACTCGCAGGACGCGTCGGCATTCTATCTCGCGAACATCTACCAGCTTCTTGCCGATGCTAATGGGACCACCATCCCCGCGATCCCCTCACTGCCTGACCCGTCCCAGTTCTCTCCGTCGGTATCGGCCGTCTGGGTCAACTCTCTCTGGTTTTTGAGCCTACTCATGAGCCTCACGTGCGCACTGCTGGCGACTTTGCTGCAACAGTGGGCACGTCGATACCTTCGAGTCACTCATCCGAGGTACGGTCCGCACAAGCGGTCGTGCATTCGGGCGTTCTTTTCCGAGGGCATCGACAAGCTGCACCTTCCTTGGGCGGTCGAAGCCCTGCCCACGCTGCTGCATACATCCTTGTTCCTATTTTTTGCCGGCCTCGTCGTCTTCCTCTTCAATATTCATCACACTGTTTTCGGTGTTGCCCTTTGGTGGGTCGGGCTTTGCACCGGCACGTACCTATGCATCACCGTTCTGCCGATCTTTCGACACGATAGCCCATACTATACGCCACTTTCGTATTCGGTTTGGCTCTTCGTTTCCGGCTTTCAATACACCGTGTTTCGGTTCCTGTCCTGGCTCCGTGTTTTCCATCTCTATGAGTACGACACGTGGAGACGCTTCGATCAGCTGAAGGACAAGTACCAGCAATGGTTTTTACAGGGAATGACTAAGGCGGCGGAAGAAACGGCCCAGGTGTTGACATCTGACATCGACGGCCGTGCGTTGTTGTGGACATTCGAGTCATTGGATGAAGATCACGAACTGGAACGCTTCTTTGCGGCCATCCCGGGTTTTTGCAACTCGACGGCGTTCGTTAATCCGCTAGGGCGTTTCATCGGCCCCAACGACAAAAGGTTGTCGGCGGCATTAATGGGATTTATGGAACGGGCATTGTCATCCAAACTTATCTCGGACACTGTCAAGCAACGGCGAATCGTCATCTGCACCACGGCCATTGACGTGGCGTCGCTCTCTGCATCTAAACAGATTTTGGTCCGCGCTCTGCACGATTTCGGATGGGGCGAACTATTTAATTCCGTTCAGTTCGGGCTTTCCGCCAGACGGTGGGGCAATGGCGATGACCCGCTGACGACCTTCTGTGCCAAATGCGCCGTTTCCGTTGTAATAGCTCGCGTGCAAAACCACGACGAAAACTGGTTCGATCTCGCCACTGGCCAATTAGGCGTGTCCAGAACCGGCCTTCGAGGATATCTCGCTCACGGGGACAGCCTGTCCTTTGCCAACCTCATATCTCTCACTCGCCACGTCTTCCTTTTCCATCACACACATTCCTATCACTGGCACTTTTATAACATCTCGGTACGCATCCTAGAACAAGCCGTGTCCAATATAGCCATACAGGACGTCCTGCCGGTGCTTCGGGTCGAGTTTTGCGGTTTGTGGAACCAACTCGTCGACGCGGCACGCATGAACGACGATCGTCACAGGCCGATCATTATCCGCATCCTCAAACGAGTTCGCCAGATCTACGTCGCATTGCACAACTTGCCCGAGACAGACCCACTTTCAATACAAGCCGATGATAACCCTATTCTCAATGAAGTGCCTTCGTATCCTCGCTGCATCACCCATAGGCATTACCACAACCCTGCTGCTGCCTCGCCGCATTTGACACCAAATACTTCTCTGACGGCGACTCGTGCAGCAGAAGGTACCAGTCACACGGCGATTCTGCCTTTACCTTCTACAACCACGACCCAATACGGCGCCGACTCTCCGACCCCAGCTCCACCAAACTTGGTATCTCCGCTCGTTTTATCGCACCAGACTCCCGCTCTTACCGACGCACCTTCAACACGGGGCGAACCCCAACCCCAGGGTTCTACTACATCGTCCAGGAGCGCTGTTGCTTCGCACTTGATTTCCGTTCCGAATGGTGACGTCGCCGCGAGGACGAGGACCACGGACCCTCCTCCCTCTGCTGCCAGTGATGCTCTTGTGGACAACGCGGATACCCCGGATCAGTCCACGCCGGCCACCAACTCGCGCAGTCGGGGTGGTGGACTCTCCTGACAACGCTGGCATGGTATTGGAAGCGTCAACCGCTCGGGAACGTAGCCCGAGATAATGCTGACGGTGTGATCTGCATAATACCCTAGGTTCGGGACACTTCAAACATCTCGCTCATTTCTTGTCCAATTACTACAAAACTAGATGTGCGGTCTAGTGCCATTTCTTGATTTTTTTAGAATAAAAATATTTGTTGTGTTGAATGGTAAACCAAACCTTTGAAATATTCTTCATACGACAAACAACGATACAGATATTTATTTTGGCTGGTCGCCTGCATAGCAACTTGAATGTGCGCACCAAACAGGCCCTGATACTCACCTAACTTGTTGCTGGAGTAAGCAATGTAAAAAGCTGCTTAAACAGAGTCCGTCCAGGGCAGTCGGCCAGACGGAAAGTACACCCGGCCACCGGCCCCGCGGTTCGGGATTCCGGTCCTCCACTATGGCGGGACCCGCCCGGGACGGATGCCAACCAAGACTCAGCAACTTTGCCGCGTGCTCCACGTGAGAAATCGAAGGGCCACGATAGGAGCATGCGTTCGCGACATCTTATCGCAAACAAACAAAAAAATAATAGTGATGTCCCGCGATGACTAGATACAGAACACCAGAATGGTAGAATCTAGTTGGCCCAATGATAACACTCCCCGCGTTCTAAACGTCATCGTCCTCCCAGTTATCGGGCACGGCCTCGCTACTGCCGGGAGCCGCAGTTGCAGCCGCAGCTACTGGCTGCGAAGGCACCGGAAGCGGCGTTGCAGAGCGGGATGCTCCCGGGGTGGCCCATGAAGAGGCGCCGCTAGCAGGTTGAGAGGGGGTAGTGGAGCGGGGTGCGTTGGGGCCCGCCCACGCCGAGAGATTACTTGGAGCCTGAGGCGCCGGTGCGAGAACTGAATTCCAGCCCCTGCCGACTTTCGACGAACCGGAGCCGGCAGGAGTTGGGGCGGGAAGAGCAGCCCGCGCCGGCGCTCGCAGATCCGCGAGCTTTCCGAGCGTGCTACTCGTCGCGACGGATTGTGAGAGGATATTCGAGGGGACGCGTGTGTCGATGCGGCGGATCAGCTGCACGCTGCGATGGGGCTCGCGATCGACCATCTGCGAGTCCATCCTGTAAACGGCGGCAAGCTTTGAAAAAGGTGCAAAGTTTAGTGTTTCGAATAGAGCCTTCCGCACGGGGAACCATCGAGCTGAGACTCACATCATGGACGAACTTGCGTTTAGACTCGGGCATGGAAGGCAGAACATGGACCCTTTTGTCGGACGTCACGAACCTACAGCACCGGGACGAGTCCACATCAGGCGTAGCCAAATATAATGACGAAGAAAGACGCACTCGGCAAAGGTCTTTTCGACCAGTTCAACGAATTTTACGTTAGGTTTAGCGAAGGCGACCAGGTCATCCGAGTACACAACTTGGCGCGAGTTGGCCTTGTGCAGGTCGGGATTGATGCCAAGCGCCTCTGCGAGACGAGCGTTGCGCTTCGCGATCTCGCATTCGT
Organism: Lactarius pseudohatsudake; assembly: GCA_021525015.1. Taxonomy (NCBI): domain Eukaryota; kingdom Fungi; phylum Basidiomycota; class Agaricomycetes; order Russulales; family Russulaceae; genus Lactarius; species Lactarius pseudohatsudake. The sequence goes on from JAKELH010000019.1 coordinate 397,767, forward strand.
TCGTGCACCGTGGTACAAGAGCAGCCTCGCGCCCGGCTGGGCTTGTGGCGCTGCGCCCACAGAGGACGGACTGCTGAATGCGTCCACACGGACAATTGACGATAATCGCTGCAGTGCATGGTTCAACCTCTGGGCAAATGGACGGAGCGTGACAAGGTTGCGTGCAGGGATGCTGGACCGGAACACTGTAACGCCGGAGTTACTCCATAGTTAAACTGTGATGGATCTAACAAGTTGGATCTGACACGTACCAAAGCTTGCGTGGTTTCCCGCAGATTGCCGTGCATGGTGCGCACGCGCCACCGTGACAAAGCTGTTCGCATCGGTGGAACCCACATCCGAGGGGCCGCCCACACGGCTTGCCGCACGAAACCTTCTCTGATGAACACCGGATATTTCCAACCATCGTTTTTTCCGCACGCACAAAGCTTTTCCGTGAGATAGACGCATGGGGGACACGGCGTCGGGTCTTCGTGGCACAGATGGGGAGCCTTTGGGTGTCCACATGATGGATCAGGCCGAGCGCACGGGTAAGAGCATTGTATCTGCGTCCCGCAAGGAATGGGAGGTTCCAGTATAGCCCGTCCGCAGTGGCAGATCAGCTGTAGAAGACGTGAGTGTATGACACAGGAGGTGAGATCGTAGACATACCTCCTCGAACGAGCTCTGGAAGCATGGCGGACATGGTCCTCTATGGTCACGCTCCTCGCAATGGTGATTCCCGCAGCTCAACATTCGTCCGCATACGACGTCGCACTGATGCCAACCGTCTACGTCCACGACCTCCGAACTAATGTTGTTGGTCGCGGCCTTCTTCTTGCCCTTCCCGACGGGGTTCGCAAGATTCGCAAGCGGGCAGCACAAACGGGTGCAGGTGTGATGGCCGCATGCGCGCAGCGAACCACAGGGCTTGTTGCACAGAAATGTGGTTGAGTCTGTCTTGGCTTGCGTTGTGCTGCATGTGAGGGCGCGCGTTGTTGAACCGCAACGGCACGGTCGCACAACGGCGACGATACATGGGGGGCATGGACCAGTATGACAGATCGCACTACAAAAATGTGTACACCCATCGAGTTGTTTCCCACATGGTGATGTGCATGTTGGGACGGGATCTGTACAGGCCGAGCGGGTGAGCTTCGCGTTGTTGGAGAAGTAATGGTGAGTAGCTGGGTCAGTCAGCGACCGTTTGCCACACGGACAATGAGTGACGGCAAGAGGTGAATAAGGGCATTCAGGGGGCGTAAGCGATGGTGGATGGCACATCTTAGGACATTTGTGGATACCACAGTCGAAAAGCCTGATGCATAGGTTAAAGGCGCGCGACGACAATGGGAAATGTAACAGATGACAGACCTCTCGCATACATTTCCGCAGTCAAACTTCCCGATCCATGACTCTTCACCATGCGGACCGAAGAAGTTACATTCCTTATCGTCACCTTCACCACAAGCAAGTTCCTTTCTCTCTTTGCCACACCAGCACCTAGCCAAATCAGTTATGGAGCACGGGTTGCATTCGCCGTCATGGCAAATGTCCTGGCAGACGTGATTTTGACAAGACAGAGTTTTCCCGCACTCATGGCCGCAAGACCGGTTGGCAAGGAGAACGCCTCTACCACCACTCGTAGGGTTAGCACGGGAGCATACAAGCGCGATAGTATCCTTGCCGCAGTGACAAGGATTTTGGATAGTGATCTTGCATGGAGGACATGGCCCGGGATGGCAAGGTAACGGGCAAGGGTGTCCGCAAACTCGAGCGCGCGCACATAAATTTCCACAAGAGTGAGGAGTTGCCAATCGCGGGGGTTTGGGGTCTTGTGTCGAACCACAAAAGCACCTACATAACTCCATAAGCGCGCATATACCCATCTGTTATAACCACAACTTACCAATATTTACGCGGGACGATTTCACGCTTTGACTGGCACCCAGGGCACCTCCATTCACCTTTTCTTTCCTCTCCACGTGCTCTCCAAGCATCCTCTGTATCTTTCACACTTTTCTCTGCCCACGGCTTAATACATTTGAGATGGAAAGTGTTCCAACATGACTGCGCGTCCTTCTCTTCCTTGGGAGAGCAGGACCATGAATGGTGTACCGGGAGTATGGGGTTAAAACAGATCATGCATTCTGGGAACGGCGGGTTGGAGAGCGCGAATGTGAGTATGGAGGTGAGATCATCTCCTGGTGGCGCCCGAGTACGCCTGCGTGAAGAGTTCCCGCCAGTGGATTGCGCAGGTGCGTCCGCCTTGCTAGTGACGCTTCCAGCAGGCTCCTCGCTTAGAGCCGGGTTGAATCGGGCCGCCCGCCGCCTCTGTCCTGGACCCGGGGTCGCTTGATCCTGGGCTTGGGGGTTCGCAGGCCTACCTCTAGCTGGATGAAGAGTACGACGATGGTGATCGTTTGGTTGAGAGCGATTGGGAGCAGATTGAGGATGAAGAGACGTTGCATCTAGTTCAGAGTTGACTGTGGTGGGCAAGGCCAATAATCGTTTGTTCCTACCTGGCCCTCGAGAGTTATTCCGGCGTCTCTGACCTGTGTTCTGTCGCTGTCGGCGCGTATCATTTCTACTGGAGGAGTCACTGGCACCGCCAGGATTGAGAGCCCTCTGGCCGTGATTACGTCGAGATTCCGGTATCTCTTTTCTTTCGGACAGATGGGTTGTGGTGGTTGTTGCATCAGGCGGAGGTTGAGTAGAGGGGGGAGATGACATATTCGCAGCCAATGTACAGTAAGTTACTTGAGCTTGATATAGTGCTGACCAATCACCCAATTCGAGTCAGGTCGAGTCACACATGTCACTCCACGCCACAGCCTTCAACGACGCTGCCATCGCATACGGCAAGCCATCGTGACCGGACCTTCCAGGCGTCACCACTACCGTCTGAACGCTGGTCTTATCTCCCCTTCAGCCGTACTTGAGTCATGGCGTCTGCTTATTACGAGTTCTATCGGGGTTCCTCGTCTGTCTTTCGTGTTCGTATCCCCCTTGTCGTTGAAGCATGCTGTAAACTGTAGCATCGGGATGGCCCTTACCGACTCACTCGACGAGCTCATCACCAGTGGGTGCTATCACCCCTCAGCTTGCAATGAAAGTTTGCAGCAGGTGCTCACAGCTGACCTGCACTTTTGAACGTCATCAGTATAACATCTCCTTCTAGTTTGACCAAGTCACTCGCAGACACCATGGTCAAGAACGTTAAGACCAAAACCACTTTAAGGCATGTCGTCATTGTTCTCTTTATACTCGTGCTCCTATGGACCGGGTCATCTCCATACTTACCGACTATGCGACGACGTGTGGACCTCCTGTGAAAGACGCTTCCTTCAAGATGGAATCAAACGAAATGATAACGGCCCCCAAGATAAAAATAATTGCGTGTAAGAACGGAGACGTTATGAGGGTGGAAAGAAATAGAACTCGGGTGCGTCCTCGGAGCACGCCGGGATACACCCTCCAGTACTGGTTGTGGCTGGGCAACCAGTGTCTTATCGTGTAATACACTATATTCCATTTATTCGAGAACAATCTTCCCGTCCATCACCTTGCTCTGCTCTGTCCATTGTACATGTACATACCATGCAACCTTGTTGTCGCTGTCATACCGGCGCTTACCTTGGTCCGGGTGTCCTCAAAATCCAAAAGAAAAGAAAAAAAATTATAATCGAGGCGAGACCGGGAATTGTGGCACGTTCCTTGACGACAGACAGACAGCCTAACCGCAATTGTGGCATCGGAAATACTTTTTAAAAAGCAGGGGCCCAAGGGTTCACAGAGAGGAGGCCCCCTGCCGCGGGAAAACTCAACACAAAGGTCATCTGCCCCTGACTACTTCAGGGCTGCTCCTTCCTCAAGGCCTCTCTCCTACCTTCTTTCCTGATACCCCTTGCCCATCCAAACTTTCTTTCATCCTACCATCATGTCCTTTCAGCCATTTTCATCTGAACCACCCACCGCCGCCTCCCTCGCCGATGCTCGTCGTCTCCTAGGCGAGAGCAACGTTTCTCTTGGCGACCTCGAGAACAAATCGAAGCCGCCGAGGCTCAACTAGCTCAGATCGTGGCGGAATCACGCTGTGTCATTAAGCAGCTCCAATGTGAGCGTGAAGCGCTAGAAGACAAGATCGCCCGCGCCCTCGCCTACATGTCACCCATCCGGAGGCTCCCCAGCGAACTCCTGCGCCACATCTTCATCATGAATTTCGACGAGTATCCTTGTTGCGCTTGGATCCTCTCATCCGTCTGCTCCCAGTGGAGGCGTCTAGCATTGTCGATGCCGAGGCTATGGTCAAAGGTGTGCTACCCTTCGCAGTGTACCTTTTTCTTCGTGGGAGCTTCGTAGGCCAAGCTTGGGCATCTCTAGAAATCTCCGCTTGTTCCCTACTGAGCCTATCCGTTCTATTCGCGTTATCGCATGCCTGGACCGCCGAGCGCTCCCCCCAGGTCCCACAATCATCTTCCCTTGGTTGAACATTCATTTGCCAAGCGAACGGTCGAGTGCTCCATTTTTTTTGTGCACCGACTTGCCATCGATTGCGAGAGCAGAACAGTGACTTGGCTCCGTCTTGGATTGCCTTGCACATAGTCGTTCTGACTCTTTCGCCACAACTTCTGTCCCGATGCAGTAACGGCACCTCCGTGACCACGCGCACAGCGTGTTTGTCTCGTGTTTCTGACCGTGCATCAGGTTCCTCTTCGGGGAAACTTGCATCTCTTACTTCCACCTCATGTTTTCGGCGTGCTTCCCTCCGACCGCCCGCAGATTCTCCGTTGCTAACTGTTCTGTCTTATAGATACGTCTCGTCACAACTCCGAACGCGTCTGCGGACACCATCCGACTATGGCTGGAACGTTCCGGCAGCCGCATTCCCCTCGACGTTGAGATCTTCTTGCACGTACCAGACGCCGCGGCGAGCACCCCGCTCCCGCGGTTACGTACACGGTCATCCCCCCAGTGGCCCACTTTCTTGTCGAATAATGCGACCACGACCACCCATTATGTGCAGATTCAAGCCTCACAACCCACCACCTCCATTCAAATTGTCCCATCGACACCACCCATTGTTCTCCCTCATTCCCCCCCCACACTATGAATGGCCTGGTAGTCTAACTCCGCCACCCCCTCCACCCCCGCTCCCGTCAGCCGTGACAATGACCAGCCAATCGAGGGCAAGCTCCCATTGGGGTCACATCGCCATCTACTATTTAGTCGAGCAAATGCACAGATGGGAGCGATTTGTCTTCCGATTCGACAGACAGTTCCCCTCATGGCAAGCCCTCAAGTCAGTCTCTGGTGCGTCTCTCCCAGCGGTCTGACCTGTCGTATTGATATCGATGAATACGTGGCACCGAAGGACCCGCCCCACTGTTGAAAGAATTCGAAGTTTCTTGCGCAGAACCAATGTATCACGGCGAATGGCCATGGCTTCCAAGTGCCAACCCAAATACGGAAGTTGTTCTCCCAAAACTCGAGACGGTTACCCTGCAATATGCGCCGTTTAAATGGTCGTCACCGATGCTGAGGATGAACTTACGAACGTTGAACCTCAGGACGGTACCCACCACGAGCATTCCCATCGACCGCGTTCTGCATATTGTCTCGAACAACAAAACGCTCGAGGACTTGTCGCTGCATGTCACCACGGTGCTCAATCCCGTTTTGCCGTTGTCACAAACCACACTCCCCGAACTGAAGACGCTCAGCGTCGGAGGACACTTCCTCATGGCATCTCTCGTCGACTCTCTTGTCGTGCCTGGCCTCTGCAGCCTCACACTAAACATCGACGCACGCGATCCGATCGATGACAGTATATCAAATCTCGTCACGCGATCGAGTCATCCGGCGATCCATTCGCTCTCGATTGCATACGGTTCGAACGGGCCACCATTTTACGGCGGACTCATCGCTTCTTGGGGTTTTTTGAATGACCTCAACCACCTGCGAACGCTGCAAGTCGGCGGGACTCCGCTCGACCCGCTATTTGCAATGCTCGGAGCGCCGGAAGAGGACGTGCTTGGAGTCATGTGTCCATTCCTCGAACACCTGGCGTTGCGCGGGTGTCCCGCGCATTCTGATGGGGTCACGAAACTGGTTCAAATGGTTGATACACGTAACCCCGAGAGCGCACCACCAACAGCTCCGACAACCGGACTTGGTGGGAGTGCGACGCCAGTAAAAATGCGGCGGTTGGAAATGTACGAGTGCACGGTGTTGGGACAGGACGTCGTGGCATGGCTGAAGAGCCGCATTGACGACGTTGTGTGTGTTGACCCCCCGTTTGAACGGTGCGAATATTCTGTTGTATGTCATTGGCCATGAACGAGGTGTTGACTGTGTCCTGTCGGCTGCTTTTCATATGTAGGGCTCCCCACAGTCCTACTTATGCTTATTTATGAGCGATTGACATCCGCGGTGTTGATGGGGTATGCGCCTTTGTACTATAGCAGTCTTGATTTTTGAGTGGGTTGAGTACTTTGTAGCACTTTCACCAACTTGGGCTCCTGCCCTCGTCGTATCTTGTATTTTCTAAGTCTATAATTATTGTTTTTTTGTTTGATCATTCTTAGTACATTGTTTACTCGGATGTTTGTATACTTAAGCCAGCTTCCCTGTGAGAGACCTCGCCAAGCCAATGACGGCGGTGGTGGTAGCGGCACCATCAAACCGGACGGAAGAAGAGATGGGCCGCTTCAAGTCAGAATGCATAATCATTGCGTGTTTCGTTTGAGCGATTCATGCTTCTTCGAGCACTTAGAGCGGAGTATTTGTCAGACCGTTGAATGCTTGGTGTTTCGTGGCGTATATGCGCAGTGCGGGACCATCATAACGGAAGCACTCTTTCGTGTTCTAGTGCCACCAAGTGACTTGCCAAGTCTTGTGAGCCAAGCCATGATTTAACGTCACGCATCCGGTACTACTACGGTAATAATCAGCGGATATTCCACGCCCTCAATCAGGTGCTCTCTACCTCGCAGCAACTCACCAAAGGCAGAGCGCCAGTAGAGACCGAAGGGTCAGGGGAGGGAGTGATGTCTCGATAAGGGTTGTGATTGCCGAGTAGTACTGATAAGAGTAAGCGCCCAGCCTGATGAGGAAGCAGAAAACCGTGCACAACGGGTCGACGGAAAGCAAGGCTTGCCAAGACGTACGTAGTAAGAAGGGCTGACGTTGGGTTGCCGCTAGTATGCTTCCCGGGATGCTTAGCACAGTTCTGAATTGTGCGCTCTCATCTCGTGGGTGAGAGTTGTAATTGTTGGGGCACGTTCGATGTAGAATAGCCGCATATAGACACTTGACAAGCGGCGAATGTTTGCTGGAAACACTAACACAAGTCACCTGCACCTGTAATCATTTGCCGTGTGCCGGTGTACCCAGCGCTGTGATTCGCGTCGGTATCGTGACTAAGTCGGGCGGGCAAGTTATATATCACCACCATGCAAGTACCCCCGCACAGCCCTTTATCACCTCCCATTATCAACCCTCCCCCTTTGTTCGTTCATTCTACTGTAACTCCTCGTATCAATCCGCGCTAACTCCCCTCCTCCCTCCCATTCGTTATGCTCCATGACGGCTCTGCCATCTCCGAGGGATTCTCACTGGAAACCCCTAGACCCTCGTACTCTCGACCGTCCTCCTTGTCCGCCCCCAACATGACCCTAACTGGTTTTCCCAAGCCTTCCTTTGTCGAGTGGGACTGGGATCTCGAGCAAGCGGACAGAAAGCGTGAAGCCAAGGCTGACTCCGCCGTCCATGGTGCCCAGCCATTCCTGGTCGACCGTAGCCTCCTAAGAGATGTGGTCAAGGAAAAGCTGGGGTGCCGGGTGGGCAGAATCACGTTTCTGAACTCAGGTGCGTCACCTTGACGTTTCTTCCCTCCACCCATTGATAAAGGGCATGCTCCTGGTATCATAGGCACGTTTCATAAAGTGCGTTCATTATCGCGTTTCGTTTATCCATCAACTGTGGCGCTTATTGTTCCCGTAAGGCCTACTCCGTCACATTAAGCGACGGCCGTGTCGTCATAGCGCGTGTTGCACGCCGGTTCATGTCACGACTGAAGACTGAATCTGAGGTTGCGACGATGGAATACATCCGCACGTACACTTCGATTCCTGTCCCGACTATATATTTCTACGACTCTAACCCATATAACCGGCTCGGGGGCGAGTATATCATTATGTCAAAGGTTCGTGCGCGTATCAGCATCATTATCTCATCCTTCCTATTGTGTGATCTAACCGTCCTCGATCAAAGGCTGAGGGTGTTCCTCTATCCAGCGTATACCAATCCATGTCACATAAGAGTCTCATCGCCTTGCTCAATAATCTTGCTTCGATCATTATACCCCTACTTGCTCATCGGTTTTCACACATTGGCTCCTTGTATAGCGGCCCTCCGCTCACTCAACGTTCTGTCCCACGGAACGCGACCGCTTGGTCTCCATCACTTGCCACCCCCACCCCTGCCTCCGTATCCTTTAGTTTCACGTCTTCCCTAACTCCGACCACCATAGCATCCCCGCACAAGTCATCTGGAGAGTTTCATGTTGGCCCTATCGTCTCTTGGCCATTCTTCGGTTCGAATCGAGGTGACCTCACTCACCCGACGGAGATAGACCTTGGTCCATGGCCCAGCTCTCAACGGTACTTTCAGGCCTGCGTTCAACGCGAGATCCAAGGTGTCGTCCGTGAGAGCGAGGGCAAGGCCGCTCCGCACCGTTTGCATCTCGACCCGGACGAGATCCAGGCCTCGCGGCATCATCATTTGCAAGCCGTTCCTGGTGACCGTAGTGATGACAGCGACGAATGGGACATCGAGGAGAGCGAGGAGAGTGGGATGGACCTGGCGATTCAATGTATCGTGACTACCGGCGCCATCAACGAAGCACCTTCTTGGTCGCTCATATCAACCAGCGGGAGCAAAGTGTACGAGAAGAGATGAACAGATGGAAGCGCATGATGGAGAGATTGACGACGCTCGTCGAGAGCCCCCATGGAAAGCCCGAACAATTCGGCTTGGATCTACACGACCTAAGCCTGGAGAACATCTTCGTTGATGGCAATGACCATTCCAAAATCGTGAGTCTTTCTTCTCGTTCCATCTTGCGATCCGCGTAATGACGTTTGTAGACATGCGTTATCGATTGGGAGTCGACCACCATTCGCCCGCTTTGGCAGTGCGCGCATCTTCCGGCCTTCCTTCAGTCTAGCCCATTCCTGGCGCGACACTTCCGCGATGCAGTGAAGCGTATCGCAGACCGTTCTTCGCCGGTTCTGCAGCACATCGTGAGGTCACCACGTACCGACCTCTCGACTCTGGCGGCTGAGTGGCTCCACTACGAAGCAGTCGGCGTGCACTTGCGACACGCCCATCGGTGTGCCGAGTGGGACGGATGGGAGGAGGGCCTCGTCGAAAGCATACTCGGACCAGAAGACCAAGACGAGGATTGGGTGCGAGAGGCGCGCGCGCAGAATCGCTTGACAACGGGACCAGGCAGCGACGGGCGAAGAAGACGTGGGGCGATGCGTGTCCGAGCGTTGACGAGATCCTCAAGCCACACGGTGTGCGGCGGAAGCGTCAAGCCGTCTCGCGCGTCACGGCTGAGGCGAAGGAACGCGAACGTTTGCTTGCGACCACGGGTGACGAGTGTGGGGGGCGAGGAGGTGAGCTCGGGCGCAGGCTCGAGGCCTTACTTAGTATTGACGAAGATGGCGACGGAACGTGCAACGCACACAAATTTCGCATGGGGCTCTGGGCACGAGTCGGAATATGAAGCCGAAGCGGCGGAGTGATTACCGTGGGCCTGGAAGCACCACATCATCATCCTCTATCTTGGTTCTCCTTGGCCTGTTTTGCGATGGACTTGGTTTCTGA